>LR738711.1:818146633-818329875 GCA_902687465.1 Secale cereale | reverse complement strand
GCGCCAGGGGGGCGCCTGGACTCCCTGGTGGTCGTCTCCGGCTCCACTTCGACTCGGAATTTTGCTAATTTTACAAAAACTCGTAATACGGAACTTTTATGATGTTTTGCGGTGTTTTCTTACCGTACTACATACCTTTTCTTTATTCTGCTTCTGCTGGTGTCTGAAACAGGGCTGCAACATGTTCTTCGTGGGTTGTTGTGTATATTATATTCACATCAACATCGATAGGGTCTCCTGCTATGTAAAGTTTAAGTCTTTGCCCATTCACAACTTGAGGTTTGGTGCCTTCAAAATTATTAATCTTAATTGCACCAGACCGATAAACTTCTTCAATATGAAATGGTCCTTCCCACCTGGAAAGTAGTTTACCTGGAGAAAACCTGAAACGGGATCTAAACAACAAAACTTTATCACCAACATTAAATTCACGTTTCAGAATCTTCCTATCATGCCACCTTTTTACCTTTTCCTTGAACATTTTAGCGCTCTCGTAAGCTTCACTTCTCCATTCATCTAGAGAAGTCAAGTTCATGAGACGCTTCTCACCAGCTAGTTTTGGGTCAGCGTTAAGCTCTCTAACAGCCCAGAAAGCTTTGTGCTCTAGCTCTAATGGCAGATGGCAAGCCTTGCCATACACCATCTTATAAGGAGACATGCCCATGGGGTTTTTGTAAGCAGTTCTATATGCCCACAAAGCATCTCCTAATTTATTTGACCAATCCTTCCTATTTCTGTTTACTGTTTTCTGCAAGATCAACTTAATCTCTCTATTGGTGAGCTCAACTTGCCCACTAGTTTGAGGATGATATGGTGAAGCAATTCTATGATTAACATCGTATTTAGCCAGAGCTTTTCTAAAAGCTCCGTGCGTGAAGTGTGATCCTCCATCGGTCATGAGGTACCTTGGTACACCAAACCTAGGAAATATTACATCCTTAAGCATTTTCAAGGATGTTTTGTGATCAGCACTTTCAGTGGGGATTGCTTCAACCCACTTGGTCACATAATCAACAGCTATTAAAATGTGAGTGTACTTGTGCGAAGAAGGAAAAGGACCCATAAAGTCGAAGCCCCAACAATCGAAAGGTTCAATCACTAGTGAGTAATTCATAGGCATCCCATTCCTTCTACTAATGTTACCAACTCTCTGACATTTATCACAAGCTAAAACATAATTTCTAGCATCTTTAAAGAGAGTAGGCCAATAAAAACCTGATTGAAGAACCTTATGTGCAGTCCTCTCACCGGCATGATGTCCTCCATAGGGACTGTCATGGCACCGTCTGAGAATGTCCTTCTGCTCGTGTTCCGGAATGCATCTTCTCACGATCCCGTCGGGGCCTTCTTTGAAAAGATGTGGGTCATCCCAAAAGTAGTGCCTCAAATCATGAAAGAACTTCTTCCTCTGCTGAAATGTTAGACCTGGAGGCAAATACTTTGCAACAATAAAATTAGCATAATCTGCATACCAAGGATCGGAGAGAGGTTGTACTTTCACAACGGCAAGTTGCTCGTCTGGAAAACTATCGTTAACTGGGATGGGGTCATGCGGTATATCTTCCATTCTTGAAAGATTGTCCGCTACCGGATTGTCTTCCCCCTTCCTATCAACAATCTGCCAATCAAATTCTTGGAGAAGGAGTACCCATCTGATAAGCCTTGGTTTGGCATCCTTCTTTGTCATAAGATATTTAATGGCAGCATGATCAGTATGAATAATAACTTTAGAATCAACAATATACTGCCTAAACTTATCACAAGCAAAAACTACAGCTAAGAATTCCTTCTCAGTAGTAGCATAATTTCTTTGAGCACTATCAAGGGTTTTACTAGCATAATGTATAACATTCAATTTCTTATCAACCCTTTGTCCTAAAACAGCTCCAACAGCAAAATCACTTGCATCACACATAATTTCAAAAGGTAAGTTCCAGTTAGGTGGTTGTACTATAGGAGCAGTTATTAAAGCTTTCTTAAGGACTTCAAAAGCTTCCTTACAATTTTCATCAAACGCAAAAGGAACATCCTTCTGGAGAAGATTAGTGAGGGGTCTCGAGGTTTTAGAAAAGTCTTTAATAAATCTTCTATAAAAACCTGCATGACCGAGAAAACTGCGAATACCTTTGATGTCCCTTGGATAGGGCATCCTTTCAATAGCTTCGATCTTGGCTTTGTCCACTTCAATTCCCCTTTCGGAAATCTTGTGACCAAGAACAATTCCTTCATTAACCATAAAGTGGCACTTCTCCCAGTTGAGTACCAAATTTGTCTCCTCGCATCTCTGCAAAACTTTATTAAGGTTGTGAAGACAATGGTCAAATGAAGTTCCATAGACGGAGAAATCGTCCATGAAGACTTCCATAATATCCCCGCAGAAACCATGAAAGATAGCAGACGTACACCTTTGAAAAGTAGCAGGGGCATTACATAAACCAAAAGGCATACGTCTGTAAGCATAAGTACCAAAAGGACAAGTAAAAGTGGTCTTCTCTTGATCGACAGTGTTAACATGAATTTGAGAGAAGCCAGAATAACCATCTAGATAACAAAAGTGGGTATTTTTGGATAACCTTTCAAGCATTTGGTTGATGAACGGCAACGGGTAGTGATCCTTCCTGGTTGCCTTGTTCAACTTCCTGTAATCAATACACATTCTATATCCAATAATAATTCTCTGAGGTATTAGTTCATTTTTATCATTAGGAACCACAGTTGTACCTCCTTTCTTAGGAACACAATGTACCAGACTTACCCACTTACTGTCAGCTATAGGGTAGATAATACTTGTGGCTAGAAGCTTGAGAATCTCGGTTCTCACGACATCCATCATCTTCGGGTTCAACCGTCGTTGATGGTCAACAACTGGTTTAGCATCAGGCTCAAGGTTGATAGTATGTTGACAGATAGATGGACTAATCCCCTTAAGGTCATCAAGGGTGTAGCCAATTGTGCCTCGGTGTTTACGAAGTACTTCCAATAATCGCTCTTCTTCATATCCTGAAAGGTTAGAATTGATAATAACAGGATATACTTTCTTTTCATCTAAATAAGCATACTTGAGCGTATCGGGAAGAGGTTTAAGATCAAACACCGGGTCTTCTTTCGGTTTTGATAAAATTCCCAAAGGTTCAACCGGAAGGTTGTGCTTCAGGATAGCAGGCTGCCTCAAGAATATTTCATCTAGTTCATTTCTTTCCTGCATATGCAAATCATTCTCGTGGTCCTCCATGTATTGCTGCAAAGTATCATCAGGGGGAATAGCAATAGAGGCAATACTTTCAATAATTTTATCATTACTAGGTGAATCAGTACCACGAGGCTGCTTAGAGAACTTAGAAAAATTAAATTCATATGGCTCACCATTGAATTCAACAGAAACTTTACCTTTCTTGCAATCTATTATAGCTCCACAACTTCTAAGAAAAGGTCTACCAAAAATGATGGGACAAAAATTGTCCCTGGCTGAACCAAGTACCAAAAAGTCGGTAGGGTATTTTACCTTTCCACATAGGACTTCAACGTCCCTCACAATTCCGATAGGAGAGATAGTTGATCTATTTGCAAGATGAATAGTAACATCGACTTCTTCAAGTTCACAAGGGGAAATCTCACCGATGATTTCTTCATAAAGTGAATAAGGAATAGCACTTGCACTCGATCCCAAATCGCATAGCCCATAATAATTGTGATCTCCTATTTTAACAGATACCACCGGAGTACCTGAAATTGGGCCTTTGTTCTTGGCTGTGACAAGGTTAGTGGAAACAGCACAAAAAGTTATATTGGAATCCAGAACATCATCAGTAACAAGGTCTTTAATCAATGCAACTCGAGGATCGACCCTGATTTGGTCCTCAGGTTCATCAACTTTTCTCACACTTTTATTTATTATGCCTGTCACAAGAGAGTGTTCCTTCATCCTCATGGGAAAAGGAGGCTGTTCATATATAACTGCAGGCAAAATAGGCTCAGCAACATAAATATCAATAGGTTTTTCTTTAAAAGGTGCATGGTGCTGGTCTCTATTCTTTTTAAAAGAATCAACATGAGAGGCAAAATTCTTACATAAATCAATCACTAGATGGGAATCAAGACCAATCTTAGAGCAAAAAGTATTGAAGTAATCAGTTTCTACATAGCTCTCAATATAATCATGTTCATAATTTATAGCGGGTTCAATACCTTTATCAATTTCCCAATCTTCGGTATTCCTCTGGATTCTTTCAAGGAGATCCCACCTTTCTTCAACACTCTTCTTCTGAAATACCCCACTAGAGGAGGCATCCAACATCTCCTTATCCTGACGAGAAAGCCTGGCATAAAAATTTGTAAGTATAATTTCCTTGGGAAGCTTATGAATTGGGCATTTGAGCATTAGAGACTTCAATCTCCCCCAAGCTTGAGCAATGCTTTCTCCGTCATGAGACCTAAAGTTATAGATATAATTCCTGTCTCGATGAATTTCATGAAGAGGATAAAATTTAGTGTAAAAGAGAGACATGAGCTCTTGCCAGTCCAACAAGTGTGAGTTATCGAGAAGCCCATACCAATCTGAAGCTTTATCTATAAGGGATACGGCAAACAATTTCCTCATGACAAACTCCCTCGATACACCTGCAAGCTTAAATAATGAACATAGTCGTGATAAATATAGCAAGTGTTCACCGGGATGTCTGTCTCCTGCATAACGATTAGCCAAAACATAATTGATAATGCCAGCTGGTATTTTATAAGGCACAATTTCAGTAGGGGGAGGATCAACCACCACAGGTGTGGGGTGTCTTCCTGCAAGCAACGCTCCAATAATAGGGTTATCCATGAGGACAGAGGACAACAATAACAAAAATAAAAACAGAATTATAAAAAGACTTTCTAACCAGTTTCACTTTACCAATAGCGCTACGCTCCCCGGCAACGGCGCCAGAAAACGGTACTTGATGACCCTCAACCGTAAGGGATCTGTTGCAGCGTTTTCGATAAGTAAGAGTGTCGAACCCAACGAGGAGCAGAAGGTATTGATAAGCGATTCTGAGCAAGAAATTACTGCAAGCACTGAAAGATAACTTTTAGGGGTTTTCTCGATATAAGCAACAGGAATGTAAAGGCAAGTAGTGTAAAAGATACTGAGAGTAACAAGTGGCCCAATCCTTTCTTAGCAAAGGAGAGGCCTAGCAACTGAACTTATAAAGACTAAAGCATTCTTGAGGACACACGGGAGAGGTAGTCATGTGCTTTCGCCATATTCCGTATCGATACTATGTTATGTGTTGATAAGTGTTGGTGGGTGGATCTATGCTAGTGCACTCTCTAGACTAAGATGAATGCATTCTTATGATTAAACACCTTGCAAGCATCCGCAAATACAAGATAGAATTTAAGGCAAAAGCCTAACCATAGCAATACGATCGAGGATCCATTATTCCCTTATGCAAAAGCGTGCAAACTGGGGTTCAGGTTTCTGTCACTCCGGCAAACTACCGTAAGCATTCTTTATACACAATGCACTCTCCTAGGTCCTTAATAAGGCGAAGTGCTGGGTGTTCGACTCACACAACACCACTAGTAGAATGACAACACAACTTAAGTATCAAACAACACATATTACTTCAACAGCATATGACTACTAACAACAAGACTTTCCCCATGTCCTCAAGAACTAAAGTAACTACTCACAAGACATAAAAGAGATCATGATCAGAGGGGATAAATATGTGATAAACAATCTGGACATAATAATATTTCTCCAACAAAACTCAATAGCATTCACCACAAAGTAGTAATCAACACCGATGGAGTAGAGAGGATAGGTAGTACAAGTTACAACACGAGTTGCGATGGAAAGATGAGATTTGGATGAAGATGGAGATGGTGCTGGTGTTGGGGATGATGTTGATGATGATATCAATGATGCCCGTGATGATGGTGATGACGATGGCGATGATCTCCCCTTCCGGGAGGTGATCTCCCCGGCGGAATCTGCCCACCGGAGATGCCCTTTTCTTCTCTGTAGGTTTCCGCCTCGAAGCGGCGGCGGAACTCCGTAAAAAGTCCTGTGTCTAGGGTTTTCGGAGGACGGAGAGCATATATGCAAAAGGGGGCGGCCAGAGGTGGGCCAGAGGCTCCAGGCGCCCCCCCGGCGCGGCCAAGGGGGGGGGGGGGGGCGCCCCCAGGCCGCCTGGGCACCCTGTGGCCCCCCTCTGACTCCCCTTTTGCGTGTCTTCGTTATTCTTCTGAAAAACACGTCCCGTCAATTTTCAGGTAATTTGGAGGTGTTCTTCTTCAGCAACTCAGCATCCACTTTTTCCTGCTGAATCCTGCGTCTGCTGTTCCGGCATCGTAAAGTTGCAAACTGCGTAAAATAGACCAAAACAACATAAGAACATCATCATAACGTGAAATATATCAATGAATAAAGATGAATTATGATACAAAATAGTGATGTATTTTGGACGTATCATGGGTCAGTGAGCCGTGGCGGTTCCAGATCGAGGAAGAGGAGCGGCGGAGAGGGCCTGTACCCTGAGATCGACGGCGACCCGAGGCGGCGGAGCTCGAGCTCGATCTCGAGCTCAGGCTCGTCTCGAGAGGGGGTTGTGGTGAAGGGGGGTGATTAGGTGTGTGTGGAAACGAGTGGAGTGGAGAGGAAGGCGCAGGGTGTTCCTTTTATAGGCAAACGGCGGGGTGCCGTGGACCCGTGCGCCGGCGAGCTCCTGCTCATTGCCACAGGGCTCGGGAGGAGCTAGCGCCGTGTCTGGGGCATTCCTGGATTCAGTCCAGAGCTAGGGGAGAGAAGAGAGAGAGAGCAGAGGGGGCCAGGGGCACCGCGCGTGTGAGTTTGCTCGTTGGAGCTCTCGGGCGGCCGGCGTGCGTGCGAGTTGGGGCATGAGGAGGGAGAAGCAGGAGGGGAACAGAGGCGTGGCATGTCGCAGACGTCGAGGCGCATCGTCGGGCGCGCTGGGGAGGCCCGAGGTGGCCGGAGGTGCTTGGCAGGGGGCGGCTATAGTGCGGGAGCGCACTGTAGCGCGCTCCAAAGCGCCCAAATGGCCGGCATGGCCATTTTCTATGCAATGTGGGCGCGTCCAAAGGTGTCTGGTAGCTCTAGGAGGAAGTAAAGAAGTGGGCTGTGGCCTTGGATGCCCTGGGGAGCCAGTAGGAGAGGAGAGAGGCAGAAGAAGAGGGAGAGAGGGGCTGTCCAGGGAGGTAAATGGGGGTAGTTTACCCCTCAATCATTGAGAAATGGCCAGGGGAGAGTTGCTGGAGGTAGGAGAGGACTAGGAGGAGCTGTGGTAAAAAGTTGAGCTCAAGGAGAATAGTGTAAGTGGTCAAAATGGTGATTTTTGAAAAGTGTCAAAAGGTGTTTGATGCAAATTTGGGCAAGCAAATTAACTCCACTTGAGATGAGACTTAACAGGATCAAATGGCATATAGAAATAGGGTATTCCACCAAGTTTGAGCTCATTTGAAGAAACTTGCCAATGTAACTTTGGTAAACCCTAGAATTCACCAGAAATGACTTTTCCAAGATCCAGTCATGCAAATCATCCCTCCTTGATGCACCACTTGGTGTAGTGTCTTCATTTGGGGTTGTTATCATGTCCACAAAATTTGATGTCACTAGTAAAAAGTTGGCAATGTAGAGTTGTTCAAATTTGGATCTGGTCAGAAAGGGTTTTGGGGCACTTAGATCAAGTTATGTTTCTCTAATACTTGTTCCATTTGGTCTATATGCATAATTAGACCATTTTAGCATGTGCACCAAGTTTGAGAGCATTTGGACAAGTTTGGCAATGTAAAGTTGCTCAAACTTCAAAATGAACAGAAATGGGTTTGAGGGGATTTGATGATGTTTTCTTGCTCCCCAAGGCATGAGGCTTGGCAAGATCATTAAATATATCATATCTGACATGATAGAATTTCCCTGGAATTTTTAGAGAATATTTCCTTTGTAAATATTTCAAAAGCTTGAAATATCCAGAAAGGGTTTCTGAGGGATTTGCCCAATATTTTGAACATGACCAAGTGTTGAAACTCTTATATATGGACAATATATGTCCTAAGAATCTCCCTGAATTTTGGCAAATATTTTTGAAATAGCTAAATAATTTTTACCTATTAAAGACCATTTCTGGCCTAAAGAAAAAGCCTTTAAATAAAATAGGAAAATAACTTTTAAAATTATGCTCTTGTGGTTTTTGGGAGTCCTATACCTAATAGGATTCAAATATGCTTTTTGAAAGATTTTTCACACCCTCAATTAAGTACTTGTAGTACAACCCTCAATTCAGGGTTTTTTGGAAAACTAATTTTAGAAAATACTATTTGGCCAAATTATTTTTATAAGAAAATACTATACTGTTCTATACACATGGCATGATCATTGGGAAAAGGTTTTGGATCAAGGAGATGAAGTATAAGAGTTGGATGATTTATTTGATTTTTAGAGCACTTGCAAACAACAAACAGAAAACCAATCAAGCAAGGTCAAAAACACTCAAAAGTTTTTGTCAAACCACATTTTAGCATGATTATTAGCTTAAGTGTTGTGGCATGAAAATGAGGATGTGACAGACCTACCCCCCTTACAAGAATCTCGTCCCCGAGATTCCCAGACTAGGCGTGGAAAGGAATACGAAAACTTGGATATGGGGTAGTCTTCATTTCTTCTTGTTGGTTGTGCTTCCGAGTGGTGCTCCATGGAATCCTTGAAGTACTTGGTGGTGTGGCTTCTCGTTTGTTGCCGTATTTGATGCAGGTTGCTGAGGGGGTCTCTTGTTAGGTTGAGCTAGACGTCAAAGGCTCGGTGATTGATGTCCTCGCAGGGACCGGGCTAGTTAAGAAGTTAAAAGTACTTCCAAAGTTGTGACTTGTGGAAAATTTGGTGCACGGTGGGTAACTCAGGTGGTAAATCTGGCTGGTAACCATCTACTATTTGTCTTGAAGTGGTCTTGAAGAAGGTCGATGAATCTTGGTGTGAGCGGAAGTTTATTTCTTGATGATGGTGGTCGGTGTAGTTCTTCCTTCTTGACATGTCGGTCTTCAAATGTCTTCTAACCAGCTGCACAGATCTTCCTCCGTCTTCGCGTAGTAAAGTATGTTGCCAAATAAAGATGACAACTAACTTGTCCGAGTACTCCATGAAGTCTATGGGGTACGCATGGTAGGCTGGGGTATTGGTGGTGGTCTTGGTTGAGTATTGGCAACGGTCTTCTTGACTTGGAGTCAAGGCTGTGGCCAGGACCTGACCATGTTGTGGCTTGGTGGGGCTTAAGGGTTTCAAGGATTCTAGTGTGTGAGTGAACGTTTATTATCTTATCCTTAAGCACGGTTTCTGAGATGCCAATAGTTCTTACCACCGAAATCATCATCTCACATAGGTCTACTCCAATCACCACTCATGCCATACATATCCTCATGACTCCCAAAAGGAGGTCTAAAAAAATTATACATGCCTACGATCCGCGAAAATCATATGTATGGCTACCCCTAAGAATCCATGGGTAAGGCATACAAGTTGCTAAGCTTGAATTAAGCACCACAATCCAAGAGCTCAGCCTATTCTTTCAAGGTTCAGGATAATGCATCTCTATTCTAAGGAAACACATCATATGCCACTCCAAGATCTTATTTCCTTCCTATGGATCAACTCCAACAACCCGTTAACTTCCATTAATCACTACATAATCCATTAATTCTACAAACCCAATGTCTATGGTGTTCCACATGATCTCCAAAAGTCCATATAATCCCCAAATACTTGAAAGGGCTGTCTCTACTATAGTAAGTCTACCAATTTCGATTATCATGATCAAGTAAACTCCAAGATCAAGCTCATACAGATCCCTAGATAAACTCCGATAATTAATCCAATCTCCTAGTTTGCCAAACATCGAGAAACATGGTATCATGATCAAGATCAACAGTCTAAATCCAATTTAATCCAGACCATGTAGACATATTTAGCATCTATACCCAACCAAAATCACCTACATAAATCCAAATCTCATGTCTGACGAGAATTCCTACATTTCCCCCAAGTTATTATTGTAATGCCAACTATCTCCAATCAATATCCTCCGATGAAGTCAAAACCTTATACTTCCAAGGGTTTCATCTTGCGATCATAATTATCCTACAAAATCCAACTTACTCAGGGTAATGAAGGCTATGCTACTCTATTGACGGGATTCCACCAAATTCATCTGTCAACATGAAAGCCTCATAATCCACCAAATATCCTCATATAATTCCTCAAAGTCATTGATATAAACTCATCAAGTCATCTGTCCTCTATTCCTGTATCCTCAATTGGTCTCCTATGGCATCGCGAGTTCTTGTGCTATATTAGGATGACAATGTGCTCGTTCACTATGTCCACTAGTTCCATTACGAACCCAGTGTTGTGCAAGGTTATAGAGGCTTAACTGGTTCTCTTGTAATACTATGGGTTGAGCACATGGTTTAGGATTCATTCTGGGGTATCTACGGAGTCTGGAAGGGTCTGGGAATGGTTTTCTAATCTTGAGGGGTAAACATAACTTCACGGGGTTGCACTTGGTCATGGAGGTTGTAGCAGAAGTCCTCACTGTTAGTTGGTTGCTGAGTTGGAATCCTTGGTACTTCTTGTCTTGCTGGTCTTCAGTTGAGGAGATAGAAGAGAGGGAAAAGTAGCATAGAGGAGGGGAATGCCTAAAGGGGGTTCCATAGTGCAAGTGCAAACAATCAAGTGTCGTAAAGGCCACACACATTCGTTAAGATAAGACAGATGATATAGTCGCGTACATGCTGCCCAAGGCAAAAGTGCAACTTATATTGAAACACAAACAGATAAGGACAAGCAACACATGACATGGTTTCATATGAACCATTACATAGACTCGACTTCGCATAAGGGGTACAAGACTCATCCTACCCTAGGGGTTCTCGAATTTGACAGTCGTGTTTGCTTCTTTTCTTGAGGAGGAAGGCCTTTAGTCTTCAGTTTGTAGGCCCTCCGGTGGTGCGATAGTTGGCTGCTTGTTGGGACACAGCCTTCTGATATGCCCGAGTTCACCACACTCATAACATGTGATGGAAGCAAAGAGGTTGTTATCCCGTATTGGGTTATATTGTTGGTGGCCTGACGATGGTCCTCCACGACGTGGATACGAAAATCTAGTCTTATGCCTTCTTCGCGGGGTCCGATGGCGAGCTCCTCGAAGCTCTTCGATCTGTTGCTTCTGATTGGCGATGTAGACTTGTAGGGCAGTAATTTGTTGTTCCCATTCGATCACCTTCTCCTTCTCAAGGCAGCAGAGATGTAGAAGTGAAGGAAAATCCTCGCGGGACTTGAGGAATTCTTCAATGAGGTTACGCAGAAGATAATTGACTGTGTGGGCGAAGCGGATCTGGAGCTGGAGGGTTGGGTCTTCATCTTCTATGGAAATCATTGCTTGAGATGTGGTTCCTGTTCCACTTTTGCTGGGTAGGTAACATGTAGCTCAACCTTCCTTCATCTCCGGGAGAAGGTCTTGAAGACGGAGAAGGGCTTCGTAGGCCACTTGCTGAATGGCAAGGTCCTGAGTTGGCATAGGTGGTCCGATAAAGAACCATCCTTGAGGTGAGGTCTTGGCAGGTACAATTACTTTGGCATAGAATTATGTTTTGAATTCGCCATTGTCCAGTTCGTGCAGGGTGTACATCGGCTCTGAAGGATAGTGGCGTTGCTGGAGGCAGTCCCTTAGGGATGGCGGAAATCCGGTCATGTGGAGTCTTGTGGGGGCGACGACCATCTACAAGGAGGTTAGAGGAGGGTCAATATGACAAGAGAGGCTATGACAAGTGTGAAAGGTTGTTATTGCTGATTAGTTCAGAAGAGGAGAGAAGTGGAATAAGTCTTGCAAGTGATTTGGAGGTCTCGGGTCTAGTCCTTGTCCTAACTAACGTTCATGCTAACTACGGCTTCCTACAATCAGGATGGCTCTGATACCAGCTCTGTGGGGACCCCGACTTAAGAGTCGAGATCACCGAATGCACGTGTACAGTGATCCCAGAGATCAATGCTCACTGAACACACAAAAGCTGAATAACAAGAGTCTTACATCCATACATACCGTCTTACACAAATTATGACCATTATGGCCAAGTCTTACATAGATAAAGCCTCATGGGCTGAATAGCAAATAAACCCGAATAGCGGAACTCTTTGTAGATAAGTAGAACCCATGCCATCTGCCTAAACCCTACAGGCATTCTGACTGGGAAAGCGTCCTAGTTCGCATGTTCGTCTCCATAGGATTCTTCATCAAATTCCTGCTCCTCCATGCCTGGCCAATTAAATAACCAGTAGCAAGCCAATGAGTACTTTGAATGTACTCGCAAGCAACCCATGATTTGGTTCAAGGTAACAATGCAAGTTGTACAACAAATAAGCAACCTAGCTACAAGCTAGATATTCTACCATTTGTGGGACATGCATCAATGTACTTGGGTTACCTCGAGGACAGGTTACATATATCAACATAAATAGAGTTCAAATCATTTCTGGTTCTTTCAACGAGTCAAGTCACCACCTTGACTCAATACACACACACCTTCACCAAGATTGTAAAATTCTGGACATAGTTTAAGTAGCACCTCCCAACTGTCCATGACCGTGGACATGGCTATTCGAATAGTTTTACACTCTGCAGAGGTTGCGCACTTCACCCACAAGATCCGGGAAGCTTTCGTGTCATCCACGATCCCGCAGTACCTCAAGTACTCGGGGGAAGCACCCGATCATTACCTTTCCCTAGACGACACTAACATAGGGTCCACTTGTTGCTGCACAGCCCTCGTGTACAAATAAAAGATCGTGGGACTTTGCCTCTTCACATTGTCACGCATACACGAAGGGACCTACGGTGTGTCTGGTTCCCTATTAAAACAGTCATGGCCGCCTATCCAAGCACGACCCCGTCCCGGGAGTGACCTCAAGTCTCCCCCGTCACTAGTGATGTGGGCACCATGCTAGTATCAGCCTAAGTAGTCAATAATGCCCCATCCCATAAGGGGTAGAGTGGTTGCAAATGTTTGGTTGGGACGGTAATCACACATAAATCTAATCCATTATTTACCCACACACGAGAACTCTCTTTGGTACACCACTTCTTCCTCAAGTGGTGCCCTTAACTCAACATTACCCTTGGGCATTAGGGGCACCCGATGGGGTTTTCGAAAGAATGCAACCACGAAGGGTTCATGGTACATATGCAACATCATGTATCAACAACTAATCTTTTGACATTGCATCTTGGCACAAGGTAAAGTTACGAGTATGGGTATACACCCTGTGGTGGTTCCCAACAAGTTTACCACCGTCATATTTCATCATCATGCAATCGGAAAAGGGTACCGATGAACAAGAGGGGTATCATGGTCAAAGGGCTGCTTGCCTTGTCCTTCCGAGTCTTCAAACCTTCTGGTCCATCTCCAAGTACTCCGTTTGTCAACTAACAACGGAAACAATCATAATAAGCAACACAACAAGGCAAAAATAAAAGTGCTCTAAAAATAGGAGTTGGACTTTTCTAGGATATCCCTGGTTATATGAAAAATAACCAGAGTGGTTTCATTGGGATTGGATTAGTGGATATTTCTGATCATTCAATATGTTGGAATCAAGGGGTTTATGGATTTGCAAGAAGTGTACAGAAATATATTTTTGAAAAATGAGCAAAGGCACCCATTTAACAAATCATGGTTTTAGAAGCATCTAGAAGTTGGTTTCACTGGATTTGGAGTTCAAATGAATTTCCTATGAATTTGCAAAGTTGACAAATATGAAGAAATGGCTCAATATATTATGTGGTACAGAGAGTATTAGGAAAAATGTTCATAAGCTAAGTTATGAACTTAGAAGCATCTAATTTGAATCCTGGCATTTGGGTCAATTTTGAGCTCTCTGTGATTTTCTAAAGTTTATCACAGAAATAGAAAAAAAATGAGATTTTGATAATATTTGTGAATAGAATGTTTCTGCAAAAATGGGCAAATGGCACCATGTGATAGAGCATGATTTTATGAACTCATAGAAATTTGAATCACCAAATTTGGAATGCATTTGATTTATTTATGGATTTTTGAAGTTTACTGGAAAAAGAAAAAGAAAAAGAATTTGCAGGCCAATTTTAGCCTGTAGCTGGGCCGGCCCGGAGCCACGCCAGTCCAGACGAACCGGTGTGCGCGTGCACGCACGTTCAAACCTGACGGTTGGGGCCCGACGGTCAGCGACAGAGAGGGGGGAGAGTGAGGTGAGGATGACAGGCGGGGCCCGCCTGTCATCTTCAACCTCGCAGCCAGGGAAGCGGCGAGCTCACCGGCGGCGATGTGGTGCACGGCGAGGCGATCCGAGGGCACAGGCGTGCTCAGGGGGGAGTCGCGGTTCTGGTGGTGCGGGAGTTGCCCCGCCGGAGGAGCCTGGTTCATCGGTCGGCGAGGTGGAACGGCGGCGGAGCGTCGGGAGGGTCCTGGCTTGCTCGCTCTGGGCTGCAACAGGAGTGGGAGAAGGAGGGAAATGGGTCAGTAGCCGCGGCGGTTCCAGATCGAGGAAGAGGAGCGGCGGAGAGGGCCTGTACCCTGAGATCGATGGCGACCCGAGGCGGCGGAGCTCGAGCTCAATCTCGAGCTTGGGCTCGTCTGGAGAGGGGGTTGTGGTGAAGGGGGGTGATTAGGTGTGTGTGGAAATGAATGGAGTGGAGAGGAAGGCGCGGGGTGTTCCTTTTATAGGCGAACGGTGGGGTGCCGTGGACCCGTGCGCCGGCAAGCTCCTTCTCGTTGCCACAGGGCTCGGGAGGAGCTGGCGCCGTGTCTGGGGTGTTCCTGGATTTGGTCCAGAGCTAGGGGAGAGAAGAGATAGAGCAGAGGGGGCCAGGGGCACCGCACGTGTGAGTTTGCTCGTTGGAGCTCTCGGGCGGCCGGCGCGCGTGCGAGCTGGGGCGAGAGGAGGGAGAAGAAGTGGTGTGTCGTAGACGTCGAGGCGCATCGTCGGGCGTGCTGGGGAGGCCCGAGGTGGCCGGAGGTGCTTGGCAGGGGGCGACTACAGTGCGGGAGCGCACTGTAGCATGCTCCAGAGCGCCCAAATGGCCGGCATGGCCATTTTCTATGCAATGTGGGCGCGTCCAAAGGTGTCAGGTAGCTCTAGGAGGAAGTAAAGAAGTGGGTTCTGGCCTTGGATGCCCTGGGGAGCTAGTAGGAGAGAAGAGAGAGGCAGAAAAAGAGGGAGAGAGGGGCTGTCCAGGGAGGTAAATGGGGGTAGTTTACCCCTCAATCATTGAGAAATGGCGAGGGGAGAGTTACAGGAGGTAGAGAGGACTAGGAGGAGCTATGGTAAAAAGTTGAGCTCAAGGAGAATAGTGTAAGTGGTCAAAATGGTGATTTTTGAAAAGTTACAGTTGGTGTTTGATGCAAATTTGGGCAAGCAAATTAACTCCACTTGACATGAGACTTACCAGGATCAAATGGCATATAGAAATAGGGTATTCCACCAAGTTTGAGCTCATTTGAAGAAACTTGCCAATGTAACTTTGGTAAACCCTAGAATTCAGCAGAAATGACTTTTCTAAGATTCAGTCATGCAAATCATCTATCCTTGATGCACCACTTGGTGTAGTGTCATCATTTGGGGTTGTGATCATGTTCACAAAATTTGAGGTCACAAGTAAAAAGTTGGCAATGTAGAGTTGTTCAAATTTGGATCTGGTCAGAAAGGGTTTTGGGGGCACTTAGATCAAGTTATGCTTCTCCAATACTTGTTCCATTTGGTCTAGATGCATAATTAGACCATTTTAGCATGTGCACCAAGTTTGAGAGCATTTGGACAAGTTTGGCAATGTAAAGTTGCTCAAACTTCGAAATAGACATAAATGGTTTTGAGGGGATTTGATGATGTTTTCTTGCTCCCCAAGGCAGGAGGCTTGGCAAGATCATCAAATATGTCATATCTAACATGATAGAATTTCCCTGGAATTTTTAGAGAATATTTACTTTGTAAATATTTCAAAATCTTGAAATATCCAGAAAGAGATTCTGAGGGATTTGCCCAATATTTTGAACATGACCAAGTGTTGAAACTCTTATATATGGAAAATATATGTCCTAAGAGTCTCCCTGAATTTGGCAAACAGTTTTGAAATATCTAAATAATTTTTAACTATTAAAGACCATTTCTGGCCTAAAGAAAAAGCCTTTAAATAAAATAGGAAAATAACTTTTAAAATTATGCTTTTGTGGTTTTTGGGAGTCCTATACCTAATAGGATTCAAAGATACTTTTTGAAAGATTTTTCACACCCTCAATTAAGTAGTTGCAGTAGAACCCTCAATTCAGGGGCTTTTGGAAAACTAATTTTAGAAAATACTATTTGGCCAAATTATTTTTATTAGAAAATACTATACTGTTCTATACACATGGCATGATCATTGGGAAAAGGTTTTGGATCAAGGAGATGAAGAATAAGAGTTGGATGATTTATTTGATTTATAGAGAACTTCCAAACAGCAAACAGAAAACCAATCAAGCAAGGTCAAAAACACTCAAAAGTTTTTGTCAAACCACATTTTAGCATGATTATTAGCTTAAGTGTTGTGGCATGAAAATCAGGATGTGTCACAAATGGATGTCAAAACTGCATTCCTTAAATGGATTTCTCAAAGAAGAGTTGTATATGATGCAACTAGAAGGTTTTGTTGATTCTAAAGGTGCTAACAAAGTGTGCAAGCTCTAGCGATCTATGGACTGGTGCAAGCATCTCGGAGTTGGAATATGTCGGATTACGGGCTCCGCAAACCCAAGAAGTTCGAACACAGGGGCGTGAACGAAGATCTCTCCCTCTCACATCTACCTAGCGTCTCGCCCTCGTCCGATGAAGAGATTCAAGTGAACAACAAGTAAAGCACACACGAATTTACCCAGGTTCAGGCCATCTTGCGGTGTAAAACCCTACTTCCTGCTTTTGTGGATTGGCCTCGGGAGGGCTTGAGTATGAATGGGTACAGTGGTTCCTGAGCTCATGAGGAGAGCTCAGGAAGGTCAGGAGGCAAGAGTTCTTGCTCCCTTGTGCGAGGGCGGAGTTTCTGGGTCCGATCCCCCTTCATAGTGGAGATACTAGCTACTTATATAGGCGGACAGGGTCCTCTCCCCCCGAAATGTTTAGGCGGGAAGGGATCCCACAACGGCCATTTTGAGCGGGAACACAAGGACGTTCCTACCCTGACAAAAGCGGTCTTCGCCTGCAAAGGGATCCTGCGATGACGCGGTGGTGGGCTCTTTGGTGACATCCTGCCTGTCGTCCTTGCGGTCTTCGGTCTTGTTGCACCAATGGGGAAACCTTTGTCCCGCTCCTTGGGAATCTACGCCTGTGCTGTCTCCTTTGCACCAAAATGGCAACTGCACCGCTGGCACGCGCTGGCACGCGCTGGCGCGGTGCATCACTGCTTGCGTCCCTGACTCCTCCTGAGGCAGGCTTGTCCTTCGATTCTCCACCCCTCCGGAGCAACCTAGCCGAGGCCGCTCCTGAGGGGGTCTTGACTAGCCCCCTCGCGAGGGTCTTGAGGAGCTGGTCGATCAGCTGGGCCATACCAGGTGGTGGTAGGAGCGCGCTGCGGCCCGCAGATAGGCAAGTCTGGGTACCCTGGTTCCCAGGATGTCGACAGTAGCCCCCGGGCCCAAGGCGCGCACGGAGTTGGCTTTGGGGCGAAGCCTTAGTCAAGGACGAAACGCCGCGGGCCCCAAAAGGCCGCGGGCTAGGCTGGCGCGTGACGGTTGGATGGGACGTGGCGACTCCGCTCCCCACGCAGTCTTGGTAACCGTGTGACTTGACAAATCCCCGGCGCAGACGACAGGGTTGTTATGGCTGTGTCACCAGTGACTCGCAGTTGGGCTCCTCTGCCCTATAAATGGGACTAGGGGGGGGGGGAGCCCCCAAGCCACCTTCAAGCCAGCCCCGTCTGCCTCCATGTTCGCTCCCCGCTCTCCTTCTTGCCGCGAGGTCTCCATGGCGCCGCCGAGGAAGCCGTCCACCGCGAAGAAAGGGAAGGACCCGAGGATTTGGCTTCGCCGCCGTCAAAGAGGGGCCGCGGCCGTCCCTGCAAGTATGCCGCTGCACCCACGACGACTCCTCGAGGGAGCAGGCACGACCTTCCGGGTCCCGACGCGGTCGTCAGTGAGAGGCGCGGTCCCTCTTCCCGCGGCGAAGGTGGTCGAGGCTGTGGTGGGAGAGGAGGCACGAGGCGGCGTTTGGCGGTCGTGCGTCTTCCGCGCCCACATCTCCACTCCTTCGACGTGTCGTCGGAGTTCGTGGTGTGGGCGGAGAAGCCTGGCGGCTTGTGGCTACGGCTTCCCCGCTCGTTCGGCAACGTGCTACCAGCCTGAGGCCCCGCCGGCCTCTGGCTGCAGACCGACCGTTGCTACAGCGGTGCATCCTGGGTGGAGGTCGACGTGGCTTCCTCGGGCGACGTGTTCCTGGAGCGCAACTGACAATCGTTTGCGCATGCGCGCCGGCTGCAGGGGAGGTGCACGCTCCACTTTAGGTATGATGGCGCCTGAACGCTGTTCGTCAGGGTCTTCTCGGAGGAAGGGAGGCGCCTTGGGTGCTGTCCTGAAGCAGACGACGAAGAGGATGGCGGGGACGGCGTCCGGAGGAGTAGTTCCTCCTCTAGAGACGAGCTTGGCCCTGGAGGGCGCCACGGGTCCCCCCTCTATGGCAGCAGCAGCTCCTCCAGCGGCGGCGGCTACAATGAGCCCCTGCGCCGCCGAGCTCGGCTCGGCGAGGGGAGGGGGTCATTGCACCGCTGTGGCTCGGTGAAGCGGGAGGAGTTGGGAGACTCCGACTGAGTGGGAGCGGCCTCTGCTTTTTTTTCTTCATGTCCTTCCTGTGTCAAAATTTTAAGTTGCCTCGAGAAGGCGTGTAATGGACTATGGCATATGTATGAATCGAGAATTTTCTATCATGTTTTTGGTCTGGGTGAGATTACTTAGCTTATGTGCTGCGACGTCTTGAGGCGAAGTTCTCCTGAATCATTGGTGTCATGAGCCCCCGACGGGTCATGAGGACGGCTGAATTAGGAGAACTTGCGCAACCCCCGAGTATGGGTGAGCCGCTGAGAGCTGCTGAGAGCGCCGAGCGTGGATTAAGGCACCAAGGCCTGAGCCGGAGCCTAAGCTGGCTTGGCCAGGCTAGGTCACGGGACCGTGGCATACGAGAGTCAGGACCGACTGTGTCCCAGCCCCCACGCGCGAGGCACGCGAAGGAGAAAAAGCGGCGCAACCCCCGCCTGACAAGCTGAACTTAAAACCGACGAGAAAAAAATCCAAAGTAAGACTTCCAACCAAATGCAAGAAACACGAGAACTTCATAGCATGGGGTAGAGGAAGGGTTGATAGCCAAGGAAGTAGAAAAGGCTGACAGCCAAACACCAAACCAAAAAAGGAAAAAGGTCGCGTTCGACCCCTACACTACGTCTTCTTCCTAGCGCGGAGCTAAGGACTGCCACTGGGACGTGGGTGGGAGCCCCGTCTGATGGCCCGTAGGCAACGCTCAGGAAACTCCGAGGCGTGTATATCCCCAACTCATTATTACGTGAGAGTGTCACGAGCGGAGACCTTCACGGGCACGGAGCCTTGATTACGGATAGAACCTCCTGAGGTGCTCAATGTTCCAGGAATTCTGGATAGGTATCCCATCATGTGTCTCCAGGCGCACAGCACCAGGCCTAGAGACACGGGCGATTCTGAACGGGCCCTCTCACATGGGCGAGAGCTTGTGTAACCCCTCCCTGGACAGGACCCGCCTCAGGACCAAGTCACCAACTTCAAGTGTTCTTGCGCGGACGCTGCGGCAGTGGTACCGCCGCAGCGCCTGCTGATATCGCGCCGCCCTGAGGGCAGCTCGGCGGCGGCCCTTCTCGCCGAGCATGAGGTCCATCCGCCAGGCGGCGTCCTGGCATTCCTCGTTGAAAGCCAAGACCCGTGGGGAGCGATGCTTGACCTCGTGAGGGAGGACCACCTCCGCCCCGTAGACGAGAAAGAAAGGAGTTTCTCCCATGGGTTTGGTAGCGGTGGTTCGGATCGACCAAAGCACGGAGTGGAGCTCGTCGATCCAGCCCCTGCCGCAAGCCTCAAGCTTCTTCTTAAAGCTGCGCTTCTTGAGGCCACGCAAGACTTCCGCACTGGCGCGTTCGGCCTGACCGTTGCTCCTGGGGTGAGCCACTGAGGCGTAGCAGATCTGTGTTCCAAGGTTAGCACAATATGACCGGAAGAGATTGCATGTGAACTACGAACCATTATCCGTGATGATGCGGCTGGGGACCCCGAATCGCCTCACGAGGCCCTGGATGAACTTGACGGCCGACCCGGCTGGGATCGCGCGAACAGGCTCCACCTCTGCTGAAAGTGCAACTAATCCCCGGGTGGTTTTGGTAATTAATAACAACATATATATCATTGAACTAATAGTTACTTGAGAATCATTTCAGAGAAGTTCAGTGATACGGGTATGGAAATGACTGAAGAAGTGGACCCCTCAAAATGCCAAGGCAAGCATTGGCAAAAGCTCAAGACTCCATTTTTGGTTTAGTGATCAAAGATCACATTGAGTCTATAGGAAAAGCCAATACTATTAAAAGGGGATGAGGTTGTGTTGATGATCTGGTTGCTCAAGTGCTTAGTGATTTAGCTCCTTCAACTATCAGCAACTTTCACTTCTATACACACTCATAAGTAATCTCGGACAAACCAATTCTTCCAACTCAGTCCCACCGAGATGAACCACCTCAACCATAAGCCAAACCCTAGAAAAATCGGTCAATCCGAGTTTGAGTTCGGTCTCACCGAAACTGGACTGCCAACCTTCTGTAACCGTTTGTCATCATTTCGGAATATCCGAGTTGTTGATTTCGGTCCCACCGAAACTGGCAAGTTCCTATCTTTGACTCAAATCGGACATACCGAGATGGTATTTTCGGTCCCACCGAAAACCCCAACGTTCACTATATTTGAACTTTCGGTCTGACCGAGTTTTCACTTCGGTCTCACCGAGATTGCTCAATTATGTGTGTAACGGTTGGATTTTGTGTGGAGGCTATATATACCCCTCCACCCCCTCTTCATTCGTGGAGAGAGCCATCAGAAAGAACTACCACTCCTACCTTACACTTTCTGAGAAGAGAACTACCTACCCTTGTGTTGAGATCAAGTTGCTCCATTCCTACCATATGAAACTTGATTTCTAACCTTCCCAAGTTGCTTTCCACTCAATCCTTTCTTCCACCAAAGCCAAATCAGTGAGGAGAGTTGAGTGTTGGGGAGATTATCATTTGAAGCACAAGAGCAAGGAGTTCATCACCATCTACAACATCTATTACCTTTTGGAGGGTGGTGCCTCCTAGATTGGTTAGGTGTCGCTTGGGAGCCTCCGTCATCGAGATGTGGAGTTGAACCAAGAAGTTTGTAAGGGCAAGGAGATCGCCTACTTCGTGAAGATCTACCCCGAGTAAGGCTAGCCCTCCGTGGGCGTAGGCCATGATGGAATAGACAAGGTTGCTTCTTCGTGGGCCCTTCGTGGGTGGAGCCCTCCGTGGACTCGCGCAGCCGTTACCCTCCGTGGGTTGAAGTCTCCATCAACGTGGATGTACGATAGCACCACCTATCGGAACCACGAGAAAAATCTCCGCGTCTCCAAATTGCGTTTGATCTTCTCCACCTCTCTTTACTACATGTGCAATTTACTTTCCGCTGCTTATACTCTAGAATTGCAAGTGTAGGGTGATACTTGACTTGATCCTATTTGTGAAACTGCCAAAAACTGTTCATGATCAAAAGGCAGAATTTTTATATTTACAAGTAGTCTAATCACCCCCCCTCTAGACATACTTTTGATCCTACAAGTGGTATCAGAGCTCTGGTCTCCATTGTTTTGGTTTCCATTGCATTGGACTCCATAAGCTTGGTTTCACAACCTAGGAGAGTATGGCGTCTAGTGAGGGTAATTATCGTAGAGGTCCTTACTTTGATGGTACAAATTTTGCTAGTTGGAAGCATAAAATGAAAATGCATATTCTTGGTCATAACCCAGCCGCATGGGGCATTATCTGTGTTGGTATGCAAGGTGAATTCTTCGAGGAAGGAAAAGTTCCGGATCGCGAAGCTACACCGGAAGAGTTGCGGATGTTGCAAAACAATGCTCAAGCTTGTGACATTCTCTTCAATGCCTTGTGTCCCGAGGAGTTCAACAAAATCAGCCGTCTTGAGAATGCTAAAGAGATTTGGGATACTTTGGTTGAAATGCACGAAGGTACTGAATCTGTGAAGGAATCAAAGCTAGATATTCTTCAAGGTCAACTTGACAAGTTCAAGATGAAGGATGGTGAAGGAGTTGCTGAAATGTACTCTAGGCTTGCTCTCATCACAAATGAGATTGCCGGCTTAGGAAGCGAAGAAATGACCGACCGATTCATCATCAAGAAGATTCTAAGAGCTTTGGATGGAAAATATGACACCGTGTGCACTTTGATCCAAATGATGCCAAACTACAAGACTCTCAAGCCAACTGAAGTCATTGGAAGAATTGTTGCTCATGAGATGACACTTAAGGATAAGGAAGAGCTTCACAACAAGTCAAGTGGTGCTTACAAAGCTACAAGTGATGCTCCCACAACCTCAAGTGACAAGTTAATTTCCAATGAAGAGATAAGCCTAATGGTTAAGAACTTTAACAAGTTCTACAAGAATAGAGGCAAAGAAAGAAGCTCAAAGTCTAGATCATATGATGAAAAGAGATCTTCTAGTCGTGATCGAAACTGCTACAATTGTGGAAGACCCGGACACTACTCAAATGAGTGTACGGCTCCCCACAAGAGAAGAGAAGAATCTCCAAGAAGAAGATCAAGAGATGAGTCACCTCGGAGAGAGAGAAGGAGTAGAGATGATCGTTATGAACGAAGACCCTCTCGGAGAAGCAAGGATTCGGAGAGGAAAGACAAGTCATCAAGGAGCTACACAAGAAGAAGACATCAAGCTCATGTAGGTGAATGGGTCTCCGGCTCCGACTCCGACAATCAATCCGATGGAAGCTATCACTCCGACTCCGACTACAGTCAAGATGAAGGTGTTGCCGGACTTGCTCTCGTATCCTCCAACTCCAACTCCTACGACTTATTTGATTCACCAAATGAGGGAATTGGAAGATGCTTCATGGCTAAAGGCCCCAAGGTAACACACCCTGAATTCATTGACTTTGATAGTGATGAGGATGACTTGCTTGGTGAAGATGAGCTCTTGCATGATAAATCTAGTGATCTTAGTAACGATGAAAATGCTAGTAGTCTTTATAGTCGAGAAGAGTCGAATGACAATGCTATGAAGGAGATTGAGCGTCTAACTAAAGAACTAAACACTCTTAAGTTAGCTCATGAAACAACTCAAGAAGATCATTGAGAGCTCCTAAGATCTCATGAGAAGCTACGCTTCGAGAAGCTCACTCTAGAGCAAGAACATGAGTTTCTAAAAGCGATCAATGACGATCTTCGAAAGAAGAGTTCTTCATATCTTGCCAAACGACTTCTCTTGTCTAATTTCTTGCCACCTATTAAGACTAAGCATGACAAGCATAAGAAAAATTCTTCCTCTAGTAGTAACAATAACCATGTTAAATCTAATATTGTTGCTTCTAGTAGTTCTCTTGATTCCACTAACAATGTTTCAAGCCAAGTTACACTTGAGCAAGAAAATAGCTTATTGAAGGAAATCATAGAGAAAGGTGTCTACAAGAGTCTTGCCGGAAGCAAGAACTTTGAGGAAATTGTTCGCAAACAAGGAAGGCACCGGAAGAATCAAGGGATTGGTTTTGAGCGAAAGTTCAACGCCGAAGGTGTTGAGTGGGAAGAAGGTCAGTACCCTACTCCACAGTTTGTTTCTCAAAAGGAGAAGTATGATCCTACTTCTTCCAATGTGGAACAAGCTCAAGATGACCTTCCACCACAAGACCACAAGCTAAAAGCCAAGGACAAGCTTCAAGAGGAGATTGATGCATTCATTGAAGCACCTCAAGCCATGGTCAAGTGGGTTCCCAAGGACACATCAAGTTCTACTTCGTCAAGCTCAACTACAACCCCAAGGATTCCCATCAAGATGATGTGGATCCCAAAGAAGAAGAACTAGAAGGTTCTTGAGGGTGACTCCGCCAACATACTTCACTCATATTCATTTTGGCAAGAACTTGTGCAATCAACTTCCACATCATGCACTAGTTCATGGAGTCACAAACCCTCTTGTTGGTAAGTCAAGGGACAAGGTAATCATTGCTTTCATGGACATCATCTATTGTGAACTTCAATCTATGTCCATGGATATTCTTGTTTGTTCCTTGTGGGACTAACCCATGTAGGTATTGAAAGTGCCCTAATCCAAAGGATAGCTCCCAACTCTTGATGATCTACATCAACATTGAGCATCCACATCTTCAACATCTACATGAAGTCTTCTACGACAACCCAAGGTTAGTTTGACCCTTTAAAAGGGGTTCTCACATCTAGGGGGAGCTTTGCTCTAAAAATTGAGCTAAAGCATCTCCAAATGATGTGAACACATCAATGCTTTATGTAAAAGTGGTAACCCCACTTGTGCTTAAACAATGAGTATGACCTATGATCAAATGTTCTCATTTGGCTCCTAAGTCAAAATACTCATATAAAGATGACCTAGTCATCGACAAATTGTGTGCTAGTAGCTAGAGTGTTGGTTGTGCATGTTTGACACATATTTCATTTGCTATCTTATTGTGTGAGCATGTTGAATGCATGATTTTATCCATTCGAGGACATCCATTTGTTGTTTTGGTTGTTTTGATTTTTCTGGCCAAATGGATGGACAAGAATGCCTAAGCACCTTCCCTAGCTATCTATGCTTTCTTGTCTCAAATTCTATTCATGCTCAAATCACAAACTTTGAACAAGTCATTTTCGGACCCTCCGAGTGAGGAGCACTCGGAGCCACCGATCCGTCTAAGGCTGACTTCCAAAACCTTCTAAGTCAATTTCGGTCAGACCAACTTCTCCCACTCGGTCCAACCGAAACGCTTAGACTGATCTAGGTTTCATCTCGGTGAAACCGAGTTCAAAATCTCGGCGTGACCGATATGCGTAACTGCACAGCAGTTATCCATTTCGGTGTCACCGAGTTTTTCAACTCGGTCCCACCGACAGCAAGGGGATATAAATACTGAGGGCAGCGCGCGATTATTTCTTCAAACCGTTTCGCCCCCAAGTCCCCTGCTGCCGTAGCCCTGGTCTCCGGATCGTCGCCGTCGTCGCCTGTGCGCCCTCGCCGCAGGTCTCCGCCGCCGTCAACGGTTTTCTTCTCCGCGCCGTTGCCGCCGTAGAGGGACTCTACCAAGTTAGGGTGAGTCTCGATCCCTCTCGTGCTCCCCATCTGATTCATTGCACGATTGGTTTGCCCTGTATCTAGCCACGTTTGAAATCTTCCTTAACATCAGATCGGATCTAGTTTCGAGTAAAATTCTTAGGTTTAGGTTTCCACGGAATACATCTCGGTGAAACCGATTTTGAAAACTCGGAATGACCGATTTGGCCTCTGGCCATTGCACTGCACCTTTCGGTCTAACCGAGTCGTGCAAATCGGTGTGACCGATGTAGAGTCTTAGTGAAACCCTAGTGTTTTGGCAGGACCGAAACCCACTTCGGTCTGACCGAAAGTGGTGTGGTAAGCCTCTGTATACACTTCGGATTCACCGAAACTGAATATCGGTTTGACCGAAATGCATTCTGTGAAAACTCAAAACTAAGATTTGAACTCATTTTTTTTGCAAAAACTCTGCAGTTTGTGATAACTCTTCTACTCTGCCTATACCTTATCTATTCACAGGTTGTCAGCCATGTCAGATGCCAGTGACAGCCAGAACAGGTCTGAGTCACCTTTTGCAGAGATTCCTGAGGCAGATACTAGTCCTGAGGCTAGTAGTCCTAGTGATGATGGTGAGAGGAGTACCCCCAATGGTTTGCCTCCTGTAGCCACCAGAACCAGAAAGCAGAGAAATTCTGATGATGAGGACTCTGACTTCATTGCTGAGGAAGTAACCTCCAAGCCCAAGAGAAATGTTGTTGCCAAAGAGCACCAAGGGCAGCAGTTCAAGAAAGGCACCAGCAAGGTCAAGCAGTCAGCTGTTGCCAAGAAGCTGAACTTGGGAGAACCAGCCCCAAGTAAAGTGAAGAAGACTTCCAAGAGGAAGAGGGTAGTATATGCTGATTCTCATGCAGACGTAGCAGCCGAGGAAGAAGAAGAAGAAGAAGCACCCCAGCCTGCTCCTCAGAAGCAAAAACTCATGGGTGATGCAATTAGGGCTCAAGCCACTTCTAAGCCCAAGAAGCCTGCTCAAGCCAAGGCAGCTCCAGCAAAGCCTTCTGCCAAGCCCAAGAGGACAACCAGAAACATCCCAGCCTCTGAGAAGAACAAAGGTGATGTGCCACCGTCTGAGTCTGAAGAAGAACATGTGTTCCTGAAGCTCCGTCCGAAATTGCCACTCCACAACGATGCTCATCCTCAAGCCGAGGATATGAAGGCAAGGATGGACAGAGGTCTCAGGCTATGGAGACAGTCTGATCCATATGCCGTGAGGAGAAGGACTGCTGTGGACCCCAGATTCCACACCAGAGAGCAGCAGGACTTCTATGAGACTGTGCTAATGGACAAGAAGCCTGTTGTTGCAGATACCAGATACGTTGACTGGAAGTACATCGACAGTGAAGAGCACCGAGACTTCTTTCCCCATGTGCATGAGAGCTTCACTGCATGTGGAGTTGATGAGTTTGTGGGTCAGAAACTGACTGATTGGAATGACGAGATGATTATGCAGTTCTACGCCACAGCCCACTTCTATCCTGATGGGAAGATCACCTGGATGACTGAAGGTCAAAGGTTTTCTTCGTCTGTTGAAGAATGGGCAGAACTTCTGAATGCTCCAGTGCAGAGAGAGGACGACATTGATGTCTATGGGATTCCTAAGAAGAACCATGATTCCATGAAGAACATGTACAAGGAGATCCCCGCTGTAGATTTGGAAGGATGGAAGCTTGGCTCAGTGTACTATCTCCAGGTAGGTCTACCTACCACTAACACTATTCTGAGGCATACCTTGATGCCCAAGTCTGGAGACCACCGCATGATTCGAGGCTATTCTATCAACATGCTGCACATTCTTGATGAGAAGGCACCTTTCAAGGTGATGGACTTAAAGGTAGAGACCATTAAGAGGACTGCAGCTGACCAGAAGAGGTCGTGTGGATTTGCCCCACAAATTCAGATGCTCATCAATGCCAAGTTTGGCACGGGCAAATTCATGTTGGATAGGAAGCACTTGCCACTGCAGCCAGAGCATGAAGATAACATTGTTGTGATGGATGAGGAGGATCCAACTTCAGTTGAAGGTCAAGCCAAGATTGAAGCTGCGAAGAAAGCCAAAGCTGATAAAGAGGCAGCAGCAGCAGCTAAACCAAAGAGCTTCGGAGAGCAGATTCTTGAAGCTACCCAGAGGATTGAACAACGCCTGGCCAGCATTGAACAATCTCAGGAGAGCCTAGAGAGGATTGTTGACGACAAGATCCACGCTCTGGACGTGAAGCTGACTGAGATTCAGGTGACCGTCAACAAGCTTGAGGCAGACATGGAGGAAGCTAGGCAGGACAGAGCAGAGCTCATGCAGGATGACCTAGTCCAGGACTCTCATCGCCAGACTGCTCTGGTTCCCAGAGGATCCCAATCAGCTGCTATCCCAGTGACTGACTCCAGGGCTACCACTTCAGCACCTCCTACAGCTCCAGCAGTTACTCCAGCCACAGCTCCAGCATCCACTCCTCCAGCGCAGACATCAGCTGAAGTGTTCGCCGATGCCGTCATTTCTACTCCGACATCTACCCAGACGGGAGCCGCCAGCAGAGCCCACAGTGACGCTTAGCTCTATGCTTTTTCGAACTTTTTGGTAACTTGTTGCCAAAGGGGGAGAAATGGTATAGATCATAGGGCTTCGAGAGAGAGAGTGCTCTTTCGTTCTTTTGCCGGTTTTCTTTGAGATACATTTGGTTCTTTTGGTTCTTGAAACTTTCAGTGTGCTTGCTACTACGTTTGATGCTACCTTAATGAGTGCTTAGTCGTACTATGCTTTAATGTATGCTTAATGCTTATCATATGCTATTTCCTTCTTGTATGACTATTTACTCTTGTCTTGGTGATTGGGTGCATGTCATTTATTCTTATCATTTTGTGCGCTCCACCAAGATGTATGTGACATGGAAGAGTGACCCATAATCCTAATCGATTGTGCATTTGCATTCAAACGCAAATTTTAAATAATGCACAAATTTAGGGGGAGCTCTTGTTTATCACATACTTCTCAAAGCGACGATATTATTCATTGATTATATCTTTTGTTGAAGATTTGATCTATATGTTGTCATCAATTACCAAAAAGGGGGAGATTGAAAGTGCAACTAATCCCCGGGTGGTTTTGGTAATTAATAACAACATATATATCATTGAACTAATAGTTACTTGAGAATCATTTCAGAGAAGTTCAGTGATACGGGTATGGAAATGACTGAAGAAGTGGACCCCTCAAAATGCTAAGGCAAGCATTGGCAAAAGCTCAAGACTCCATTTTTGGTTTAGTGATCAAAGATCACATTGAGTCCATAGGAAAAGCCAATACTATTAAAAGGGGATGAGGTTGTGTTGATGATCTGGTTGCTCAAGTGCTTAGTGATTTAGCTCCTTCAACTATCAGCAACTTTCACTTCTATACACACTCATAAGTAATCTCGGACAAACCGATTCTTCCAACTCAGTCCCACCGAGATGAACCACCTCAGCCATAAGCCAAACCCTAGAAAAATCGGTCAATCCGAGTTTGAGTTCAGTCTCACCGAAACTGGACTGCCAACCTTCTGTAACCGTTTGTCATCATTTTGGAATATCCGAGTTGTTGATTTCGGTCCCACCGAAACTGGCAAGTTCCTATCTTTGACTCAAATCGGACATACCGAGATGGTATTTTCGGTCCCACCGAAAACCCCAACGTTCACTATATTTGAACTTTCGGTCTGACCGAGTTTTCACTTCGGTCTCACCGAGATTGCTCAATTATGTGTGTAACGGTTGGATTTTGTGTGGAGGCTATATATACCCCTCCACCCCCTCTTCATTCGTGGAGAGAGCCATCAGAAAGAACTACCACTCCTACCTTACACTTTCTGAGAAGAGAACTACATACCCTTGTGTTGAGATCAAGTTGCTCCATTCCTACCATATGAAACTTGATTTCTAACCTTCCCAAGTTGCTTTCCACTCAATCCTTTCTTCCACCAAAGCCAAATCAGTGAGGAGAGTTGAGTGTTGGGGAGATTATCATTTGAAGCACAAGAGCAAGGAGTTCATCACCATCTACAACATCTATTACCTTTTGGAGGGTGGTGCCTCCTAGATTGGTTAGGTGTCGCTTGGGAGCCTCCGTCATCGAGATGTGGAGTTGAACCAAGAAGTTTGTAAGGGCAAGGAGATCGCCTACTTCGTGAAGATCTACCCCGAGTAAGGCTAGCCCTCCGTGGGCGTAGGCCATGATGGAATAGAGAAGGTTGCTTCTTCGTGGACCCTTCGTGGGTGGAGCCCTCCGTGGACTCGCGCAGCCGTTACCCTCCGTGGGTTGAAGTCTCCATCAACGTGGATGTACGATAGCACCACCTATCGGAACCACGAGAAAAATCTCCGCGTCTCCAAATTGCGTTTGATCTTCTCCACCTCTCTTTACTACATGTGCAATTTACTTTCCGCTGCTTATACTCTAGAATTGCATGTGTAGGGTGATACTTGACTTGATCCTATTTGTGAAACTGCCAAAAACTGTTCATGATCAAAAGGCAGAATTTTTATATTTACAAGTAGTCTAATCACCCCCCCTCTAGACATACTTTCGATCCTACATCTGCCCACTTGGTGAATTTGTCGATGGCGACGTACAGGAAGCGGTAGCCCCCTGCTGCCCGGGGAAATGGACCCAGGATGTCCAATCCACAGACCGCGAAGGGCCAGGAGAGCGGGATCATCTGGAGGCCCTGCGCTGGCTGGTGGATCTGCTTGGCGTGAAACTGGAACGCCTAGCAAGTCTGCACAAGCTCTGTTGCATCGTTGAGCGCCGTGGGCCAGTAGAAGCCATTGCGGAAGGCCTTACCCACGAGGGTGCGGGACGACGAATGGTGACCGCAGTCCCCATCGTGGATGTCAGCCAACAGCTCGCGTCCTTGTTTCCTCGAGATGCACTTTAGTGAGACGTCATTGGGGTGCCTCCTGTAGAGTTCGCCGTCTTGGATGCAGTAAGCCGAGGCTTAGCGGACCAAGCGCTCTGCGTCTTCCTCCTTGTCTGGCAAGGTGTCGTGTTGTAGGTACATCTTGAGTTCTAGGGTCCAACAACCCTCCTCGGGCTCCGCGGCGAGTAGCAGGCGGGCTCCGGAGGCCGGTCCGCAGGGCAGGGCTCCGTCCGCAGGCGCCGCAGGTAGCCCCTGCTGAGGGGACGCCGGCTCAGGATGGGGCGGTGTTGCCGACGGTTTGAGCAGCCGCTCCTCGAAGATGCCCGGCCTCTGAGGCTCCCGCCTGGAGGCTCGTTTGGCGATGTCACCGCTTCCTTGTTGGTGCCTCTTGGTACGTGCTGCACCTCCAGCCCTCGGAATCGCTTTTCCATCTTGCGCACCTCCTCCAGATATGCCTCCATGTGCTCGTCCTTGGGCTTGTATTTCTTGTTGGAGAAGTTGACGAGGAGTTGCGAATTGCCTCTGATGGTGAGACGCTTGACCCCCAGTGCAGCGGCGGCCTTGAGCCTAGAAATTAGGCCCTCATACTCTACGATGTTGTTGGAGACCTTCTCGCCTTGCTGGAAGTAAAGCTGCACGGCGTAGTACAACTTGTCCTCAGTGGGAGATACTAACACGGCGCCAGCTCCCGCGCCAAGGCGCGAGAAGGCGCCGTCGAAGTATACCACCCATCCATCCGGGGCGTCATCACCGGGGGCCAGCGAGCGATCCTCGCCAGCCCGTTGCTCTGGCACGTCGGTCCATTGTGCCACAAAGTCTGCCAGAGCCGCTCCCTTGATCGCTCGCATGGTGCTAAACTCCAACTGGAACGCATGGAGCTCGATGTTCCAATCGGCGACCCTCCCGACGACATTCGGGCCTCGGAGCACTTTCTCGAGAGGGTATGACGAGACAACCTTGATAGGGTGGCCCTGGAAGTAATGGCGTAGCTTCCTAGAGGCGATAAGGAGCGCCAGGAGCAGCTTTTGAGGCATCGGGTAGCGCGAGCGGGCGTCGCGCAGTACGGTGCTGACGAAGTACACTGGGTGCTCCACGAGGGTCGGCGCTGCAGGATCCTTAGGCGCTTCAGGAATCTTGGGTGCCTCTTGCTGGATGGCGGGGCCGCCAGTAACCATGGTCGAATCTACCTCCGGAACCACGTCAGGGGGTGACGGGGGTCCTGAGGATTCCGAATTGCCTGGTGGCCTCGCGCTTCGGGGCCTCTCCTCGCGCTCCACCACTAGCGCTGCACTGGCAGAGTGAGGCGTCGCGGCGAGATAGAGAGTCATGGGTTCCAGGGGTTGCAACGCTACCATAACCGACGGGCTGGTGAGGTATTCCTTGAGATCCCGGAAGGCGACATCGGCCTCCGGGGTCCACTCAAAGGGCCCCTTATTCTTCATGAGCTTGAAGAACGGGAGGGCGCGTTCACCTAGCTTAGAAATGAAGCGCCCTAGGGACATTACGCATCCCGCAAGCTTCTGCATCTCCTTCAGGTTTGTGGGCAGCTTCATTCTTTCGACGACCTTGATCTTCTCCGGATTAGCATCAATGCCCAGGTGTGAAACCAAGAACCCTAGTAACTTTCCAAAGGGTACACCAAACATGCACTTCTCCGGGTTGAGGCACAACTTCAGCTTGCGCAGGTTGGCGAACATTTGTTCTAGGTCCTGGATGAGAGTCCCGGCCTCTCTGGTTTTGACCACGATGTCGTCGACATAGGCCTCCGCGTTCCTCCCGAGCTGAGGGCCAATGGTGATGTGGATCATGCGCTGGAAGGTGGTGCCCGCATTTCTCAGCCCGAAAGGAATGCAGGTGTAGCAGTAGACCCTGCATGGGGTCAGGAACGCCGTTTTCTCCACATCCTCCACCGCCATCTTAAATTGGTGGTAGCCCGAGAAGGCATCGAGGAAGCAGAGCAGGTCGCACTCAGCCGTCGAATCCACAATCTGGTCGATGCGCAGGAGAGGGAACGGTCCTGAGGGCAGAACTTGTTGAGGCTCGTGAAGTCGATGCACATGCGCTCCTTGCCTCCTTTCTTCGGGACTATGACGGGGTTGGCCCGCCACTCCGGGTGCCGTACCTCCCGTACAACGACTGCTTCCTCTAGCTTCCAAACCTCCCGAACGATGAAGGCCTGCTTCTCCGGGGCTTGTCTGTGCGCTTTTTTCTTGATAGGGCGCGCGTTGGGGCACACCGTGAGGTGGTGCTCGATGACGTGCCTAGGCACCCCGACCAAGTCAGCGGCTTTCCAAGCGAACACATCCTTGTTAGCCCTGAGGAAGCTAACCAGCGCTGCCTCTTGTTGATGGTCCATGCCCGTGCTGATGGTGAAGGTGGCTCCTGAGCCCTCCTCGTCAGCGGGCACCTGCTTCGTCTCGGCTGGGTCCTGAGAGAAGAGCTGCTTCTTCTTGGCAGGCGCGGCTTCCGGCGTCTCCGGAGCCTCTTTCGCACCTGAATGAGCTGCGGCAGCAGCCCTGTAAGCGCGCCCGATGACCTAATGGGCGGCCTTGGGGTACCCTTTGATGGTGATGACGCCATTGCTCCCGGGCATCTTGACAGTGTTGTAGCCCGGGTGAGTCGCCGCCATGAATTTCGCCAAGGCTGGGAAGCCGAGGACGGCGTTGTAGGGCAGGTGGATGGGTGCAACGTCGAAGTCGATGAGCTCAGTCCGGTAGTTAGCGGGTGTGCCGAAGGTGACCAGGAGGCGGATCTGGCTGAGCGGGACGGCCGAGCCCGCGACACCTGAGAAGGTCTTGGTGGGGAGGGGCTGCCTGTAGGACACATGCAGATGGCCGAAGGCCTCGTGGGAGAGGATGTTGAGCCCGGCGCCGCCGTCGATGAGGGTTCTCGTGACGGCCACCCCGCAGATGGTGGGCGTGCATACCGTGGGGAGGACGTTCGTGCCAGCTGCAACTGCGGCGCGGTCACCAGGGCCAAAGATGACGACGTGCCCCTGCGTGCACTGTGCCCGCGAGGCCTCCTGCAGCTGGGCAGCGGCCCCGACCTGCTGAAAGTGCAACTTGACATGCCGGGCCAACGCCGGCGCTTGGGATCCTTCGAGGATGCAGGCGACCCCGCAGCAGGGCAGCCCCCCGCCGGCAGCGCCCCGCAGCTCACCGACGCCAGCCGTTCGAGTGCCGAGCTCCTCCATGGGTGGCCGGCGCCGGGGCAGCCGTCGTGCCACCGAGAGCGCCGCTGGCGAGGCCACATGGAGCATAAGTGGCGGAGCGGGCCACTCTCCGGTGGCCCGCCCGGCTAAAACGTCGTCGGGGAAGGACGCGGAGCGCCCATGGGTGACACGGTCCGCCGATGCCGCTCGGATGACGGGGGAAGCGCTAACCACCACGCGGATGTGGCGGGCCGCGGTCATCGTGGCGGCGTAGAGCAGGAGAGGGGAGGCGAGGTCGTCGGAGAGGCAAGATTTCGACACGCCCCCTACCTGGCGCGCCAAATGTCAGATTACGGGCTCCGCAAACCCAAGAAGTTCGAACACAGGGGCGTGAACGAAGATCTGTCCCGTTCACGTCTACCTAGCATCTCGCCCTCGTCCGGTGAAGAGATTCAAGTGAACAACAAGTAAAGCACACGTGAATTTACCCAGGTTCAGGCCACCTTGCGGTGTGAAACCCTACTTCCTGCTTTTGTGGATTGGCCTCGGGAGGGCTTGAGTATGAATGAGTACAGTGGTTCCTAAGCTCTGTAGGAGAGCTCAGGAAGGTCAGTAGGCAAGAGTTCTTGCTCCCTTGTGCGAGGGCGGAGTTTCTGGGTCTGATCCCCCATCATAGTGGCGATCCTAGCTACTTATATAGGCGGTCAGGGTCCTCTTCCCCCGAAATGTTTAGGCGGGAAGGGATCCCACAATGGCCATTTTGAGCGGGAACACAAGGACGTTCCTACACTGACAAAAGCTGTCTTCGCCTGCAAAGGGATCCGGTGATGACGCGGTGGTGGGCTCGGTGGTGACATCCTCCCTGTCATCCTTGCGGTCTTCGGTCTTGTTGCACCAATGGGGAAACCTTTGTCCCGCTCCTTGGGAACCTGCGCCGGCGCTGTCTCCTTTGCACCAAAATGGCAACTGCACCGCTGGCACGCGCTGGCGCGGTGCGTCATTGGCTCATTGCTTGCTTCACTGCCTCCTCCTGAGGCAGGCTTGGCCTTGGATTCTCCGCCCCTCTAGAGCAACCTAGCCGAGGCCGCTCCTGAGGTGGTCTTGACGTCATTTTCCTCGCGAGGTCTAGCCCCCTCGCGAGGATCTTGAGCAGCTGGTCGATCAGCTTGGCTGTACCAGGCCATGGTAGGAGCGCGCTGCGGCCCGCAGACAGGCAAGTCTGGGTACCCTGGTGCTACCTCTTGAGCTTGCGTTGTATTCCCTCGAAGAGGAAAGGGAGATGCAACACAGTAGCGTAGGTATTTCCCTCAGTTTTTGAGAACCAAGGAATCAATCCAGTAGGAGACCACGCGCGAGTCCCTCGCATCTGCACAAACAAATAAGAACTTCGCAGGCAACGCGATAAGGGGTTGTCAATCCCTTTACGGTCACTTACGAGAGTGAGATCTGATAGAGATGATAGTTTATATTTTTGGTATTTTTGGTTTAATAAAACAGCAAATAAAAGCGGTAAAAGAAAGTAGATGTAGATTGATATGTTGAGAATAGACCCGGGGGTCATAGTTTTCTCTAGTGGCTTCTCTCATGATAGCAATATTCTACGGTGGGTAAACAAATAACGGTCGAGCAATTGATAGAAAAGCGAATAATTATGAGACTATCTAGGCATGATCATTGTATATAGGCATCACGTCCGAGACAAGTAGACCGACTCCTGCTTGCATCCACTACTATTACTCCACACATCGACCGCTATCCAGCATGCATCTAGTGTATTGAGTTCATACGAATAGAGTAACGCCTTAAGCAAGATGACATGATGTAGAGGGATAAACTCAAGCAATATGATGAAAACCCCATCTTTTTATCCTCGATGGCAACAATACAATACGTGCCTTGCTGCCCCTACTCTCACTGGGAAATGACACCACAAGATTGAACCCAAAGCCAAGCACTTCTCCCATTGCAAGAACTATAGATCTAGTAGGCCAAACCAAACCAATAATTCGAAGAGACTTGCAAGGATATTATGAGCACACATAAAAAGTTCAGAGAAAGAGCCAAATATCTTTCATAGATAACCTTGATCATAAACTCACAATTTATCGGATCTCGACAAACACACCGCAAAAAGAGATTACATTGAATAGATCTCCTCGAAGACCAAGGAGAACTTTGTATTGAGATCCAGAGAGAGAGAAGAAGCCATCTAGATACTAGCTATGGACCCGAAGGTCTGAGGTAAACTACTCACAACTCATGGTGAGGGCGATGATGATGATGATGAAGGCCTTCGTGATGGATCCCCCTCCGGTGGAGCTCCGGAACAGGCTCCAAGATGGGATCTCCACGGGAACAGAAGCTACGGCGGTGGAATTAGGGTTTTCTCTCTGTGTAAGGAGTTTCTAGGGTACGTGGACATATATAGGAAGAAGGAGGGCACCGGGGGCCACACGAGGGGGCCCTTGACTTGGTCCTCAAGATCCGCGTGCGTGATTTTCTCCAAAAATATCTCTCGCAAAGGTTTCATTCCTTTTGGACTCCGTTTGATATTCCTTTTCTGGAAAACCCTGAAATAGGGAAAAAACAGCAATCTGGACTGGGCCTTTGGGTTAGTAGGTTAGTCCGAAAAATGATATAAAAGTGAATTATAAAGCCCATTAAACATCCAAGACTTCATAAATAATAGCATGGAACAATAAAAAATTATAGATACGTTGGAGACGTATCAAGCATCCCCAAGCTTAATTCCTGCCCGTCCTCAAGTAGGTAAATGATAAAGAAAGAATTTTTGATGTGGAATGCTAACCAATATAGTTTTTCAATGTAATTCTCTTAATTGTGGCATGAATGTTCAGATCTGAAAGATTCAAGATAAAAGTCTATATTGACATAAGAAATAACAACACTCAAGCAATACTAACAAAGCAATCATGTCTTCTCAAAATACCATGGCTAAAGAAAGTTATCCCTACAAAATCATATAGTCTGGCTATGCTCCCTCTTCATCACACAAAATATTCATATCATGCACAACCCCGATTTCAGTCAAGCATTAGTTTTCACACTCTATCTTTTCAAACCTTTCAACTTTCACGCAATACATGAGCGTGAGCCATGGATATAGCACTATGGGTGGAATAGAGGAGGTTGTGGAGAAGACAAAAAGGAGGGAGATAGTCTCACATCGACTAGGCGTATCAACGGGCTATGGAGATGCCCATCAATAGATATCAATGTGAGTGAGTAGGGATTGCCATGCAACGGATGCACTAGAGCTAAATATGAATGAAAGCTCAACAAAAGAAACTAGTGGGTGTGCATCCAACTTGCTTGCTCACGAAGACCTAGGGCATTTGAGGAAGCCCATCGTTGGAATATACAAGCCAAGTTCTATAATGAAAATTCCCACTAGTATATCAAAGTGACTAAGCATGAGACTCTCTACAATGAAGAACATGGTGCTACTTTGAAGCACAAGTGTGGAAAAAGATAGTAGCAATTGTCCCTTCTCTCTTTTCTCTCATTTTTTTGGAGAGGCTTTCTCTCTCTTTTTTAATTATTATTAGCCCCTCTCTATTTTTTTTGGGCCATCTCCTTTTTTTATTGGCCTTTCCTCACATGGGACAATGCTCTAATAATGATGATCATCACATTTTTTGTTACAACTCGAAATTACAACTCGATACTACAACAAGTATGACTCTACATGAATGCCTCCGGCAGTGTACCAGCATGAGCAATGAATCAAGAGTGACATATATGAAAAATTATGCATGGTGACTTTGCCACAACGAAGATGTCAACTACATGATCATGCATGGCAATATGACAATATGATGCGTGACAAATAAACGGAACGGTGGAAATTTGCATGGCAATATATCTCGGAATGGCTATGGAAATGCCATGATAGGTAGGTATGGTGGCTGTTTTGAGGAAGGATATATAGTGGGTTTATGGCACCGGCGAAAGTTGCGCGGTGCAAGAGAGGCTAGCAATGGTGGAAGGGTGAGAGTGCGTATAATCCATGGACTCAACATTAGTCATAAGAACTCATATACTTATTGCAAAAAATTACGATTCATCAAAACAAAGCAATCAACGCATGCTCCTAGGGGGAAGGTTGGTAGGAGTTAACCATCGCGCGCCCCCGACCTCCACACAAAGGTTGGCACTCTACAAATACCTCATGCTCTAACTTCGTCACATAGCGGTTCACCATACGTGCATGATACGGGAATCACTAACCTTAATACAAGTATTTCTCAATTTCATAATAACTCCACTAGAATGACTCTAATATCACTATCCTCATGTCTCAAAACAATTATCAAGCATCAAACATCTCATTCTATTCAATGCACTTGGTGTGAATTTTTTTGCTACATTGAAATTGGATGTTTATCATGTGAAGATTAGTTTCTTTAGCCTAAACACATTACCATGCTGTTTTAATAGACTCTAAAACAGATATAAGTGAAGCATGAGATTTCAAAAATTTCTACAAAATATTACCACCACCATGCTCTAAAAGATATAAGTGAAGCGCTAGAGCAAAAACTATTCAACTCAAAAAGATATAAGTGAAGCACATAGAGTGTTCTAACAATTCCTAGGACATATTTAACTTTCTCAAATAGGTGTGTCCAGCAAGGCTGATTGTGGCAAACTAACAAGCAAAGACTCGAATTTTACAAGACGCTCCAAGCAAAACACATATCATGTTGCGAATAAAAATATAGTTCCAAGTATAGTTACCGATGGATGAAGACGAAAGGGGGATGCCTTCCCGGGGCATCCCCAAGCTTAGGCTTTCTATTATCTTCAATTTACTTGGGGTGCCATGGGCATCCCCAAGCTTAGGCCTTTGCTACTCGTTGTTCCATAGTCCATCAAAGAAATACTCAAAACTTGAAAACTTCACAACACAAAACTCAGACAAAAATTCTCGTGAGCTCCGTTAGTACGAGAAAGCAAACAACTACTCAAAGGTACAGCAATGAATTCATTCTTTGTTTATATTGGTGTTAAACCTACTGTACTCCAACTTCTCTATGGTTCATATCCTCCAATATTACTCATAGATGCATCGGAATAAGCAAACAACACATGAAAAACAGAATCTGTCAAAGACAGAACAGTCTGTAGTAATCTGCAGGGTTCGCCTACTTCTAGAACCCCCAAAAAATTCAAACTAAATTGGTAAATTTGCGCAATTTGTCTACCAATCCACATAAAAAAGAATCAACTAAAAAGCACGCTCCAGTAAAATCCCACGACTACTTTAGCGAGCACTAACGATTCTATTTTTCACAGCAAGATCATATAAACTTCACACAAGTCTTCCCAAACGTTCTACTTGGCACAAACACTAAACAAAACATGAAACCACATCTAATCAGAGGCTAGATGCAATATTTATTCCCTAACAGCAACAAAAACAAAAAAACAAAAAATTGTTGCCTCCCAAATAGCGCTATCGTTTTACGCCCCTAGCTAGGCACGATACAAGATAGATCTAGGTATTGCCATCTTTGATCTTCACCCTTTTAATGGTGTCAAGCTCGAATCCGGGAGGTTCCTTACGTTCCCTTCATATTTGGAGATCTTTAGATGTAAAGCATCCAACCGTTTATTACAAAGGGTAATCAACATATTCATACGGTGGATATTTCCACTAACATTCTTAAGTGGTTCAAGAGACTTTTGTAGTATTTTCGTTACTTCACATATTTTCTCAAAAACTTTAGTCTCTTCCTGGGTGGAAGGCTGCCCGAATAAATCTGTCAGGACATTATAAGAATTAAGGGTATGATTCCCCAAGAAATTCCCTCTGGTAACAGTATCAAGAACAAGCCTATTCCAAGGGGTTATGCCAATATAAAAATTGCGAAGAAGCACAGAAGTGGAAAGCTTCCGATTAGATCTATTTTGAGCATTGCAAATTCTATACCAGGCATCTTTTGAGTTTTATTCCTCCCTTTTTTAAAAGTTGAGGACCTCACTCTCGGGAGTGGTGATAATGATAGGTGTGCTTGACATGATGACAAGCAAGCAAGCAACACACAAGCAAACAAGAAACAAGCGAACGATAAACACACGGCAGAAGAAGGGCAAATAAAACGGCAAGGGTGAAGTGGGGGAGAGGAAAACGAGAGGCAAATAAATGTAATGCGAAGGATAAGGGTTTGTGATAGGTACTTGGTATATGACTTTTGCGTAAACCTCCCCGGCAACGGCGCCAGAAATTCTTCTTGCTACCTCTTGAGCTTGCGTTGTATTCCCTTGAAGAGGAAAGGGAGATGCAGCACAGTAGCTTAAGTATTTCCCCCAGTTTTTGAGAACCAAGGTATCAATCCAGTAGGAGACCACGCGCGAGTCCCTCGCACCTGGACAAACAAATAAGAACTTCATAGCCAATGCGATAAGGGGTTTTTAATCCCTTTACGGTCACTTACGAGAGTGAGATCTCATAGAGATGATAGTTTATATTTTTGGTATTTTTGGTTTAATAAAACAGCAAATAAAAGCGATAAAAGAAAGTAGATGTAGATTGATATGTTGAGAATAGACTCGGGGGCCATAGTTTTGTGTAGTGGCTTCTCTCATGATAGAGGTATTCTACGACGGGTTTACAAATTACTATCGAGCAATTGATAGAAAAGTGAATAATTATGAGACTATCTAGGCATGATCATTGTATACAGGCATCATGTTCGAGACAAGTAGACCGACTCCTGCCTGCATGTACTACTATTACTCCACACGTCGACTGCTATCCAGCATGCTTCTAGTGTATTGAGTTCATACGAACAGAGTAACGCCTTAAGCAAGATGACATGATGTAGAGGGATAAACTCAAGCAATATGATGAAAACCCCATCTTTTTATCCTCGATGGCAACAATACAATACGTGCCTTGCTGCCACTACTGTCACTGGGAAAGGACACCGCAAGATTGAGCCCAAAGCCAAGCACTTCTCCCATTGCAAGAACTATAGATCTAGTAGGCCAAACCAAACCAATAATTCGAAGAGACTTGCAAGGATATTATGAGCACACATAAAAAGTTCAGAGAAGAGCCAAATATCTTTCATAGATAACCTTGATCATAAACTCACAATTCATCGGATCTCGACAAACACACCGAAAAAAGAGATTACATCGAATAGATCTCCTCAAAGACCGAGAAGAACATTGTATTGAGATCCAAAGAGAGAGAAGAAGCCATCTAGATACTAGCTATGGACCCGAAGGTCTGAGGTAAACTACTCACAACTCATGGTGAGGTCGATGATGATGATGATGATGAAGGCCTCCGTGATGGATCCCCCTCCGGTGGAGCTCCGGAATAGGCTCCATGATGGGATCTCCATGGGAACAGAAGCTACGGCGGTGGAATTAGGGTTTTCTCTTTGTGTATGGAGTTTCTAGGGTACATGGACATATATAGGAAGAAGGAGGGCACCGGGGGCCACACGAGGGGGCCTCGAGGCAGGGGGGCACGCCCTGGGAAGGGGGGCGCGCCCCCCACCCTCGAGGTCCACCTCTCTGTCCCCTGACTTGGTCCTCAAGCTCCGCGTGCGTGATTTTCTCCAAAAATATCTCTCGCGAAGGTTTCATTCCGCTTGGACTCCGTTTGATATTCCTTTTCTGCAAAACCCTTAAATAGTCAAAAAACAGCAATCTGGACTGGGCCTTTGGGTTAGTAGGTTAGTCCCAAAAATGATATAAAAGTGAATGATAAAGCCCATTAAACATCCAAGACTTCATAAATAATAGCATGGAAGAATCAAAAATTATAGATACGTTGGAGACATATCACCTGGTTCCCAGGCCGCCGATAGAATATACGCTTTGATGAGGTGATCAAAGCATATGGTTTTACACAGACTTTTGGAGAAGCCTGAATTTACAAGAAAGTGACTGGGAGTGATACGTCCATTTCGCATCATGCTTTTATGTTGATATTTATTGCATTATGGGCTGTTACTACACATTATATCACAATACTTATGCCTTTTCTCTCTTATTTTACAAGGTTTACATAAAGAGGGAGAGTGCCGGCAGCTGGAATTCTGGACTGGAAAAGGAGCAAATCTAAGATACCCATTCCGCGTGTCGGTGTACTAAGATAGGGGTACCTTAGTACCCCAACTTGTGCACGGGCAGTAGCAGCTTCCCGCGGCAGGGTTTACCACGTGCTCGCCGGAAACCTTTTCGGTCCTCATAAAGCCATTCAAAAACAAAGTATACAAGACAGAAGATCAAGACCCCGGCAAGTGGAGCTTGCCGGGAAGGCCGCACCAGGCTCAAGATCATCACTTAAACACGAGACCCTGGCGAGAGGAGCTTGCCAGGAAAGACAAGGAATGCATATCTCAATAAGATGCCTCGGCGCACTCTGCGCCCCGGCAGGACCCGGGGAGCGACAAGCTTCCGGGCCCGGCAAGATCAAGACCCCGGCAAGGTGCTTGCTGGGGGAAGCCTGCGCCGTGTGCCCACGCTCCAGCTCATCGGCCCACGCGTCGCCCTGGGGCCCTTCCAGGGACGCGTGGCGGATGGCTGTGTAGCCTGGGGGACACGGTGGCACGCCACGATGACGAGGCTACCGCCGTGGCAAACGGATAAGCCTGGACGGGCGCTTTTGGGGTCGACGGTGACGGGCATTTAATGCCCTTGTCCCCCACTGTCAAGGTTAGGTGAAGACCACTGTTCAGTCCACTGTTCATGCACTGTTCCCGCACTGTTACAACTACCACCAAAGTTACATTTTTACCCTCCTCTACGTTGACACCTGTCGGTGACCCCTTGAGCTATAAAAGGAGGCCCATGCACAACATAGAAAGGGTTCGGAACCTAGATACCTCTCTTGCTCGGTGTAGCTAGCTCTTCAAGCTCCCGAGCTCAAGAACTCAATACAATCCAAGCAGGAGTAGGGTTTTACGCGTCCGCATGGCCCGAACCTGGGTAAACTGCCCGCGTGTGCTCCTCGATCTGCTCTTCGTGCTCTCTCCGCTCCCTTACCGCAACGTAGAAGGGGCTCCGGTCCCATAGGTGTTCGTGGTGGACAGTTTCCCCCGACATCTTTGGCGCGCCAGGTAGGGGGCGTCTAGGTTGTGCGAACCTGATCCGGCGCTCACGCGGGCGCAATCTTCATCAACCTCTCCAACTTCATCAACTTCATCAGCAGCAACATGGCCCCGAAGAAGAAGGCTTCGGAGGTCGCGGGCCCGTCTGCGTCGATTCTCCCGCCACCAGAACCAACGGTGGGTGGAGGAGATGCCGGCGGAAGGGTGGTCGCCGGCGAGGAAACTCACGGCGCCGCCAAGTCCAAGGACAAGACGGACGACCGGGCGAATTCCAAGGCCTCGGTCTCCGTAGACGCACCACGTCCCTCTCAGCAGACGACAGGCCAGCAGCGCCGTGGTACAGGAGCTACCATTCGCTTGCTGAGGCAAGGACAAGCCGGAGGCTCGCGGGATGCTCAAGGCCATCGTCCTGGCACGAGCAAGGCGCGGTCGCCGGGGCGAGAAACTGCTCCTTCTAACCCTGTTAGAAGTCCGAGCATATCTCGCTCCTCGCACCGCTCGCCGCCGCTCCCCTCCTCTCCAGCAGAAGCTCTAGCAAGAGCACAACTGCTTCTCGATTTCCCTCCAGCGGCAGACAAGGCCGAGGACTGGAGGGCGACGATCCAAAGCCTCATCGCCTTCGCCAACAACGACACGCCGCAGCAGCCGGCGACATCGCGGCCGCGGCAAGTCGACCAGACGAAGGCCGATGGCGACAAGACCGCCGGGGGTGCAACCACCGTGCACTCCCCGCCGCGGAAGCAGAAGACGCCACCCCACCGGATTAACGTCGACGACGACTCCACGGCGTCGTCGGATCCGCGGGCTCGTCGGGACCAGCGCCAAGTCCTCGACGATCGGCGGCAAGAAGACGCTCGAACGCGCATCGAGCGCCGACGAGAAACCCGGCGGCAATCGGATCAGCGCGCTGGGACCGCTGTCGACACGTACGCGCCCGGTGAGCCAGGTGACTTGCCGTACGCGGCAGGTTGCCCTGCGTTCACCCGTGAGCTGCGGCGAGTCCAGTGGCCCAGCATGAAAAACTTCAAGCCCGACGTACCCGAGAAGTACGACGGCAAGACGCACCCCTCGGAGTTCCTCAGCATCTACACCATCGCGGTGCAGGCTGCCGGGGGACGCGACGAGAAGATACTGGCTAACTACTTCCCGCTGGTGCTTAAGCCAAACGTCCGTTCTTGGCTTATGCACTTGCCGGAAGGCTCCATTTCTTCATGGGCAGATCTGTGCCACCAATTTGTTGGCGCCTTCACGGGCGGCCACAAACCCCACGGCCAGGAGAGTGATCTCCACATCTTGGCCCAGAAGGAAGGAGAATCCCTGCGCAAGTACATTCAACGATTCAGCCGCGTGCAGCACAATATTCCCGACGTCCACCCCGCCGCGGTTATCAGCGCGTTCCACCAGAACGTGCGTAACCACCGCATGCGGGAAGAGATGGCCATGACCAAGATCCGGGATGTCAGCGAGCTCTATGCTCTGGCTGACAAGTGCACGCGCACCGAAGAGGGGAGGAGACTCCCCGGAGAAGATGCTGGCGCAGGAGGAAGCGACAGTGAGGATGCCGCCCCGGCAAAGAAGAGCCGGCGGCGAAACAACAGAAGAAAGAAGAGCAAGGAAGTGCTGGTCGTCGAGCAGTCCGGCAAGGAGGCTCCCGCCAAGACAGCACAGGCTGGCGGTTCCGGCAAGGAACCTGCCCCTGTAGCGGCAGCCGACAAGCAGGACGGCTCCGACAAGCAATATTGCAAGATCCACCGCACCAAGGGCCACGACCTTTCGAACTGCAAGCGAGTCGAGTACCTCGTAGAGCAGCAGAAAGCTGAATACGAGCGGCGCGACAAGGAGAAGGCCCAAGGTGGCGGGGGAGAGCCGAGCAAGAAGCGGCCATTCAATGGCCGGGGAGGACGCCGCGGCAAGGCCAAGCAGCGGCAAGGTGATCGACCTCCCCGGGGCCGCGACAAGGATGAGGAAGAAGACGACGACGACGACATGGAGGAAGGAGATAACAGCGAGCAGGATTTCCAGAAGGCCACAGAAGTTCTGTGTGTCGATGGAGGCGCCTCTCTGCACACTTCCCACCGCCAACTCAAGCAGTGGGTGCGGGAAGTAAACGCAGCAGAGCCGCCCGTCGAGTCACGCAGGCTCCTGAAGTGGTCCAGCACGCCCATCATTTTTGATCTTGAGGATCACCCTGACCGCACAACAGCGGTTGGGTGCTTGCCGATGTTGGTCTCACCAACTTTCCGCAACCTCAAGGTCACCAAAATGTTGGTTGACGGCGGGGCCGGCCTGAACTTGATCTCCTCGGCTGTGATCAAGAAACTCCAGATCCCAGACGGCGAGCTCGAAGAAACCAGGTCGTTCCAAGGAATAAACCCGGGAAGGAGCAAGCCGAAGGGCAAGATTACTCTGCCGGTGACCTTTGGCGGGGAGCTCAACTTCAGGACGGAGAGGATAACCTTCGACGTGGCCGATATCCCATTGCCATACAATGGGATACTTGGACGTCCTGCCCTCGCCAAGTTCATGGCAGCTTCCCACTACGCCTACAACGTACTCAAGATGCCGCGGCCGATAAGCGTCATCTTTGTCCCTGGTGACAAGAAGGACGCGCTTATCTGCGCCGACAAGATATACCGGGATGCAGCAGCCGCAGCAGAAAGCAACACACTTGCCGCTGAAGCTCCCGGGGGGAAGACCAAGACCAAGTCCGGCAAGAGCTCTGGGGCCCACTCCGGCAAACGCACCTCTTCGGAGTGCTGCGCTGCCGTCGAGGACGTTCCATCGAGCTCCACCGGCAAGTGCAAGAAGGGGATGGCCGCTCCACCGGCAACCAAGAAGGTGTCCGCCAAGGAGGACGGCACTGGTGGTACCTTTACCATCAGTGCTACGCTTGACAACAAATAGGAAAGCGCGCTCGTTGCCTTCCTGCGGGCGAATGTCGATGTGTTTGCGTGGCAACCATCTGACATCCCCGGCGTTCCAAGGAAGGTAATTGAGCACAAGCTTGCTGTTTGTCCTCATGCGCGGCCTGTCAAGCAGAAGGTCAGAAAGCAAGCCGTGGAGCGCCAAGAATTCATCGCTGAAGAGATAAAGAAGCTAGAAGCAGCAGGCCTGGTTAGAGGCGTGATCCATCCCACGTGGTTAGCAAACCCAGTTGTCGTGCGAAAGGCCAACGGGAAGTGGAGACTGTGTATAGACTTCACTGATGTGAATAAAGCATGTCCCAAGGATCCATTTCCCTTGCCGCGCATTGACCAGATTGTTGACTCCACCGTTGGATGTGAGCTGCTTTCCTTCCTTGATGCATACTCAGGCTACCACCAGATATTCATGGCCAAGGAAGATGAAGAGAAGACTGCATTCATTACTCCATGCGGCACATATTGCTTCATACGCATGCCCTTTGGATTGAAGAATGCAGGCTCAACATTTGCAAGGGTGGTGCACACTGCTTTTGAGCCACAGATCCACAGAAATGTAGAAGCTTACATGGATGACATAGTGGTCAAGAGTAAGAGCAAGGATACACTGATCCAAGACTTGGAAGAAACATTTGCAAATCTACGCAAGATCCAGCTTAAGTTGAACCCCGAGAAGTGCGTCTTCGGAGTCCCCTCCGGCAAGCTTCTCGGGTTCTTTGTGTCCCAGAGGGGGATTGAAGCCAATCCCGACAAGATAAAAGCCATCGAGCAGATCGAAGCCCCAAAGCGCGTCAAGGACGTAAGGAGACTTGCTGGTTGTGTGGCTGCCCTCAGCAGGTTCATTTCAAAATCCGCAGAACGCGCCTTGCCTTTCTTTAAAATTTTGAAGAAGGCAGGTCCTATGAAATGGACTCCGGAAGCGGAGGCAGCGCTGCAGGATTTGAAAGGATACCTGTCCTCCACTCCAATACTTGTCGCACCTAAACCACAAGAGAAGTTGCTGCTGTACTTAGCGGCAACCAATCAAGTGGTTAGTGCTGCGTTGGTGGCGGAAAGGGAGGCAGAGGAAGAGCCCACACCTCCGGCAAGCGAATCCAGCGACAAGCAGGGGGCTTCCCCGACAAGCTCTGGCCCCGACAAGGACAAGTCTGCGCAGGAACAAGGAGAAGTGCGAAAGAAGATGGTGCAGCGCCCAGTGTATTTTGTAAGTTCCCTCTTGCAGGGGGCTAGATCGAGATACTCTGGGGTGCAGAAGTTGCTTTTCGGCCTCCTCATGGCCTCGAGAAAGCTGCGCCATTACTTCCAAGCACACGAGATAACAGTGGTCACTCGCTTTCCGTTGAAGAGGATATTGCAGAATCCAGAAGCAACAGGCAGGATCGTCGAGTGGGCACTGGAGCTGTCAAGCTTTGGTCTCAAGTTTGAGAGTACTTCAACCATACAGAGCAGAGCTTTGGCAGAATTCATAGCTGAATGGACCCCAACGCCGGATGAAGAAGTTCCAGAGACAAGCGTCCCCGTACAAGAAGCAAGCAGTGAATGGGTAATGTACTTTGATGGTGCCTTCTCGCTGCAAGGCGCCGGTGCCGGTGTGGTACTCATAGCGCCCACCGGAGAGCACCTCAAGTATGTTGTCCAGATGCACTTTCCCAAGGAACAAGCGACAAACAATACTGCTGAGTATGAAGGTCTGCTTGCCGGCCTCAGAATTGCGGCCGAGCTTGGAATCAAGAAGTTAATTGTGCGGGGAGATTCTCAGTTGGTGGTCCGACAAGTGAACAAGAGTTACCAGAGCCCTTTAATGGAAGCTTATGTAGATGAAGTGAGGAAGCTTGAAGAGCACTTTGAAGGTCTGCAAATGGAGCATGTCCCGAGAGCTCAGAATGATATTGCAGATGGCCTCTCAAAGTGTGCTGCAATGAAGTTACCTGTGGAACCAGGGACCTTCCTGCTCAAGCTAACTCAGCCATCCGTTACACCATCAATTAGGCAGAACAAGAAGAGAAAGTTGGTCTCCGGCGACTACTTGCCGGCGGATCTCCCTGAAGCCGCCGCCAAGGTCCCCAAGATCAACAACCAAAACGCTGAGGAACAGTTTGCTCCTGCAGACCCAAGGGTCTGTACAGTTGAAGCAAGCATTCCCGACAAGCCTTGCCCCGGCAGGCTTGCCGGGGGACCATCAGCTCCGGCAGAACCAGAGGTTCTTGCCGTAGAAGCTGGGGTTCCCGCAGCGGCCCTCATGCCTTTAGTCCTTGCCGTTGAGCCTCGGGCTCCGGCATGGGCGCAACAAATCGTCCGTTTTCTGCAAACTGGAGAACTTCCCAACGACCCAGAAGAGATAGAGAAAATAACCAGGCAGTCAAGTATGTACCAGTTTGTGGACAATGAACTGTACAGAAGGAGACTTAATGGTGTCAGGTTGAAGTGCATTTCCAGAGAAGATGGACAGAAGCTGTTGGCAGAAATACATGGAGGCATATGTGGCCACCACATTGGCGCAAGGGCACTTGCCGGGGAGGCGTTCCGGCAAGGGTTCTTTTGGCAAGACGGCCTCCAAGATGCAACTGCACAAGTAACCAAGTGTGAAGCGTGCCAGTTCCATGCCAAGCAAATTCATCAGCCAGCTCAAGCTCTCCAGACGATCCCTTTGTCCTGGCCCTTCTCGGTCTGGGGGCTCGATATCCTCGGCCCCTTCCCCCGCGCTGTCGGGGGCTTTGAATACTTGTACGTTGCAATCGACAAGTTTACAAAGTGGCCAGAAGTGGAACCAGTGAGAAAGGTGACAGCACAGTCAGCAGTCAGGTTCTTCAGGTCAATTGTTTGCCGTTTCGGAATCCCTAACAGGATCATCACCGACAACGGCACACAGTTCACAAGTCGCACCTTCATGCAGTACGTCCAAGACCTTGGCACCAAGGTCTGTTTCGCTTCTGTTGCTCACCCGAGGAGCAATGGTCAAGCGGAGAGGGCCAACGCTGAAGTGCTGCGTGGACTCAAGACAAGAACCTTCGACAGGCTGCGCAAGTGCGGAAGAAACTGGATAGAGGAGTTGCCGGCGGCTCTTTGGTCAATCAGAACGACACCAAGTCGAGCCACCGGACAGACACCCTTTGCTCTTGTCTATGGAGCAGAGGCAGTTCTCCCCACGGAACTCGTATACGGATCTCCACGAGTGCTCGCTTATGATGAGCTTGAGCAAGAGCAACTGCGACAAGATGATGCATTGCTCCTTGAGGAGGAACGTCTCCATGCTGCTGTACGAGCTGCTCGATACCAGCAAGCCTTGCGCCGCTACCATAGCCGCAAGGTTAAGGCCAGGAGTCTCGAGGAAGGCGACCTTGTTCTTCGGCGTGTTCAGTCCGCCAAGAATTCCAACAAGTTGATGCCGAAGTGGGAAGGCCCTTATCGGGTGAGACAAGTCACAAGGCCCGGCGCTGTCCGCCTTGAGACCGAAGAAGGCTTACCGGTGAGCAACTCCTGGAAAATAGAGCATCTTCGCAAGTTTCACCCGTAAGGCGCGGTTGCCGTGATCCGCTCCGGCAACCACCTTTTGTACGAGTCTTGCCGCTGTTGCATGTAAACCTTTGTACAAAGCCGGGCGCAGATCCCGTGCATCAGTAAAGCTTTTGTGTTTCGCACTATTTGCCATTTCCATGCTTTTCTTTGTTATTTGCATGCATTGTTTGGCATCTTGTGCAACCCACATCTCCGGTAAGCATTAATGGGCCAAGAAGCCCTATACTTGTTTTCCCTTCTCTTCTTCTTTCCCTCTTAAGCAGAAGGAACGTTCCTCGCGCACAAGTTTGCCGCGGGGGAAGGAGGTGGAGGACAAACCAAGTGCTGTTCGAAAAAGAGAAGCTTTGCCGGAGAACGAACGAATTATGAAAGCTAAGTTACCAGAATTTGAAGCAGTTCAAATTTTTAAAATTTTTAGTTGTCTTCCTTGAACAACCTCAATTTGTATGGAAAACCTGTGCGCGGAGGAACCTACCCGTGGCTAGCTGCACCCTTACTTTGTTTTCGGGCACGCTCAACGACTTAAGAGAGCTGCGACAAGTGTCGCGCCCTTACTTCGTTTTCGAGTTCGCTCAGCAAGCTAAGTGTGTTGCGACTAGCTGCGGCAAGGTTGCTTGCCGACAAGGCCTTTGCCAGCAGGCTGCTCAGAGTCCAGCACTCAGCGCTCGCGGCAAGGGCCCCTTGCCGGCAAGTCCCCTAAAAGCGTAGGGTAAAAAGCATACAAAGTAAAGGACCAAAGCAAGGGAGATAACACTGCATTGATTGATCAAAATAAAACTGTATGTTACAAGGATAACTTGCCGCAATAACTAATCGGTTCATGTCCATAACATAATTTGCAGCGGCAAAGTAAACAGAAATGAAGAAGCATAATCTACGCGGTCGCCTTCACGCCTTGAGATCTTGTTCACTTTGGCGACGATGTGGGCGACCTGCGCCTTCAACGCCTCCTGGTCAGCGTCGTCCGGCAAGGAGCGGAGGACGTTGGTGAGGTTGAAGCTGGGGTTGCGGTAGATGATCTTCGTCAAGACGCGCTCCAAGGTGCCCGCGCAGAGCTGACGCGACTCGTCGGCCAGCTGCGCGGGGAGCTTCTCCTGCAGCCGTGCAAGCGCCGGCGCGATTCCCCTGAAGAAGAGACTTAACTTGGCGCTGTGGGGGAGATTCTCGTCCGGAGAGTACACAAGGTGCTCCACCCTCAGCGCCATCAGCTCCTTGTCAATGTTGGCAGCGGAAGCGACCAGATCGTCAGTCCACTGCTCCACCGCCCGTCTGAAGTTGTTCGCTGAGACGGCGGCGCTCTCCACCAAGCCTCGTTCCTTGCGGAGCTCGTCCTTCAGCTTCGTCTCGCCATCCCGGGCGGCGTCCAGCGAATCGGTCAAAGTGGAGACCTTCAACTCCAAGTCAGCGATTGAATCTTTGGCGGCAGTGAGCTCGTCGCCCTTCTTGGAGAGTCGTACCTGCAAGTCGGAGTTTGTGTGGGCATCCTTCTCCCGCTCCACGTTGAGCGCGGTGACTCTGTCCTCACTTGCTTTCAGGTACCGCTCCAACTGTTCCACCTTGAGCTCCAGGTCCCTCTTGGCGGTCTCCGCGGCGGCTGCGGCTTCCTTCGCCTCCTTCAGGGCCCCGCCAAGGGTCTGCTCCCGGGCGGTGAGTTCGTCGTCATGGGCGTCGAGCTCGACCTTCCGTTGATTGAGCGCCCCCTCCCGCCGAGACAGCTCCTCGGCGGCAAGCCGCTGCCGCTCTTCTGCCTCCGCCTTCTCCAGGAGGAAGGCTTGCTGCTCCTCGGCAAGCCCTTCTCGCTCCTCCGCCAAGTTGCGGAGGGCTGCCTGGTTGGCGGCGCGGAGTTCCGCGGCGCGCTTCTCCAAGTCAACTCCAGCCTTGGCGGCAAGAGCTTCCCGGGAGTCCAGCTTCGCCTGCCTGGCCCGATAAAGGGCCAGGAGCCGGCGGAGGAGCTTCTCCTCTTCGGGCTCGTCTCCACCGCCAAGTGCTTCAACAACCTTCAACCCCGCGGAGGCGAGGACCTCTCCATCGTAGGTCTCTCCCTCCACGGGGGCTCGCGACGAAGACCCCCACAGGACTTGTATGAAGACTCCGTTGGGGGCCTCAAGGTAGACGCCTGGCTGCTCCGTGGCGGCGGAGGGGTCGGCGGCTGGTGCAGCGCTCGACGCTCCTGCCGCCTCCGGGCCGGCAGTGTGGTCGCCATCCCCCTCCCCAACCGCGGCGTCTGTGGTCGGGGCGGTCTCCTCAGCCGCAGGCTCGTCGGCTCCGGCCCTGCCCTCAGCGGCAGTGGCGTTGCCGCCGTCGCCTTGCGCGCCCTCCTCGCCGGCGGTCTCTGTCTCCATCCACTCCGGTGCAGGAAGATCTAGCAGAAGAAGAAGGAAAAAAACGATCAAGCTAATATCCAAAAAGACAAGTTCAAAGAGATGAAGTTGCAAGACTCACCTTCACGGACTTCTTCGACGACAGGCTCCCTCGCCGGGGAATCCTCCCTTGGCGGTGGAGCAGTGGCCCCTGCTGGCGGAGGGCCGCCCGCGCCCTCCCTTGGTGGAGTGGTCACCCTTGTCGGGCTGCTCACCCTTGGCGGGGTGCCCGCCCTTGGCGGGGTGCCCGTCCTTGGCGGAGCGTTCTCCCTCACCGGGGAATTCGCCCTTGGCGGGGAGGGTGGAACAGACAGCTCCTCGAGGGTAACCTCCGGTTGCTCCTGCGGCTGCAGCTCCACTTCTGCACAGGACAAACAAGACAACAAGATATTAGTGCAAGCAAAAACCTCAAGCGCGCCCGACGAACGGAAAACTCAAGACCAGACTTACGCTGGGGGCTGCGCTGGGGGCTGCTCCTCGGAGCAGCGGGTTGATCCGGCAAGCTCGCCGCTGGCGCGTCTCCGGTCGCCGCGACGGGCGAGTCGTCTTCAACCTCAACCACAGGGATCTTCGCCCTCTTTGCCATCCGCTGTGCCAGGGTCCTGAAAGCAAAACAAAAGCAAGATCAGAATCATCAAGGAAAATTAAGACAAAATCGAAGAAGTTACAAGCAGCAAGTACTTACTGCTCTTCCTCGTCGTCGTCGGAGCTGAGGGCGGAGACGTCGAACTCCACCTGAGATGCTCCCGCGGGAGGAGCAGGAGGAGAAGGCTCCCTCGGGCGCTTGGCGGTCTCCGGGGCTGGGGGCTGCAAAGACCCAGCCTCCGTTGACGCCGAGGCCCGAGGAGCAGGCGGAGCGGCCGTTTCGCTCCGGGAGGATCCCCCTCCGCTTGGCGCTGGTGCGCGGGGCGCCTCCGTCGCGGCTTGGCTCGCCCTGGTGGCGCGCGTCGCCCGGCGAGCAGGCTGCTGTCGGGGCGCCTGCGTCCTCGTCGCTGTAGCCGCCTTGCGGAGGCGCTTCCTCGGTGTCTGCGCAGGACTTGCCGGAGGCGGGGAGTTCTCTGAGGACGAGGAGGCGTCGTCGTCCAGTCCCAGAGACCCACCGGTGTCTTCATCGGCCTCGACGTCCTCCTCCTCCTCCTCCCTGGCAGGCCCGCTGGGCCCAGCACCTTGCCCGGCGGCTCCGCTCCCTCCGGCGGTCCCGCTCCCTCCGGCGGCCCCGCTCCCTCCGGCAACCTCGCTCCCTGCGGCGACCTCGCTCACAACCCCGGGTATCCCGGAAAGCCTCAGGGAGGGGACCCCGGCAAACTCCTCGGGCGGAAGCTTGAGCAGCCTGCGGATTTCTGCCTCCTCTGCTTGGCACGCCGCGTCCGCGGCCTCTGCGTCGTCCACCGTGCATCCAAAATCTCCCGCCGCTGCGGCTCGGCGGCCTCTTCCATCCGGGAAGCAATATAAGCTATATCCCGGGCCGTAGTGGCCCGGGTAAGGCCCCTGTTCTCCTCAGGGTTCTTGGGCACCTCGACCAGATTGTCGAAGAAGCTCAGCACTGTATCCGGTGGCGGCTCGATCCAAGTGGGGACGATGCCATGGGAGTCGCACTCCGGCATCATTGCACGCAAGGAGTCACAAGCGGTGCTGTTGCGCAATGGCACCACTCCCTTGGCGGGTCTGAACCACTCCGGATGAGCCGGGTCGTGCTTGAAGAGCTCTCGGACCATTCCTTTCAGCTCCAAAGCGGTGAAATTGAAGTTTAATCCTGGGCGCAGCCTCATGATATCCGCCGCATTGCCAAATTCCCATGCGGCCCTCTTCCTCTCTTGTAGAGGGGCGATGCGGCGGCGGAGGAAATCTGCCCCAACCTCTCCGATGGTCAGATTAGCTACCCGGAGACGGATGATCCTGACGAGGGCAATACTGAGCTTGTTGTCCTCCGGGGCTAATTCGCTCCAATTCCTGCCGCGCACTATGGCTGTGGTGCGCGGCGCAGTGAAAGGCTCCGGCTTGTCCTCCACTACCCAACACCAATCTGCGCGCCATTCTTCCCACTTGCCGCGGAGTTCTCCCTTCAGGTATGAATCCTTCTTGTTCAACCGGAAGATCCAGGAGATGCCGCCGGAGAGGGGAGCGCCAGCCTCTACTCTAGGCATAAAGAAATGGCGAAAGAGTGCTACGTTTGGATGGATCCCCACATAGTTTTCGCACAGATGTGCGAAAACAGCCATCGTAAGGATGGCGTTGGGGGTAAAGTCTAGGAGGTGGAGGCCATATGTGTTCATAATGTCACAGAAAAACTCCGAGTACGGAGGGCACAATCCACAGTGAAAGAAAGCAGCGAAGAAGAAATACCCGCCGGGAAACAAATCTCTGGCGACGGCGGGGAAGGCTCTGGTGCGGGGATGAGCTTTGGTCTCCCCGGACCAGAAGAGATAGTACTTGTTCCGCAGCTCCTTCGCGCTGAGCCTCGGCGCGAAGACCACGTTCCTCTTCCGCAGGGCGGCAAGCTTCGCCGCCTGCTCGGATTTCTCCTTCTTGGCCTTGTCCGCTTTCGCCTTCTCGCTCTTCGGAGCCATGGTGGAGGCGGCGAGGGAAGAGGCGAGGAGCTCGACGGCGCCGCTGATGTGGAAGACGGCGGAGGAGGGGTGGAGGCAAAGAGCAGCGGAGGATTTCTGGAGGATGAAGGCGCAATGAAGACGAAGGAGGGAAACTGCCCCTGCTTCCTCTGCTTTTAAGGGGGGAGTGGGGGACGCTCCGCATTTCCCATTAAAGTACAGACCACGATCTCTCCCACGACGCCGCAATCGACGCGTGCCGTTAGGGAGGGGCGCGGCGGATGCGGAAGGGGATTCGGCGTGCTGTGGGCCGCGTGTGCCCGTGCACTGTTTTGGGCCTGGCCCAACAGCGCCCGGCACCGTGTGTGGCCCAGGCCCGGGGGCTCCTGTCGGTGTACTAAGATAGGGGTACCTTAGTACCCCAACTTGTGCACGGGCAGTAGCAGCTTCCTGCGGCAGGGTTTACCATGTGCTCGCCGGAAACCTTTTCGGTCCTTATAAAGCCATTCAAAAACAAAGTATACAAGACAGAAGATCAAGACCCCGGCAAGTGGAGCTTGCCGGGAAGGCCGCACCAGGCTCAAGATCATCACTTAAACACGAGACCCTGGCGAGAGGAGCTTACCAGGAAAGACAAGGAATGCATATCTCAATAAGATGCCTCGGCGCACTCTGCGCCCCGGCAGGACCCGGGGAGCGACAAGCTTCCGGGCCCGGCAAGATCAAGACCCCGGCAAGGTGCTTGCCGGGGGAAGCCTGCGCCGTGTGCCCACGCTCCAGCTCATCGGCCCACGCGTCGCCCTGGGGCCCTTCCAGGGACGCGTGGCGGATGGCTGTGCAGCCTGGGGGACACGGTGGCACGCCACGATGACGAGGCTACCGCCGTGGCAAACGGAGAAGCCTGGACGGGCGCTTTTGGGGTCGACGGTGACGGGCATTTAATGCCCTTGTCCCACACTGTCAAGGTTAGGTGAAGACCACTGTTCAGTCCACTGTTCATGCACTGTTCCCGCACTGTTACAACTACCACCAAAGTTACATTTTTACCCTCCTCTACGTTGACACCTGTCGGTGACCCCTTGAGCTATAAAAGGAGGCCCATGCACAACGTAGAAAGGGTTCGGAACCTAGATAGCTCTCTTGCTCGGTGTAGCTAGCTCTTCAAGCTCCCGAGCTCAAGAACTCAATACAATCCAAGCAGGAGTAGGGTTTTACGCGTCCGCGCGGCCCGAACCTAGGTAAACTGCCCGCGTGTGCTCCTCGATCTGCTCTTCGTGCTCTCTCCGCTCCCTTACCGCAACGTAGAAGGGGCTCCGGTCCCATAGGTGTTCGTGGTGGACAGTTTCCCCCGACACCGCGCAACTCCAAAATTCCTAAAACTTCACGGAGAATATTTTTGGAATATATAAAAAATATTGGGCGAAAGAAGCACCAGAGGGGGTCCACCACCAAGCCACAAGGGTGAGCGCGTGCCCTACCCCCTGGGCGCGCCCCCTACCTTGTGGTCCCCCTGGCAGGCCTCCGACTCCTATCTTCTGCTATATCAATGTGTTTTGATCTGGAAAAAACAAGGAGAAGGTTTTCAGGATGAAGCGCCGCCGTCTCGAGGCGGAACCTGGGCGAAACTAATCTAGAGCTCCGGCAGGGCTGTTCTGCTAGGGATACTTCCCTCCGGGAGGGGGAAATCAAATCCATCGTCATCACCAATGATCCTCTCATCGAGAAGGGGTCAATCTTTATCAACATCTTCACCAGCACCATCTCCTCTCAAACCTTGGTTCATCTCGTGTATCCGATCTTTGTCTCAAAACCTCAGATTGATACCTACGCGTTGCTAGTAGTGTTGATTACTCCTTGTAGTTGATGCCAGTTGGTTTATTTGGTGGAAGATCATATGTTCAGATCCTTAATGTTATTCAATACACCTTTAGTTCCCGAGGACATGGGATAAGTCTTGTTATAAGTAATCATGTGAATTTGGTATTCGTTCGATATTTTGATGAGATGTATGTTGTCTTTCCTCTAGTGGTGTTATGTGAATGTCGAGTACATGACATTTCACCATTATTTGGGCCTAGGGGAAGGCATTGGGAAGTAATAAGTAGATGATGGGTTGCTAGAGTGACAGAAGCTTAAACCCTAGTTTATGCGTTGCTTCGTAAGGGGCTGATTTGGATCCCTATGTTTCATGCTATGGTTAGGTTTATCTCAATACTTCTTTCGTAGTTGCAGATGCTTGCGAGAGTGGTTAATCATAAGTGTGAGGCTTGTCCAAGGAAGGACATCACCCAAGCACCAGCTCACCCACATATCAAATTATCAAAGTAACGAACGCGAATCATATGAGCATGATGAAAACTAGCTTGACGCTAATTCCCATGTGTCCTTGGTAGCACTTTGCTTTATATAAGAGTACGTCCAGGCTTGTCCTTTGCTACACAAAGGATTGGGCCACCTTGCAGCACCTTGTTTACTTTTGTTACTTGTTACCCGTTACGAATTATACTATCACACGACTATCTGTTACCGATAATTCCAGTGCTTGCAGAGAAAACCTTGCTGATAACCGCTTGCCATTTCCTTCTGCTCCTCGTTGGGTTCGACACTCTTACTTATTGAAAGGACTATGATAGATCCCCTACACTTGGGGGTCATCAAGACTCTTTTCTAGCATCGTTGCCGGGGAGTGAAGCGCCTTTGGTAAGTGGAATTTGGTAAGGAAACATCTATATAGTGTGCTGAAATTTACTGTCACTTGTTACTATGGAAAATAGTCCTTTGAGGGGTTTGTTCGGGGTATCTTCACGCTGACCGGAAGAACAAAGAGTTGCTCCTCAACCTACTGCACCTACTAAAAATATTTAGTTTGAAATTCCTTTGGGTATGGTAGACAAACTGCTAGCTAATCCTTATGTAGGAGACGGAACATTGCATCCCGATTTACACCTAATCTATGTGGATTAAGTTTGTGGATTATTTAAGCTTGCAGGTATACCAGAGGATTTTGTCAAGAAGAAGGTCTTCCCTCTATCTTTGAAGGGAGAGGCATTGACATGGTATAGGCTATGTGATGATATTAGATCGTGGAACTACAACCGATTGAAATTGGAATTTCATCAGAAGTTTTATCCTATGCATCTAGTTCATCGTGATCAGAATTATATATATAATTTTTGGCCTCGTGGAGGGGAAAGTATCGCTCAAGCTTGGGGGAGGCTTAAGTCAATGTGATATTCATGCCCCAATCATGAGCTCTCGAGAGAAATTATTATTCAGAGTTTTTATGCTCGGCTTTCTCATAATAACCGATCCATGATCGATACTTCTTGTGCTCGCTCTTATATGAATACGACTATTGAATTCAAATGGGATTTATTGGAAAGAATTAAACGCAACTCTGAAGATTGGGATCTCGACAAAGGTAATGAGTCAGGTATAAGACTTAAGTTTGTTTGTGTTAAAGTTTTTATGGATACCGATGTTTTTCATGCATGTAGCACCAAATATGGACTTCACTCTGAGATAGTAGCTTCTTTCTATGAATCATTTGCTACTCATGTTGAATTCCTTTTGATGACCGCTAGAACTACGTCGGTATTTCCCCAAAGAGGAAGGGATGATGTAGTATAGCAGCGGTAGGTATTTCCCTCAGTGATGAGCCCAAGGTTATCGAACTAGTAGGAGAACCAAGCAACACAACGTAAACAACACCTGCACACAAATAACAAATACTCACAACCCGACGTGTAAAAGGGGTTGTCAATCCCTTTCGGGTAACAGATGTGATAAAGTTGTAAATATTGATAGATCGAACGCCAAATAAGATTGCAGCAAGGTATTTTTGGGTTTTTGGTTTAATAGATCTGAAAATAAAAAGCGAAGGAAAATAGATTGCAAAGGCAAATAATATGAGAAAGAGACCCGGGGGCCGTAGATTTTACTAGTGGCTTCTCTAGAGAAAAATAGCAAACGGTTGGAAAACAATTAATGTTGGGCAATTGATAGATTTCAAATAATCATGACGATATCCAGGCAATGATCAATATATAGGCATCACGTCCAAGATTAGTAGACCGACTCCTGCCTGCATCTACTACTATTACTCCACACATCGACCGCTATCCAGCATGCATCTAGTGTATTAAGTTCATGGAGAAACGGAGTAATGCAATAAGAAAGATGACATGATGTAGACAAGATCTATCTATGTAGAAATGGACCCCATCGTTTTATCCTTAGTAGCAACGATACTTACGTGTCGGTTCCCCTTCTGTCACTAGGATCAAGCACCGTAAGATCGAACCCACTACAAAGCACCTCTTCCCATGGCAAGATAAATAGATCAAGTTGGCCAAACAAAACCCAATATCAGAGAAGAAATACAAGGCTATTAGCAATCATGCATATAAGAGATCAAAAGAAGACTCAAATAACTTTCATGGATATAAAAAGATAGATCTGATCATAAACTCAAAGTTCATCGGATCCCGACAAACACACCGCAAAAGAGTTACATCATATGGATCTCCAAGAGACCATTGTATTGATAAACAAAAGAGAGCGATGAAGCCATCTAGCTAGTGACTACGGACCCATAGGTCTACAAGGAACTACTCACGCATCATCGTAGAGGCACCAATGGAAGTGGTGAACCCCTCCGTGAAGGTGTCTACATTGGATCTGGTGGTTCTAGACTCTACGGCGGCTGGATCGAAATGCGTCGACTCCCCTAGGGTTTCTGTAATATTGGGGTATTTATAGAGCAAAGAGGCGGTCCGAGGGGCACCCGAGGTGGGCACAACCCACCAGGGCGCGCCTAGGCCCCCAGGCGTGCCCTGGTGGGTTGTGCTCCCATCGGAGCTCCCCCCAGGTGCTGCCTTGGCCCATTGAGTGTCTTCTTGTCCATAAAAAATCTCCGTAAAGTTTCATTGCATTTGGACTCCGTTTGATATTGATTTCCTGCGATGTAAAAAACATGCAGAAAACATCAACTGGCACTTGGCACTATGTCAATAGGTTAGTACCAATAATGATATAACATGACTATAAAATGACTGTAAAAATATCCAAGAATGATAATATAATAGCATGGAACAATCAAAATTATAGATACGTTGGAGACGTATCAGAATCCCCAAGCTTAATTACTGCCCGTCCTCGAGTAGGTAAATGATAAAAACAGAATTTTTGATGTGAAATACTGCCTACCATGTCATATCATATTCTTTTCTTTATAACATGGACATTTGGACTTTTATATTGTTCAAAGCAATAGTCTAGTTCTGAAATGAGATTTAAATATTCAAACATATCAACAAGCAATCATGTCTTTCAAAATATCAATACTAAATCAAGTCATCCCTAGCCCATCATGCTCATGTTGGAAATATGCCCTAGAGGCAATAATAAAATGGTTATTATTATATTTCCTTGTTCATGATAATTGTCTATTGTTCATGCTATAATTGTATTATCCGAAAATCATAATACATGTGTGAATACATAGACCATAACATGTCCCTAGTGAGCCTCTAGTTGACTAGCTTGTTGATCAATAGATGGTTATGGTTTCCTGACCATGGACATTGGATGTCATTGATAACGGGATCACATCATTAGGAGAATGATGTGATGGACAAGACCCAATTCTAAGCATAGCACAAGATCGTGTAGTTCCTATGCTAAAGCTTTTCCAATGTCAAGTATCTGTTCCTTAGACAATGAGATTGTGCAACTCCCGGATACCGTAGGAGTACTTTGGGTGTGCCAAACGTCAAAACGTAACTGGGTGGCTATAAAGGTACACTACTGGTATCCCGAAAAGTGTCTGTTGGGTTGGCACGAATCGAGACTGGGATTTGTCACTCCATATGACGGAGAGGTATCTCTGGGCCCACTCGGTAAGACATCATCATAATGAGCTCTATGTGACTAAGGAGTTGGTCACATGATGATGTGTTACGGAATGAGTAAAGAGACTTGTCGGTAACGAGATTGAACAAGGTATCGGGATACCGACGATCGAATCTTGTGCAAGTACTATACCGATAGATAAAGGGAATTGTATACGGGATTGATTGAATCCCCAACATCGTGGTTCATCCGATAAGATCATTGTGGAACATGTGGGTGCCAACATGGGTATCCAGATCCCGTTGTTGGTTTTTGGCCGGAGAGATGTCTTGGTCATGTCTGCATGGTTCCCGAACCCGTAGGGTCTACACACTTAAGGTTCGATGACGCTAGGGTTATAGGGAATATATGTACATGGTTACCGAATGTTTTTCGGAGTCCCTGATGAGATCCCAAACGTCACAAGGAGTTCTGGAATGGTCCGGAGGTAAAGAATTATATATAAGAAGTGAGGTTTTGGCCCCCAAAAGTGTTTCGGGCTTCACCGGCAGGGGCCACCAGCCCCGGAGGCTTGCGTGGGACAAGAGTGGGAAGGGACCAGCCCCTAGGTGGGCTGGTGCGCCTCCCACCAGGGCCCAAGGCGCAAGGAAGAGAAGAGGGGGGAAACCCTAGGCATAGATGGGCCTAAGGCCCACCTAGGGCACGCGCCCCCTCTCTCCTTCTCTGCCCCCCCCCCCCAAAACCCATCTAGGGCTGCCGCCCCCCCTAGGGAGGGAACCCTAGAGGGGGTGCACCCCCTCCCCTTCCCCTATATATAGTGGGGGGTTTTGGGGCTGCCAGACACGTGAGTTCCTCTCCCTCTCAGCGGAGCCCTACCTCTCCCCCTCCTCGTCTCTCGTAGTGCTTGGCGAAGCCCTGCTGGAGTACCACGCTCCTCCACCACCACCACGCCGTCGTGCTGTTGCTGGAGGGAGTCTTCCCCAACCTCTCCCTCTCTCCTTGATGTATCAAGGCGCCGGAGAGTCACCGGGCTGCACGTGTGTTCAACGCGGAGGCGCCGTTGTTCGACGCTTAGATCGGATTCGGTCGCGATCTGAATCACTTCGTGTACGACTCCACCAACCGCATTCTTGCAACACTTCCGTAACACGATCTTCAAAGGTATGAAGATGCACTCCCCTCTCTCATTGCTAGTCACTCCATAGATGGATCTTGGTGATGCGTAGAATTTTTTTGAATTTCCGCAACGATCCCCAACCGTGGTATCAGAGCTAGGTCTATGCGTAGATTCTATGCACGAGTAGAACACAAGTTGTTGTGGGCGTCAATTTGTCAATTTACTTGCCGTTACTAGTCTTATCTTGATTCGGCGGCATCGTGGGATGAAGCGGCCCGGATCGACCTTACACGTATGCTTACGTGAGATAGGTTCCACCGACTAACATGCACTAGTTGCATAAGGTGGCTAGCGGGTGTCTGTCTCTCCCACTTTAGTCAGATCGGATTATATGAAAAGGGTCCTTATGAAGGGTAAATTGAAATTGGCATATCACGTTGTGGTTTTAGCGTAGGTAAGAAACGTTATTGCTAGAAACCTATAGCAGCCACGTAAAAACTTGCAACAACAATTAGAGGACGTCTAACTTGTTCTTCCAACATGTGCCTTGTGATGTGATATGGCCAAAAGGATGTGATGAGTGATACTCCCTCCGTTCACTTTTGTAAGTCATTTCAGACAGCTAAAAATGGGCTGTTTTGTACATTATCTGAATTGTCTTTAAGGCCTTATAAAAGTGAACAGAGGGAGTATATGTGATGTATGAGATTGATCATGTTCTTGTAATAGGGATCACGACTTGCATGTCGATGAGTATGACAACCGGCAGGAGCCATAGGAGTTGTCTTATTTTATTGTATGACATGCGTGTCATTGAAAGCGCCATGTAATTACTTTACTTTATTGCTAATCGTTAGCCATAGTAGTAGAAGTAACGTTTGGCGAGACAACTTCATGAAGACACGATGATGGAGATCACGATGATGGAGATCATGGTGTCATGCCAGTGATGATGATGATCATGGATCCCTGAAGATGGAGATCAAAAGGAGCAAAATGATATTGGCCATATCATGTCACTATTTGATTGCATGTGATGTTTATCATGTTTTACATCTTATTTGCTTAGAACAACGGTAGCTTAAATAAGACGATCTCTCACTAAAATTTCAAGAATTGTGTTCCCCATAACTGTGCACCGTTGCTAAGGTTCCTTGTTCCGAAGCACCACGTGATGATCGGGTGTGATAGGCTCTAACGTTCACATACAATGGGTGTAAGCCAGATTTACACACGCAATACACTTAGGTTGACTTGACGAGCCTAGCATGTACAGACATGGCCTCGGAACATGGAAGACCAAAAGGTCGAACATGAGTCATATAGAAGATACGATCAACATGAAGATGTTCACCGTTGATGACTAGTCCGTCTCACGTGATGATCGGACACGGCCTAGTCGATTCGGATCATGTATCACTTAGATGATTAGAGAGATGTCTATCTGAGTGGGAGTTCATTAAATTTGATTAGATGAACTTAATTATCATGAACATAGTCTAAAATCTTTACAATATGTGCCCTCAACTTCAAGGCATTCCTAGAGAAAACCAAGCTGAAAGACGATGGCAGCAACTATACGGACTGGGTCCGTAACTTGAGGATCATCCTCAAGCTTCCAAGAAAGCATATGTCCTTGAAGCACTGCTAGGTGACGCACCCATTTTCCCAGCAACTCAAGACGTTATGAACGCCTGGCAGTCGCGTAGTGATGATTACTCCCTGGTTCAGTGCGGCATGCTCTACAGCTTAGAATCGGGGCTCCAAAAGCGTTTTGAGCAACACGGAGCATATGAGATGTTCCAAGAGCTGAAAATGGGTTTCCAAGCTCATGCTCGGGTCGAGAGATATGAAGTCTCTGACAAATTCTACAGTTGTAGGATGGAAGAATATAGTTCTGTAAGCGAACACATACTCAGAATGTCCGGGTTGCACAACCGCTTTTCTCAGCTGAGAGTTAATCTCCCAGATGACGCGGTCGTTGACAGAATCCTCTAGTCGCTTCCACCTAGCTACAAGAGCTTTGTGATGAACTACAATATGCAAGGGATGGAGAAGGCCATTCCCGAATTGTATTCAATGCTGAAATCAGCGGAGGTGGAAATCAAAAAGGAACATCAAGTGTTGATGGTGAATAAAACCACTAAGTTCAAGAAAGGCAAGGGTAATAAGAACTTCAAGAAGGACAGCAAGGGAGTTGCCGCGCCCTGTAAGCCAGTTGCCAGAAAGAAGCCAAAGAATGGACCCAAGCCTGAGACTGATTGCTTTTATTGCAAGGGAACGGGTCACTGGAAGTGGAGTTTCCCCAAATACTTAGCGGATAATAAGGCCGGCAACGTCAAAGGTATATGTGATATACATGTTATTGATTGGTACCTTACCAACGCTCGTAGTAGCTCCTCGGTATTTGATGCCGGTGCAGTTGCTCACATTTGTAACTCAAAGCAGGAGCTGCGGAATAAGCGGAGACTGGCAAAGGACGAGGTGACGATGCACGTCAGGAATGGTTCCAAGGTCGATGTGATCGCCATCGGCACGCTACCTCTACATCTACCTTCGGGATTAGTTTTAAACCTCAATAACTGTTTTTTAGTACCAGCTTTGAGCATGAACATTGTATCAGGATCTCGTTTAATGCGAGATGGCTACTCATTTAAATTTGAGAATAATGGTTGTTCTATTTATATGAGAGAAATGTTTTATAGTCATGCCCCGCTGGTCAATGGTTTATTTTTATTAAATCTCGAACATGATGTTACACATATTCATAGTGTGGATGCGAAAAGATGTAAGGTTGATAATGATAGTCCCACATACTTGTGGCACCGCCGCCTTGGTCATATTGGTGTCAAACGCATGAAGAAACTCCATGCATATGGACTTTTGGAGTCTCTTGATTATGAATCATCTGACACATGCGAACCATGCCTCTTGGGTAAGATGACCAAGACTCCGTTCTCCGGAACTATGGAGCGAGCAACCAACTTGTTAGAAATCATACATACTGATGTGTGCGGTCAACTGAGCGTTGAGGCTCGTGGTGGTTATCGTTATGTTCTCACCCTCACTGACGACTTGAGTAGATATGGGTATGTCTACCTGATGAAACACAAGTCTGAGACCTTTGAAAAGTTCAAGGAATTTCAGAATGAGGTTGAGAATCAACGTGACAGAAAAATAAAGTTCTAACGATCAGATCGTGGAGGAGAATATTTAAGTCACGAATTTGGCACGCACCTAAGGAAATGTGGAATTTTTTCACAACTGATGCCGCCGGGAACACCTCAGCATAATGGTGTGTCCGAACGTCGTAATCATACTCTGTTGGACATGGTGCGATCTATGATGTCTCTTACCGATTTACTGCTATCTTTTTGGGGTTATGCTTTAGAGACTGCTGCATTCACTTTAAATAGGGCACCGTCTTAATCCGTTGAGACGACACCGTATGAACTATGGTTTGGGGAGAAACCAAAGTTGTCATTTCTAAAAGTTTGGGGATGCGATGCTTATGTCAAGAAACTTCAACCTGAAAAGCTCGAAGCCAAATCGAAAAAATGCGTCTTCATAGGATACCCTAAGGAAACTATTGGGTATACCTTCTACCTCAGATCCGAAGGCAAGGTATTTGTTGCCAAGAATGGATCCTTTCTGGAGAAAGAGTTTCTCTTGAAAGAAGTAAATGGTAGGAAAGTAGAACTTGATGAGGTTGTTGTAACCCCTCTTGAATCGGAGAGTAGCGCAGCATAGGTAGATGTTTCTGTGGTGCCTGCACCGACTAGAGAGGAAGTTAATGATGATGATCATGAAACTTTGGATCAATTTACTACTGAACTTCGTAGGTTCACGAGGACACGTTCCGCACCAGAGTGGTACGACAACCCTGTCCTGGAAATCATGTTATTGGATAGTGGTGAACCTTCTCACTATGAAGAAGCGATGGCGGGCCCGGATTCGAACAAATGGCTTGAAGCCATAATATCTGAGATAGGATCCATGTATGATATCAAAGTATGGACTTTGGTTAACTTGCCCGATGATCGACAAGCCATAGAAAACAAATGGATCTTTAAGAAGAAGACTGACGCGGATGGAAATATGACCATCTATAAGGCTCGGCTTGTCGCTAAGGGTTATCGACAAGTTCAAGGAATTGACTACGATGAGACTTTCTCTCCCGTAGCGATGCTGAAGTCCGTCCGAATCATGTTAGCAATTGCCGCATTCTATGATTATGAGATATGGCAAATGAACGTAAAATGGCATTCCTTAACGGCTTCCTTAAGGAAGAATTGTATATGATGCAGCCGGAAGGTTTTGTCGATCCTAAGAATGCTAACAAGGTATGCAAGCTCCAGCGCTCCATCTATGGGCTGGTGCAAGCATCTCGGACTTGGAACATTCGCTTTGATGAAGTGATCAAAGCGTTTGGGTTCATACAGACTTATGGAGAAGCCTGTATTTACAAGAAAGTGAGTGGGAGCTATGTAGCATTTCTCATATTATATGTGGATGACATATTGTTGATGGGAAATGATGTAGAACTCTTGGAAAGCATAAAGGCCTACTTGAATAAGTGTTTTTCAATGAAGAACCTTGGAGAAGCTGCTTACATATTAGGCATCAAGATCTATAGAGATAGATCAAGACGCCTCATTGGTCTTTCACAAAGCACATACCTTGACAAGATATTGAAGAAGTTCAATATGAATCAGTCCAAGAAAGGGTTCTTGCCTATATTTCAAGGTGTGAGATTGAGCACAACTCAATGCCCGACCTCGGTAGAAGATAGAGAAAATATGAGTGTCATCCCCTATGCCTTAGCCATAGGTTCTATTATGTATGTCCTGCTGTGTACCAGACCTAATGTGATCCTTGCCATAAGTTTGGTAGGGAGGTACCAAAGTGATCCCGGAATGGAACACTGGACAAAGGTCAACAACATCCTGAAGTACCTGAAAAGGACTAAGGATATGTTTCTCATTTATGGAGGTGAAGAAGAGCTCGTCGTAAAGGGTTAAGTCGATGCTAGCTTCGACATAGATCCGGATGACTCCAACTCACAAACCGGATACGTGTATATTTTGAATGGTGGGGCAGTCAGCTGGTGCAGTTGCATGCAGAGCATCGTGGCGGCATCTACATGTGAAGCGGAGTACATAGCTGCTTCCGAAGCAGCGTAGGAAGGAGTCTGGATGAAGGAGTTCGTCACCAATCTAGTAGTTATTCCAAGCGCGTCGGGCCCGATGACTCTCTTCTGTGACAACACTAGAGCTATTGCCATTGCCAAGGAGCCCAGGTTTCACAAGAAGACCAAGCACATCAAGCGCCGCTTCAACTCCATTCGTGGTTATATTTAAGATGGAGACATGGATATTTGTAAAGTGCATACGGATCTGAATGTCGCAGATTCGTTGACTAAACCTCTTCCACGAGCAAAGTATGATCAACAACAGAACTCTATGGGTGTTCGATTCATCACAATGTAACTAGATTATGGACTCTAGTGCAAGTGGGAGACTGTTGGAAATATGCCCTAGAGACAATAATAAAATGGTTATTATTATATTTCCTTGTTCATGATAATTGTCTATTGTTCATGCTATAATTGTATTATCCGGAAATCGTAATACATGTGTGAATATATAGACCATAACATGTCCCTAGTGAGCCTCTAGTTGACTAGCTCGTTGGTCAATAGATGGTTACGGTTTCCTGACCATGGACATTGGATGTCATTGAAAACGGGATCACATCATTAGGAGAATGATGTGATGGACAAGACCCAATCCTAAGCATAGCACAAGATCGTGTAGTTCGTATGCTAAAGCTTTTCCAATGTCAAGTATCTGTTCCTTAGACCATGAGATTGTGCAACTCCCAGATACCGTAGGAGTAATTTGGGTGTGCCAAACGTCACAACGTAACTGGGTGGCTATAAAGGTACACTACGGGTATCCCCAAAAGTGATAGTTGGGTTGGCACGAATTGAGACTCGGATTTGTCACCCTGTATGATGGAGAGGTATCAACGGGCCCACTCGGTAAGACATCATCATAATGATCTCTATGTGACTAAGGAGTTGGTCACGGGATGATGTGTTACGGAACAAGTAAAGATACTTGCCGGTAATGAGATTGAACAAGGCATCGGGATACCGACGATCGAATCTCGGGCGAGTACTATATCGATAGACAAAGGGAATTGTATACGGGATTGATTGAATCCCCGACATCGTGGTTCATCCGATAATATCATCGTGGAACATGTGGGAGCCAACATGGGTATCTAGATCCCGTTTTTGGTTATTGGCTGGAGAGATGTCTCGGTCATGTCTGCATGGTTCCCGAACCCGTAGGGTCTACACACTTAAGGTTCGATGACGCTAGGGTTATAGGGAATATATGTACGTGGTTACCGAATGTTGTTCGGAGTCCCGGATGAGATCCCGGACGTCACGAGGAGTTCCGGAATGGTCCAGAGGTAAAGAATTATATATAGGACGTGAGGTTTTGGCCACCAGAAGTGTTTCGGGCATCACTGGTAATGTACCTGAACCACCGGAAGGGTTCCCGGGGTCCACCGTGAGGGGCCACCGGCCCCGGAGGCTTGCATGGGCCAAGAGTGGGAAGGGACCAGCCCCTAGGTGGGCTCGTGCACCTCCCACCAGGGCCCAAGGCGCAAGGAAGAGAAGAGGGTGAAACCCTAGGCACAGATGGGCCTAAGGCCCACCTAGGGCGCGCCCCCTCCCTCCCCCTCTGGCCGCCCCAAAACCCATCTAGGGCTGCCGCCCCCCTAGGGTGGGAACCCTAGAGGGGGCGCACCCCCTCCCCTCCCCCTATATATAGTGGGGTTTTTTGGGGCTGCCAGACACGTGAGTTCCTCTCCCTCTCGGCACAACCCCACTTCTCCCCGTCCTCGTCTCTCGTAGTGCTTGGTGAAGCCCTGCTTGAGTGCCACGCTCCTCCACCACCACCACGCCGTCGTGCTGCTGCTGGACGGAGTCTTCCCCAACCTCTCCCTCTCTCCTTGCTGGATCAAGGTGCAGGAGACGTCACCGGGCTGCACATGTGTTGAACCCGGAGGCGCCGTTGTTCGACGCTTAGATCAGATTCGGCCGCGATCTGAATCGCTTCGTGTACGACTCCACCAACCGCGTTCTTGCAACGCTTCCATAACGCGATCTTCAAAGGTATGAATATGCACTCCCCTCTCTCATTGCTAGTCACTCCATAGATGGATGTTGGTGATGCGTATTTTTTTTGAATTTTTGCAACGATCCCCAAGAGCTCAACTATTGATCCATTCATGAAACACACTCGCATATTAGTTACACCCAATGCTCAAGTACGATCATAGTGTTTCCTAGTTGGTGCTTGTAAGAGAAGATGGAGACTCAAATTGAATAATAAAAATTGCATACATAACTGAAAGGCCCTTCACGGAGGGAAGTAGGGATTTGTAGACGTGCCAGAGCTCAAAGCTTAAATTGAGAGATAAAAATAATTTGGGAGGTATACTTTTTCCACCAACGAAACCGACTTGAGGTTCCCAACACTTTCCATGCTTGATATATCATTGGTGGTTCCCAAACATAAAATAAATTTTATTCCTTTTCCACCAAACTTTCACAAGACAAGGCTAGCCGAATCCACGGTTGCCTTCCATACCAACAGTTTCCAAGGAATTTATTATTTGACAACATAAAGTAAATTTGTTTTTCATTTCAAGACTGGGCATCCTTAATACCTTTGCCTTACTGATACGTCTCCAACGTATCTATAATTTTTGATTGTTCCATGCTATTATTTATGAAGTCTTGGATGTTTAATGGGCTTTATCTTACACTTTTTCATTTTTGGGACTAACCTACTAACCCAAAGGCCCAGTCTAGATTGTTGTTTTTTGCCTGTTTCAGGGTTTTGCAGAAAAAGAATATCAAACGGAGTCCAAACGGAATGAAACCTTCGCGAGAGATATTTTTGGAGAAAATCACGCATAGGGAACTTGAGAACCACGTCAGGGGAGCCTCGGGGTGTCCACGAGGGTGGGGGCGCGCTCCCTTCCCAGGGCGCGCCCCTGCCTCGTGGGCCCCTCGAGTACCCCCCCGGTGTCCTCCTTCCTCCTATATAAGTCTACGTACCTCGAAACCTTCGACAACAGAGAGAAAATCCAAATTCCGCCGCCGTAACCTTCTCTTCCCGTGAGATCCCATCTTGGAGCCTGTTCCGGAGCTCCACCGGAGGGGGATCCATCACGAAGTTCTTCATCATCATCATCATTGCCCTCACCATGAGTTGTGAGTAGTTTACCATAGACCTTCGGGTCCATAGCTAGTATGTAGATGGCTTCTTCTCTCTCTCTTGATCTCAATACAAAGTTCACCTCGGTCGTCGAGGAGATCTATTCGATGTAATCTCTTTTTGCGGTGTGTTTGTCGAGATCCGATGAATTGTGGGTTTATGATCAAGATTATCTATGAGAAATATTTGGTTCTTCTCTGAACTTTTTATGTGTGCTCATAATATTCTTACAAGTCTCTTCGAACTATTGGTTTGGTTTGGCCTACTAGATCTATAGTTCTTGCAATGGGAGAAGTGCTTGGCTTTGGGTTCAATCTTGTGGTGTCCTTTCCCAGTGACAGTAGGGGCAGCAAGACACGTATTGTATTGTTGGCATCGAGGATAAAAAGATGGGGTTTATATTATATTGCTTGAGTATATCCCTCTACATCATGTCATCTTGCTTAAGGTGTTACTCTGTTCTTATGAACTCAATACACTAGATGCATGCTGGATAGCGGTCGATGTGTGGAGTAATAGTAGTAGATGCAGGCAGGAGTCGGTCTACTTGTGTAATGCCCCGGATGTAATACTTTCCCTTTTGGGCATATAATATATCTCCGGCTTCATCTATTTCCATTCCGGGTTCTTTGTCTTTCGGGTTTTCGTCGTTTTGTTGTGTGAGTGCGTGGCATTCTTTCATACCATATAGTCATGTGCATCGCATTGCATTTGTGTTGACGGTTGCATCCGGTTCCACGCGTTCCTTCCCGTTGTCCGTTTCGCGTTTCGGAGCTCCCTCACGTGTCCGTGGCGTCCCGTAGGCCTACTTTGTTGTTTGGGTGTGTAACGTTTCCGGTGTGTCGCGAGGTTGTTGTGTGTGTGTTGTTGTTTTGTTGCGTGCAACCCACCTGTCAAATCTCGTCGCGTTTCGAGTCCGTTTGCTCCTCCAACAGTTATTCTCGTGGGCTCAAAGTGCCTCCACTTTGAGGCCCAAAACACCCCCTCCAACAGCCCACTAACCACTCCTAGTCACTTCTATCATCTAGGCCATCAAAATCTGATCCGGTGGCCGAAAACCGCACTCCATTTGGAGAGTCCTAGCTCCCTCTACCTATAAATGTGTGTCCACCCCCGAATTTTGCAGATCCAACCCTAGCTTCTCCCTCCTCCAGCCGCCGGACACGTCCGGAGCGAACCGGACGCGTCCGCCCGCCGCCGCCCGACCATCCGCAGGCTGCCACGTGTCCGCCCCGGGCAGCCGGTTCCACCGCGCCGCCCGAGGCCGGCCCGCGCGAGCCCGCATCGCCTTCGCCGCCTCGCCTCGCCTTCCCCGTCGCCGGTGCCCGCCTCGCCGCCGCCGGGCGCACCGCACCACCTCGCCGGCCTTCTCCGCGCCGCGCCCCGGCTTCCGTCGCCGCCGCCGAGGCCTCGCCTCCCCGCCACCGCGGCCGGGCACCACCGCCGCCCCGGCCGGCGCCACCGTCGCCGCCCCGACCGGAGCCCGCCGATCTCCTCCGGATCCGGTGGCTCCCCGCCACCGCGAAGCTCCCGTCGGCCGCCGCCGTTACGCCGCTCGCCGCCGCCGATCGATCGGGCGAGGAGGAGCCTCCCCGATCCGATCTGGTTCCGCCCCGGGTTCCAAACCCTAACGGGCCAAAGCCCGCATCGCGCCCGATCCGCGCCGCAGCCGCGCCCGTTTGACCCGCCGTTGACCAGAACCAAGGTGGTGAATTTTCTCTAAGTCCCTGAGAATTTGATTTCTGGTGCAGTTTTCAAACGTGCATAACTTTTTGTGTGGATGTCCGTTTTGCGCAAATAGCATGTCCAGACGTTCGTGGAGACTTGCTCTATGTTTCATGTCACTATGCCATGCATGTTAGAGGTCTTCTAGGTGCTTGTTTTCCTGTTGCAATAGTGCATCATGATATAAATTGCTGCTATGTGATGTTTTTATGTCATCTTTGCCATGTGATATCTTTTAGCTCGTTTGTCCGATTGATGCAAATGACATGTCCACGTGTTCGTCTTGCCATGCTCTCCATGTTGTATGTGATAGGTTGCATGATAGATTTATTCTTGCCATGTTTATCATCGTTGCAAAGTGCCATGTGGCTGTGATGTTGTTTCACTTGTTATGAAATGCCATCTTGTTGAGCTCGTTGCTATCGTTGAGTTTATCTCCATGAAGCATGCTTGTGTGTTTCGGGATCACCATCATGTGTACTTTGATGAGGTGCTTACCACTTGCCATGTTTAGTTTCGAGGTGACTTAAACTTGCTCGTTTAGATGCCATGACGAAATTGCTGTTTTAGGACTTAGTGAAATTTCACTAAGTCTGGAATCTGTAATGTTCCGATGCCATGTTCGTGTGATGTTCTAGGACAAAGCATGATAGTTTTGGAGTGGATCTTGATTATTCCTTGTAGTATATATTGTTGGATTTTCATTCATGTTCTCACATGTCTATTTAAGTGGCTGTAGCATGTTTATCTTTTGCTCCAAAGTTTCAATAAAATTCTGCTGCCAGAATTTTATTGTCAAGTTCAATATGTCCGAGCTCATTGCTATTGAACCGTGACTCCTTTGGGGGTGCACCTTTGAACTTAGTTGCTGTAGTATATGTCTAGTTTGTGTTCATGTCCTTTGCCATGTTGTTTGAGTGCTGTAGCTTAATTATTTTGAGCTCCGAAGTTGCTATGTTGCTGTAATTTTCAGCTTTCGCTCATTTCTTGTTTCGGGCATAACTTTTAGCCCGTAACTCCGATTTCAGCGAATCTTATATGAAACTTGATTGATTTTCTGTGTAGATTAATAATATCAGATTGTTATCATGTTTTGAGGTATTTTGCTTGAGTGCTATTTTACGTGCTCCGTGTGCATCCTTAGTGCATCTATCACGCATCCATCATTTTCGAGTGCGCATTGCATCTTGTTGATTTGTGCTTGGTGTGATTGTTTTGTTTAGAGACGGAAGCAGAGTCCGAGTTCGAGTATGAGCATGAGGTTTCCAACGAGGTTGAGCACGAGGACCCTTCTTACGATCCGAACGACTTCTCTTCAGGCAAGATGACCGAACCCCGATAACATTACTATCTTTGCCTATTGCTAGTAGTTCCGCTCTATAGTTTTGCCTCGATGCCCATGATCTTCTTGTCAGCCTCCTACTTGTAACCATTGCCCTGTTTAACCAACCTACCTATGCAAACCGTTGTTTGGCTAAGTACGCTTCGCTCAGCCCTTCTTATAGCATTGCTAGTTGCAGGTGAAGATCGAAGATGCTTGCTTCATGTTGAAGTTTGGTTGGGTTTTATCACACTATATAAATGCTTAAAATGAAATCATCTATATATTGGCAAGGGTGGAAGGCTAAGCCTTTTGCTTGGTGATTTGTTCCACTCATGCCGTTAGGAACCGTATAAACCGGTGTTATGTTCCTTGATTATGCGTTCCTAACACGGTTGGGGTGTATGGGACCCCCTCGATAAACCGCTAAGTGCTAAGTCTTTTCCAGCAAGTCCCAACATTGGTACTATTTGCCTAATAACTAAATAACTTGCATAGGGAGTAATTAACCCGAGTTCTTAATCAACAACCCCGGGCCAGTGCTCCTCATGAGTGTTGGTCCGAAACGGGGGTCCTGCGGGGTCACCACGAGGAAACTCGAGGATTGATATAAACCCGTAGCATCACCCATCCGGTCATGTCCTGAGACTTAGATACGCGCGGCTACTATCAGGGTGTCGACACGCCGGGAGGATTTGCTGGATTAGCCTTACCTTAGTTCGGTATATCTTGAGCACGGGATTCTGAGAATACTCGGGTCTTCCCATTTTGGAGTTGCGACTCCGCGGATCGTGGGCTTGTAATGGGTCAAGTTGGAACACCCCTGCAGGGTTTTGAACTTTCGAAAGCCGTGCCCACGGTTATGTGGCAGATGGGAGCTTGTTAATATCCGGTTGTAGATAACTTGACACAATGTTTCTAATACACTACCAGCGTGTGTTCCGTGATCGTCAATTTCCGAATAGGGATTCGGGAGTTGAACACAGAGGGGTTATGTTTGATGAGCTTGTAGCTAGGATCACTTCGTGATCACTTCTCGTTCGAGGCTTTCTCTTCTCGCTCTCACTCACGTAAGCTAGTTGCTAGATGCTGCTGCAGACACTTATTCTTTTCTTCAGCCTTATCCTTTCCCAAGGCTTGAATGGTCTTGTTACCCGGGAACGGGATTGCTGAGTCCTCTGTGGCTCACAGTTACTTCACCACACCAGATGCAGGTCCAGTTGTGAGCTATCCAGGTGATGGCACCGAGCTTGATTGGGAGTACGACGAGGAGCGTAGTCGGTACTATGTTCGATATCCGGATGATCAGTAGTGGAGACTCCTACTAGGATTCGATCCGCCTGTGGTTTATTTATCTAAGTTTGGTATCTTGACATTTGCATTTTGCCCTTAGAGGGTTGTGATATTCTTAATGTATGATGTTTGAGACATGTTATGTAATTGTGTGACGTGGCGAGTGTAAGCCAACTATTTATGTTTACAATCCCCTCTTTTACATGAGATGTGCAAAGATTACCAAACTTGAGATCATTCTAGGATGGACTTATGCCTTTAAGCCGTGCCTCGACACGTAGGAGGTATAACTCCATCCTGGGCATTACAAGTTGGTATTCAGAGCCTTCTCCGACCTAGGAGCCCCCACTGTTTGATCGAATCGTCGACGGTCGAGTCTAGGCACACACTGAAAAACTTTTTGAGTCCTATATTATATCGGAGAGTAGGATTTCTTTGCTTCTCATCCCCTTTCTCTCTGGTGAGGACTCCTGACGACTACTCTTGTCTCTCCTACTTTCAAAAATTGCACCAAATTTTTTTTAGGAATCCCGCGAGTATTCTTGGATTGTTTCGATGTTCTTGTGACGAGGATATTGTTCTCGATGCCTCCTGACATTAGGGGTTGTGGCAGTGTCCCGGGGAGTTGAGCTTCAAGGTATTGTCGTCACAAGCATATCGCGGCAGTACTAAATACTTAAGACGGTCGACATCGAAAATCTCTCCTATACGGCCAGTGGCAAGATAACCCCGACATCACCCAGTACTGGGGAGGTAGTTCGGGAGTATTGCCATAGCTTGTCATAGTGGATGCTTTTCGAAGGTCCGAGGTACGCAGTTTCCGAGAAAGACTGGTTATGTGTTGAAGGATGGATACACCTGGATGTAGGTTTAGAGTTGATTGCGTGGTGCTTCCCGTGTATCCCCAACACCTGATTGCATAACTGGAATCTTTCGGAAATCTATAGGTGGGTTTATCCAGTAGATCATAGGCATTCTTCCAACGGATGCAGGTTAGTGAGTTCGGGGTTCTACATTGAGTGAAGTGGTTTATGACCGATGTTACTATCAGGAGTTGCATCTTAAAGGGTCCTTGGCTATGCTGATCCGGGGATTGCAAAACCTTTTCGTAACGCGTTCATATGCTTTCAGCACAAAGATGTTAGAACGAAACTCCTCTCTTGTGTTTGTTCCGTCTGTACCTTGTTGTTTTCTTATTTTATCCTTTTGTCCCCTATGTGGCTTCTCGTGAAGATTGATGTTATCATTTAACTGAGAATATCATTCGTTCCTCTTGTTCGAACGATTTCATTCGTTCTTATTGTTCGAATGATTATTGTGAAGACTTGTTGCAATTCATTCCATTGATTCAGCTTATACCTTTTGTCAATCAATTGCTGATTTGTGGTCATCTCTTACAGGATGGCTCCGAAAAAAGTTCCCAACGCTAACCCAGAGGTGGAAGAGGTCCCAGATCGTCCTCCTTCGCCTCCTCCTCCACCTGAGGCTTGGAGAGCGATTATGCAGACTACAGCTCAGAACACCCAGTTGTTGATGCAGATGATGCAACAGATGCAAGCTAATCAAGCTAATCAGGGTGTTCCAGGGAACCAAGGCAACTTCTTCAACCAGCAGCACCATGCTACTCTCAACCAGTTCTTGGCCAACAATCCTAAAGCTTTCAGTTACTGTGTCGACCCTCTTGATGCTGAAGATTGGTTAACCGACATAAAGAAGCATTTTGAGTGCAGTAACGTGAAGGAAGATGATTATGTGAAGTTTGCAGCCTTCCAACTCAAAGATCAAGCAGCTGACTGGTGGCAGCAGTACAAAGACTCCAGGCCAGGTCAAGTGATCTCTTGGGAGAATTTCTGCAAGGACTTTCGCTCACACCACATTCCTACAAGTGTCATCGAGGGTATGCGTGAGCAATTCCGCAACCTGAAGCAGGGCTCCATGACAGTCTATCAGTATAATGTCAAGTTCCAAAACCTCGCTCGTTATGCTAAGCAAGACATTCCTGATGCCAAGAGTAAAATCTACCAGTTCCGTGGAGGTCTCAAAGATGAGCTTCAGCTTGCTCTCACTTTGTTCGAGCTCGATGAATTCGACAAGTTCTATAACATGGCTTTGAAACAAGAGGCAGCTCAGCTTAAGATGGAGGCTTCTAAGAAGAGAATTCGAGATGCTGTTCACTCTTCCTCATCGTCTCAGATGGTCTCGAAGCATCAGAAATTTTGGCTTCCTCCTCCTCCAGTGATTCGAGCTCCCTACAACAACTCCAACAACTCCAACAACAAGAACTCTAGTGGACGTGGTTTCTCCCACCCACCCAACTCCAACAAGCAGTCCAAGCAACAGTTCCAAGCTCCAAGACCGAGTGCTCCTCCTACTCGTCCACTTTCTGAGGTGACTTGCTACAAGTGTGGCCAGAAGGGTCATTATTCCAACAAGTGCAACAACCCAAGGCGCCTTCCGCCTCCTCCTCCTGTCGGTACCGCTATGGTCAAGCATGATCCAAAGGCAGCAAGGGTCAATCTGATGAATGCAGCACAATCGGAGAATTCTTCTGATGTCATTCTGGGTAACCTTCCAGTTAACTCTTTTCCTGCTAAAGTGTTATTTGATTCGGGTGCTTCATGCTCTTTTATGTCTCAACCATTTGCATCCAAGTATAATGTTGACATCAAAAGCTTGCCAAGGGAATTATCAGTTGTTTCTCCGGGGAGACGTATGCATTCCAGTATATATGCTCCGGATGTTTCTATTCGCATGGGTGATTATCGATTTTTGGCTTCACCGGTGATTCTCGGCAATTCTGACATCGACCTCATCCTCGGAATGGATTGGCTTTCTCAGCATGATGCTCACATTGATTGTGCTCAGAAGGAAGTCAAGATGACTCATTCTGATGAAGATGTGATTATCTTCGCCTCCAGGGATAACACTATCAGACTTTTCTCTCTCAATGATAAGGGCGAAATTAATGCCATATCTCAAATTCCGGTGGTGAACGAATATCAAGACGTCTTTCCTGAAGAACTTCCAGGCATGCCTCCACACCGTCAGGTGGAATTTGTCATTGAACTCGAGCCAGGTACTGAGCCAGCATGCCGGCGTCCGTACAAGCTCTCTCCGGATGAATTGAAGGAGTTGAAGAAGCAGCTTGATAAACAGGAGAGTATGGGTCTCATTAGGCCTAGTACGTCTCCTTGGGGCTGTGGTGTCTTGTTTGTCAAGAAGAAAGATGGCACGGAGCGTCTCTGTGTTGATTACCGGCCATTGAACAAGAAGACAATAAAGAACAAGTATCCACTCCCCAACATCAACGAACTCTTCGAGCAGCTCAAAGGAGCTATAGTGTTCTCTAAGCTTGACCTCCGAATGGGCTATCATCAAATTCGCATTCGCGAGGAAGACATTCCTAAGACAGCCTTCAGAACGAGCTACGGTTCATACGAGTATACCGTCATGTCCTTCGGTCTCGCCAATGCTCCTCCTACCTTTTCGAGGATGATGCATTACATCTTCAACCCCTATACTGGCGAGTTTGTGCTTGTGTATCTGGATGATATTCTGGTGTTTTCCAAGAATGAAGAAGATCACAAAAAACACTTACGTCTGGTTCTTGATCGACTCCGAGAGCATAAATTCTATGCCAAGTTCTCCAAGTGCGAGTTTTGGCTCGATCAGGTTTTGTACCTGGGCCACATCATCTCAGCTGATGGTATTGCGGTTAATCCCGAGAAAGTTGAAGCAATTGTCAACTGGGAAGCTCCTCAGAACGTCAAGCAGCTCCGCAGTTTTCTGGGTCTTGCCAGCTATTGCAGAAGGTTCGTTGAGAACTTCTCCAAGATTGCCAAGCCTCTTTCCAACTTGCTTCAGAAGAATGTCAAATACTTTTGGTCTCCAGAGTGTGAAGTGGCATTCAAAACCCTCAAAGAGAAACTCGTCTCTGCTCCAGTTCTGACTCCTCCAGATGAATCCAAGCCCTATGAAGTATTCTGTGATGCTTCTCTTCAAGGTCTTGGTGGTGTGCTTATGCAAGATAAGAGAATTGTGGCATACACTTCTCGTCAGCTCAAGCCAAGTGAGAAGAACTATCCCACACATGATCTCGAGCTAGCAGCTGTGGTACATGCTCTGATTACGTGGAGACATCTGTTGTTGGGCAGAAAGGTCGACATCTTCACTGATCACAAGAGCTTGAAGTACATCTTCACACAGCCGCATCTGAACCTCCGCCAGACTCGTTGGGTTGAAATGATCCAAGAGTATAATCCCAGCATTGAATACACTCCTGGCAAGGCGAATGTGATTGCAGATGCTTTGAGCAGAAAGGCATATTGCAACAGCCTTCTTATCAAGCCGTACCAGCCTGAGCTTTGTGAAGCATTCAGGAAACTCAACCTCCAAGTTGTTCCGCAGGGTTTTCTTGCAAATCTTCAAATTGCTCCTACCTTGGAAGATCAAGTCCATGAGGTCCAACTCAGTGATACCATGGTGAAGAAGGTGAAACATGCTATTGCTAAGGGCATTCCGAAATACAAGTGCTTCCGTGTTGATGAGAGAGATACCTTGTTCTTCGAGGACAGACTCGTTGTTCCCAAAGGTGATCTCAGGAAGCTCATAATGGAAGAAGCACATGATTCTCTCCTTTCCATTCATCCTGGCAGTTCCAAGATGTATCAAGACCTCAAGCAGTCTTACTGGTGGACACACATGAAAAGGGAGATTGCCCAATTCATGAATGAATGTGATGTTTGCAGAAGAGTGAAAGCAGAACATCAACGTCCAGCCGGTCTTCTCCAACCTCTTCCTATTCCCGAGTGGAAGTTCGACCACATTGAAATGGACTTCGTCACTGGTTTTCCTAAATCCAAGCGAGGAAATGATGCTATCTTTGTGGTGATTGACAAGCTTACCAAAGTCGCTCACTTCCTGCCAGTCAAAGAATCAATCAATGCAGCTCAATTGGCAGAGCTGTACACTTCCAGAATTGTGTCCCTACATGGCATTCCTCAAGTGATATCCTCAGACCGTGGAAGTTTGTTCACTTCAAGGTTCTGGGACTCCTTTCAGTCCGCCGTGGGCACTAAGATCAGGTTCAGCACTGCTTTTCACCCTCAGACTAGTGGTCAAGTCGAGCGCGTGAATCAGATTCTAGAAGACATGCTCAGAGCCTGTGTCATCTCCTTTGGCATGAAATGGGAAGACTACCTTCCATTTGCCGAGTTCTCTTACAACAACAGCTTTCAAGCAAGTGCAGGCAAAGCACCATTTGAAATCCTCTATGGCAGAAAGTGCCGTACCCCTCTCAACTGGTCTGAAACAGGCGAACGTCAACTCCTTGGCAATGACTTGATCTCAGAAGCCGAAGAAATGTGCAAAGTCATACATGAGAATCTCAAGGCCGCTCAGTCGCGCCAGAAGAGCTACTATGATGGCAAGCATCGAGATTTGGCATTCAACATTGATGATCATGTCTATCTCCGTGTGTCTCCGATGAAAGGCACCCAAAGATTCGGTATCAAAGGAAAGCTTGCTCCTAGATACATCGGGCCTTTCAAGATTCTTGGCAAGAGAGGCGATCTAGCCTATCAACTTGAGCTCCCTCCCAACTTCGCCAATGTTCATGATGTCTTGCATGTGTCTCAACTTCGCAAATGCTTCAAGGCACCTGAGCGCATGATTCCGTTTGAAGAGATTGATCTTCAACAAGACCTGTCCTACCGAGAGCATCCCGTTGCAATTCTCGAAGAAACCGAACGCAAGACCCGCAACAAGTCCATCAAATTTCTGAAAGTCAAGTGGTCACATCACACCGACCGAGAGGCTACCTGGGAACGAGAAGATCATCTTCGTTCCGAGTACCCTTCCTTTTTCCAGTCCTAGATCTCGGGACGAGATCTTTTTGTAGTAGAGGAGAGTTTGTAATGCCCCGGATGTAATACTTTCCCTTTTGGGCATATAATATATCTCCGGCTTCATCTATTTCCATTCCGGGTTCTTTGTCTTTCGGGTTTTCGTCGTTTTGTTGTGTGAGTGCGTGGCATTCTTTCATACCATATAGTCATGTGCATCACATTGCATTTGTGTTGACGGTTGCATCCGGTTCCACGCGTTCCTTCCCGTTGTCCGTTTCGCGTTTCGGAGCTCCCTCACGTGTCCGTGGCGTCCCGTAGGCCTACTTTGTTGTTTGGGCATGTAACGTTTCCGGTGTGTCGCGAGGTTGTTGTGTGTGTTGTTGTTTTGTTTCGTGCAACCCGCCTGTTAAATCTCGTCGCGTTTCGAGTCCGTTTGCTCCTCCAACAGTTATTCTCGTGGGCTCAAAGTGCCTCCACTTTGAGGCCCAAAACACCCCCTCCAACAGCCCACTAACAACTCATAGTCACTTCTATCGTCTAGGCCATCAAAATCTGATCCGGTGGCCGAAAACCGCACTCCATTTGGAGTCTCCTAGCTCCCTCTACCTATAAATGTGTGTCCACCCCCGAATTTTGCAGATCCAACCCTAGCTTCTCCCTCCTCCAGCCGCCGGACACGTCCGGAGCGAACCGGATGCGTCCGCCCACCGCCGCCCGACCAACCGCAGGCTGCCACGTGTCCGCCCCGGGCAGCAGGTTCCACCGCGCCGCCGCGGCCCGCGGGGCCCGAGGCCGGCCCGCGCGAGCCCGCATCGCCTTCGCCGCCTCGCCTCGCCTTCCCCGTCGCCGGCGCCCGCCTTGCCACCGCCGGGCGCACCGCACCACCTCGCCGGCCTCCTCCGCGCCGCGCCCCGGCTTCCGTCGCCGCCGCCGAGGCCTCGCCTCCCCGCCACCGCGGCCGGGCACCACCGCCGCCCCGGCCGGTGCCCCCGTCGCCGCCCCGACCGGAGCCAGCCGGTCTCCTCCAGATCCGGTGGCTCCCCGCCACCGCGAAGCTCCCGCCGGCCGCCGCCGTTACGCCGCTCGCCGCCGCCGATCGATCGGGCGAGGAGGAGCCTCCCCGATCCGATCTGGTTCCGCCCCGGGTTCCAAACCCTAACGGGCCGAAGCCCGCATCGCGCCCGATCCGCGCCGCAGCCGCGCCCGTTTGACCCGCCGTTGACCAGAACCGAGGTGGTGAATTTTCTCTAAGTCCCTGAGAATTTGATTTCTGGTGTAGTTTTCAAACGTGCATAACTTTTTGTGTGGATGTCCGTTTTGCGCAAATAGCATGTCCAGACGTTCGTGGAGACTTGCTCTACGTTTCATGTCACTGTGCCATGCATGTTAGAGGTCTTCTAGGTGCTTGTTTTCCTGTTGCAATAGTGCATCATGATATAAATTGCTGCTATGTGATGTTTTTATGTCATCTTTGCCATGTGATATCTTTTAGCTCGTTTGTCCGATTGATGCAAATGACATGTCCACGTGTTCGTCTTGCCATGCTCTCCATGTTGTATGTGATAGGTTGCATGATAGATTTATTCTTGCCATGTTTATCATCGTTGCAAAGTGCCATGTGGCTGTGATGTTGTTTCACTTGTTATGAAATGCCATCTTGTTGAGCTCGTTGCTATCGTTGAGTTTATCTCCATGAAGCATGCTTGTGTGTTTCAGGATCACCATCATGTGTACTTTGATGAGGTGCTTACCACTTGCCATGTTTAGTTTCGAGGTGACTTAAACTTGCTCGTTTAGATGCCATGATGAAATTGCTGTTTTAGGACTTAGTGAAATTTCACTAAGTCTGGAATCTGTAATGTTCCGATGCCATGTTCGTGTGATGTTCTAGGACAAAGCATGATAGTTTTGGAGTGGATCTTGATTGTTCCTTGTAGTATATATTGTTGGATTTTCATTTATGTTCTCACATGTCTATTTAAGTGGCTGTAGCATGTTTATCTTTTGCTCCAAAGTTTCAATAAAATTCTGCTGCCAGAATTTTATTGTCAAGTTCAATATGTCCGAGCTCATTGCTATTGAACCGTGACTCCTTTGGGGGTGCACCTTTGAATTTAGTTGCTGTAGTATATGTCTAGTTTGTGTTCATGTCCTTTGCCATGTTGTTTGAGTGCTGTAGCTTAATTATTTTGAGCTCCGAAGTTGCTATGTTGCTGTAATTTTCAGCTTTCGCTCATTTCTTGTTTCGGGCATAACTTTTAGCCCGTAACTCCGATTTCAACGAATCTTATATGAAAATTGATTGATTTTTTGTGCAGATTAATAATATCAGATTGTTATCATGTTTTGAGGTGTTTTGCTTGAGTGCTATTTTACGTGCTCCGTGTGCATCCTTAGTGCATCCATCACGCATCCATCATTTTCGAGTGCGCATTGCATCTTGTTGATTTGTGCTTGGTGTGATTGTTTTGTTTAGAGCCGGAAGCAGAGTCCGAGTTTGAGTACGAGCACGAGGTTTCCAACGAGGTTGAGCACGAGGACCCTTCTTACGATCCGAACGACTTCTCTTCAGGCAAGATGACCGAACCCCGATAACATTACTATCTTTGCCTATTGCTAGTAGTTCCGCTCTATAGTTTTGCCTCGATGCCCATGATCTTCTTGTCAGCCTCCTACTTGTAACCATTGCCCTGTTTAACCAACCTACCTATGCAAACCGTTGTTTGGCTAAGTACGCTTCGCTCAGCCCTTCTTATAGCATTGCTAGTTGCAGGTGAAGATCGAAGATGCTTGCTTCATGTTGAAGTTTGGTTGGGTTTATCACACTATATAAATGCTTAAAATGAAATCATTAATATATTGGCAAGGGTGGAAGGCTAAGCCTTTTACTTGGTGATTTGTTCCACTCATGCCGTTAGGAACCGTATAAACCGGTGTTATGTTCCTTGATTATGCGTTCCTAACACGGTTGGGGTGTATGGGACCCCCTCGATAAACCGCTAAGTGCTAAGTCTTTTCCAGCAAGTCCCAACATTGGTACTATTTGCCTAATAACTAAATAACTTGCATAGGGAGTAATTAACCCGAGTTCTTAATCAACAACCCCGGGCCAGTGCTCCTCACGAGTGTTGGTCCGAAACGGGGGTCCTGCGGGGTCACCACGAGGAAACTCGAGGATTGATATAAACCCGTAGCATCACCCGTCCGGTCGTGTCCTGAGACTTAGATACGCGCGGCTACTATCAGGGTGTCGACACGCCGGGAGGATTTGCTGGATTAGCCTTACCTTAGTTCGGTATATCTTGAGCACGGGATTCTGAGAATACTCGGGTCTTCCCATTTTGGAGTTGCGACTCCGCGGATCGTGGGCTTGTAATGGGTCAAGTTGGAACACCCCTGTAGGGTTTTGAACTTTCGAAAGCCGTGCCCGCAGTTATGTGGCAGATGGGAGCTTGTTAATATCTGGTTGTAGATAACTTGACACAATGTTTCTAATACACTACCAGCGTGTGTTCCGTGATCGTCAATTTCCGAATAGGGATTCGGGAGTTGAACACGGAGGGGTTATGTTTGATGAGCTTGTAGCTAGGATCACTTCGTGATCACTTCTCGTTCGAGGCTTTCTCTTCTCGCTCTCACTCACGTAAGCTAGTTGCTAGATGCTGCTGCAGACACTTATTCTTTTCTTCAGCCTTATCCTTTCCCAAGGCTTGAATGGTCTTGTTACCCGGGAACGGGATTGCTGAGTCCTCTATGGCTCATAGTTACTTCACCACACCAGATGCAGGTCCAGTTGTGAGCTATCCAGGTGATGGCACCGAGCTTGATTGGGAGTACGACGAGGAGCGTAGTCGATACTATGTTCGATATCCGGATGATCAGTAGTGGAGACTCCTACTAGGATTCGATCCGCCTGTGGTTTATTTATCTAAGTTTGGTATCTTGACATTTGGATTTTGCCCTTAGAGGGTTGTGATATTCTTAATGTATGATGTTTGAGACATGTTATGTAATTGTGTGACGTGGCGAGTGTAAGCCAACTATTTATGTTTACAATCCCCTCTTTTACATGAGATGTGCAAAGATGACCAAACTTGAGATCATTCTAGGATGGACTTATGCCTTTAAGTCGTGCCTCAACACGTAGGAGGTATAACTCCATCCTGGGCATTACAACTTGTCTCGGACGTGATGCCTATATACAATGATCATGCCTAGATAGTCTCATAATTATTCGCTTTTCTATCAATTGCTCGACAGTAATTTGTTTACCCGCTGTAGAATATCGCTATCATGAGAGAAGCCACTAGAGAACACTATGGCCCCTGGGTCTATTCTCACCATATCAATCTACATCTACTTTACTTTTACCGCTTTTATTTTCCATTCTTATAAACAAAAATACCAAAAATATAAACTATCATATTTATCAGATCTCACTCTCGTAAGTGACCGTAAATGGATTGACAACCCCTTATCGCGTTGGCTGCGAAGTTCTTATTTGTTTGAGCAGGTGCGAGGGACTCACGCGTGGTCTCCTACTGGATTGATACCTTGGTTCTCAAAAACTAAGGGAAATACTTACGCTACTATGCTGCATCTCCCTTTCCTCTTCGAGGGAATACAATGCAAGCTCGAGAAGTAGCAAGAAGAATTTCTGGCGCCGTTGCCGGGGAGGCTTACGAAAAAGTCATATACCAAGTACCTATCACAAACCCTTATCCTTCGCATTACATTATTTGCCTCTCGTTTTCCTCCCCCCCACTTCACCATTGCCGTTTTATTTGCCCTTCTTCCGTCATGTGTTTATCGTTCGCTTGCTTCTTGTTTGCTTGTGTGCTGCTTGCTTGCCTGATTGCTCTCATGTCTGAGATGGGGGGCGACTTTATCAAGAAGGGTAGTAATGTCGAGGGCAACGTCTATCTTGACCCCCCGGATGAAGCTACCACTTTACATATTAAGAAGTTCCGGGTTGGTAGTGGTAATATCATTGGAAAATGAGTTCTTCAAGACTTCTTTACTTGTGCCGGTGCTTTGTCCACTATGGGTGGCTCTATTCTTCATAGAACTAGTAGCCTTGCGGATGCTGTATCCATTCTTATAGTAGAAATTGAAAGGCAATTTATCCATATGCATCCCTGTATTCAGAGAATCTTTTTGGAGTTTTCCAATATTGAGCATTCTTCTATTAAGCGTGCAGCTACTATCTTTTTGGCTCATGAATTTAGATTTATCATGAAAGAGGCCAAAGAAATATTTGCTCATTACGGATTAGATGTCGGTCGACCTCCCATAGTGGCTATCTTGTTCAATCAAGAAGACATAATGCGGTTGCGATCTCCCGATCATGTTGCTTTTAATGAAAACCTTAGAAAAAAGGTTCCTATTGAGGTCTTGATTGATAGAATTTTTGAGATGAACGATGATTTTTCTGTTTAAAATAATGGGTTAGGCTTCTCCCTTGAGCGAACGCTTATGACCTTCTGCCAAAAGAATGCCTATAATGATGAATTGGTTGTTCACTACAAAGGGCCAAAAGAGGAACCTATTCCTCCTGAGATTGATGTAGGGGACTTTTCTCCCATTAAATTTAGCCCTTTTGATTACTTTTGCTTGCCACAAAGGAAGCTTGCTGCTGAATGCAGGGAATATGAGATGAGCTTTCGTGATATATCGTATCACTATGGCATTCCCTAGATTTATCTTGTATCGTGCCTAGCTAGGGGCGTAAAACGATAGCGCTCGTTGGGAGGCAACCCAATTTTATATTTTTTGTTTTTGTTGCTGTTAGGGAATAAATATTGCATCTAGCCTCTGATTAGATGTGGTTTCATGTTTTGGTTAGTGTTTGTGCCAAGTAGAACCTTTTGGAAGATGTGTGTGAAGTTTATTTGATCTAGCTGTGAAAAACAGAATCGTTAGCGCTTGCTAGAATGGTCGTCAGATTTTACTGGAGCATGCTATTTAGTTGATTCTTTTTGAAGATGATTAATAGACAAATTCCTCACATTTACCATTTTAGTTTGAATTTTTTGGAGTTACATAAGTATGCGAAACCTGCAGATTACTACAGACTATTCTGTTTTTGACAGATTCTGTTTTTCGTGTGTTGTTTGCTTATTTCAATGCATCTATGAGTAATATTTGGAGGTATGAACCATAGAGAAGTTGGAATACAGTAGGTTTAACACCAATATAAACAAAGAATGAATTCATTGATGTACCTTTGAGTAGTGGTTTCCTTTCTTATACTAACGGAGCTCACGAGAATTTTTGTCTAAGTTTTACGTTGTGAAGTTTTCAAGTTTTGAGTATTGCTTTGATGGACTATGGAACAAAGAGTAGCAAAGGCCTAAGCTTGGGGATGACCATGGCACCCCAAGTAAAACTCAAGGATAATCAAAAGCCTAAGCTTGGGGATGCCCCGGGAAGACACCCCCTCTTTCGTCTTCATCCATCGGTAACTATACTTGGAGCTATATTTTTATTCACCACATGATATGTGTTTTGCTTGGAGCATCTTGTATAATTTGAGTTTTTGCTTGTTAGTTTGTCACAATCATCCTTGCTGGACACACCTATTTGAGAGAGTTAAATATGGCCTAGGAATCGTTAGAACACTCTATGTGCTTCACTTATATCTTTTGAGTTGAATAGTTTTTGCTCTAGTGCTTCACTTACATCTTTTAGAGCACGGCGGTGGTAATATTTTGTAGAAATTGTTGAACTCTCATGCTTCATTTATACCTATTTGAGAGTCTATTAAAACATCATGGTAATGTGTTTAGGCTAATAAAACTAGTCTTCACATGATAGACATCCAATGTCAACGTAGTAAAAAAATTCACACTAAGTGCATTGAATATGATGAGATGTTGGATGCTTGATAATTGTTTTGAGATATGAGGATAGTGATATTAGAGTCATTCTAGTGGAGTGTCGGGGAAACTGATCCACCCACGAACACCTATGGGGACGGAGCCCCTTTTCGATACGGCAGGGGGGCGGAGATCGCACGAAGAGCAGATCGAGGCGAGGCACACGAGCAGTTTACCCAGGTTCGGGCCGCACGGATGCGTAAAACCCTACTCCTGCTTTGGTTTGTATTGATGTTCTTGCTCGGGAGTGCTGAGAGCTACAATACGTTTCAACAGCTAACAAGACCGAGCGTGGGAGTGTTCGAATGTCTAACCCCCCTCTACGTTGCGCATGGGCCTCCTTTTATATGCTCAAGGGGTCACCGACAGGTGGCAGCGCAGTTGAGGGTAAAAATGGAAAAAGGGTGGTAGTTGGTATAGTGTTTTATACCTAACCCTGACGGCAGGGGACAAGGGCATTAAATGCCCATCGCCGTCGCCCAAACAGTGCAAAAAGGGCCGTCAGGGGCGCCACCATTCGCCACGACGGCAGCCTTGTCAGCGCCGCTTGCCACCGCGTTCCCTTGGCTGCACAGCCTTCCGCCACGTGCGCCCGGAAGGGTCCCAGAGCGGCACGTGGATGGATGTGCTGGAGCGCGGGTACTGAGTGGAAGCTTGCCGCGGCAAGCGTCTTGCAGCGGTCGCTATCTTGTCGCTACGGGGAACTTGTCGCTCACCGGGCCTTGCCGGGACGCGTGGCGCGTCGCGGCAAGTTTCTTGAGACGCCTTGGTTGGCCTTCCCGGCAAGCTCCTCTTGACAGGGTCTTGCGCCTTGAGTGGTCTTGTGCCTTGTCTCCTTGGCTTGAATACTTTGTTCTTGAATGGCTCCAGAAGGAGCCACGGAGGACCTTGGCGGCCGCCCGGCAAGCCTTGCCGCGGGACGCTACGACTGCCCGTGCACAAGTTCGGGATACTAAGGGTACCCCTACTTTAGTACACCGACAGGAACCCCCGGGCCTGGGCCATACACGGTGCCGAGCGCTGTTGGGCCAGGCCCAAAACAGTGCACGGGCACGCGCGGCCTGGGGCGTGCCGTATCTTTCTCCATATCCACTGCGCCCTCCCTTAACGACACGCGTTTAATGCGGCGTCGTGGGAGAGATCGTGGGCAGTTTCTTTATTCGGAAATGCGGAACGTCCGGCCCCACCCTCCTTATAAGCAGGGGAAACAGGGGCAGTTCATCCATTCGCCCGTTGCTACTCCCTGAAAACCTCCGCCGCTCCCCTTCTTCCCGAAGCCGAAAGAGAGCAGCGCTCCGCCCCCATCGCCACCAGCACCAACAGCGCCGTCGACCTCCCGCACCACTTCCGCCATGGCTCCGAAAACCGAGAAGGGGAAGAAGGCGAAGTCGGCCGAGGCGCTGCGGCTCGCGGCGCTGCGGAAGATGCGGGCGGTCTTCCCCCCCAAGCTTGCCGCGAAGGAGATGAGGGAGAACTTCTACCTTTTCTGGTCGAGGGAGACGCGGGCGCACCCGCGCACGAAGGTACTCCCAGCCGTCGCTTGCAACATGTATCCGAATGGATACGCTTTCTTCGCCTTGTTATTCTACTGCGGGCTCTGCCCTCCATTTTCTGAATTCTTCTGCGATATCATGAACACCTATGGCCTCCAACTCCTTGACTTCACCCCCAACGCCGTTCTGACCATGGCAGTTTTCGCACATCTCTGCGAAAACTTTGTCGGAGTCAATCCCAACGTAGCCCTCTTGCGCCACTTCTTCATGCCGCGAGTCGAGAGAGGAGAGCCTTTGTCCGGCGGAGTCTCCTGGATCTCGAGGCCCCACAAGAAGGAAGCTTATTTGGAGGGAGAGCTTCGTGGCAAATGGGATGAGTGGAGAGAACACTGGTGCTGGATCGTCGAGGAGGACCCACAGCCATTTACTGCCCGGCGCCAAGCCCCAGTAAGACGCGACAAGATTTGGAGCGACTTGGCCCCGGAAGACAGCAGGCTGAAGATCGCCACCGCCCGAATCCAACGCCTCAGTGCTGCCAAGCTCACCATGGGCGCAGTGGGCGCAGATTTTCTTAGCCGCCACATCGCCCTCTTGCAAGAGAGGAAGAGGCCTGCTTGGGAGTTCGAGAATGCGGCGGATATCATGAGGTTGCGCCCGAGCCTCAATTATAACTTCACTGTCCTGGAGCTCAACGCGATGCTCCAGGAGCTGTTCAAATATGACCCCGATCATCCTGAGGTCTTCAGGTTGCCGAGCGGCGTCGTCCCACTGTGCAACAACTCCGCGGTCAGCCGCATCCGCGCAATGATGCCGATGTGCGACTCTCACGGGATCGACCCAACTTGGCAAGAGCCTGCCGATGAAGCTGTGCAGGCGTTCTTCGACAACCTGGAAGAAACGCCAATCCACTCCGACGAGAAGAAAGGCCTCACCCGCGACACCACTGACCAGGAGATGGCGTACATTGCCACCAGGCTGGAAGAGGCGGTGGCAGCCAGGGCCGCGGGCGAGTTTGGTTTCACTCCGGAGGAGGCAGAGGCAGCAGAGGCGGCAAGCCTCGCCGAGCGGGAGGACTTTATCGGCGCGGGAAAGCTTGTCGGCGAGGAAGAGCCTGCCGCGCCCGTCGGTGAGCCAAGCGAGCCCGCCGAGCAGGGTGTCGGATCGAGCGAGCCCACCGAGCAGGGCGACGAGTCGAGCGAGTCCGCCGAGGATATTGGCGGCTCACTGGAGATCGGTTCTTCTTCCTCCTCGTCTTCAGACAGCCCACCACCAGCAGAGCCTCCTGCTCCACCAGGAAGGCGTCTCCGCAAGGCCGGGGACGTAACAGAGCGGCAGACGGGTCAACAGCCGCCGCGCCGCGCGACACGCTCCACCGCAGCAAACAAGGCTTCCACGGGAGTACCTTGCGCTTCTGCGGCAACTGGAGCGGGATCTTCTCAGACCGCTGCTTCTGCTCCTGCCGCCCCTCTCGCCACGGCGACGGCCGGAGCGGGGTCATCTCAGACCACCGCTGCTGCGGCCGCCAAGCGGCCAAGGGAGCCTACTCCTCCGCCTCCTCGCACCGGGCGTGAGCCGGATTTCGACTTCTCCGCGCTCAGCTCCGATGAGGAAGAATAAGAGTAAGACTTTGTTGTTCTCGAATTTCTTCGATTTTGTGCTGTTTTGTCTTGTATCTCTTTTGCCTTACTCTGAACCTGTTCCTTTTTGCAGAACTCTGGCCCAAAGGGCGGCAAAGAGAGCCAAGGTCCCGGTGATTGTCATCGAGGACGAGCCCACCATGACAGTAGGGGGTGCGCCTGAGACAAACTTGCCGGACCCGGCAACTGGTCTTCAGAGCAGCCCCCGGCGCAGCCCCCAGCGTAAGTGTTTGGTTTATTTTCCGCTGTTAGGCGCGCGTGGGTGTTCTGCCTTTGCTGACGTCTTGTTTGTTGATCTGTGTAGGAGCAGAGCAGCCACCACAGGAGCGCCCGGAGACCGTCCCCGATGTGCCATCTGCCTCAACTACGCCGCCAAGGGGGGGTTCTCCGGCGAGGGAGAGTCCTCCGCCAAGGGCGAATTCTCCGCCAAGGGCGAGTTCTCCGGCGAGGGACAGCACCAGCGGCCCTCCGCCGGCGGGGACTACTACTACGCCACCAAGGGAGAGTTCCCCGGCAAGGGACCTTATCGAGGAGCCGGCCCGCGCAGGTAATCCCTTTGCTTCAAACTTCCTCTGGGCTTTTCTTCTTTTGATTCTTCTTTTTGGATATTTGCTTGACCGTTTTTCCCCTTTTTCGACTGTCAGATCCATTTGCCGCTGAGCCGATGGAGACTGAAGTTGTTGCTGACGATGCCGCTGCCACCGAAGAAGTAGCCGGCGCTGACGATCCCGCCGGCGCAGAGGCCGCCAAGGCTGCCGCCGCAGCAGCTGGCGAGGGGGCTAGCGATTGTACTGACGGCCCTGAGGCCGCAGGAGCGCCAGGCGCTACACCGACTGCCGAGCCCTCCGCTACTGCCGCAGCCCCCGGCTCCGAAGAGCCCGAGCCAGGCGCCTACTTGAAGGCCGGCGACAGCGTCTTCATCAAACTTCCCTCGGCCTCAAGCTCCAGGGCGCCGGTCGAGGGAGAAGTCTTTGACGGGGAAGTGCTTGCCTCTGCTGGCTTGACGCTCGTCGACGCGCCGAGCAGTAGCAGCGGCGAGTCTGAGGAGGAGCGGCTCCTGCGGAAGCTGTTGTCGCTCTACCGCGCTCGGCAAGCCAAGCTGGAGTCTCGCGAGGCGCTTGCCGCGAGGGCGGGAGCGGATATGGAGAAGCGCGCAGAAGAGCTCCGGGGCCTTCACCAAGCAGCTCTCTGGTCCTTGGCAGAGGAGCGGGAGCAACTTGCCGAAGAGCGGACGGCCTTCTTCCTTGAGAAGGCCGAAGTCGAAGAGCAACAGCGGCTTGCCGCTGAAAAGTTATCCGCGCAGGAGGGCGAGCTGGCGCAGCGGAAGATCAACCTTGACGCTCACGAGGAGGAGCTCGCCGCGCGCGAGCAATCACTTGGCGGCGCCCTTCAGGAAGCGAAGGACGCTGCCGCAACTGCCGAGACCGCCAAGAAGGAACTGGAGGCAAAGGTTGCACAGCTGGAGGCCGACCTCAAGACAAGCGGCGAGGAGCTTGCCGCGCTCAAGCATGAGCGCGAGAAGGACGCCCACAGCCACTCGGAGTTGCAGGTCCGCCTCACCGAGAAGGGCAAGGAGCTCGCCGCCGCCAAGGATTCCAACGCCGATCTGGAGTTGAAGCTGACCACCCTGACCCAGACGCTGGACGGCGCCAGGGAGCGGGAGGCGACCCTGAAGGAGGAGATCAGGGCTGAGAAGGCGTTGCTGGAGAGTGCTGCCGTCACCCAGAACATCTTCAGGGAGACCGTCGAGCACTGGACGGGGGGTCTTGTCAACGCTGCCGCAGACATCGACGGGGAGCTGGCGCAGCTGGGGGCGGAGTATCTCGGGTATTCCTCCGACGAGAATCTCCACCCCAGCGCCAAGCTCACCCTATTCTTCAAGGGCGTGGCGACGGCCCTCCAACAACTCCGGGAGAAGATCCCAAAGCAGCTGGCGGACGAGTCGCGCAAGCTCTGCGCGGGAGCCTTGCAAAAGGTGTTGATGAAGGTGGCCTTCCGCAATCCAGGCCTCAACCTCACCAACGTCCTCAAGACCCTGCCGCCAGACGCTGATCAGGAGGCGCTCAAGGCCCTTGTCGCACCCATCATGGATAAGGTGGGCGGGATCAAAAGGTTTGAGGGCGATCGCACGGACTAGGCTCGCCCATTTTCTTCTTCCCTTGTCGCTGCTGGTCATGTTAGGAGAACAGTCTGTTAGAGCTGCGACAAGCTATCTTGTAATATAACTCTATTTTGGGTAATGATTGCAACGTTATTTCCTTTAGTTGATCCTTTGCTTTGTATGTTTTTTCCCTACGCTTTTAGGGAACTTGCTGGTGCGGGCACCTTTCCCGCGAGCGCTGAGTGCGGAACGTCAGCAGCCTGCTGGCGGTGCCGCTACCGACAAGAAACCTTATCGTAACCAGTTGCAGCGCACTTAAGTTGCTGAGCATGCTCGAAAACAAAGTAAGGGCGCGACACTAGTCGCAGCACACTTAAGTCGTTGAGCGGACTCGAAACAAAGTATGGGCGCAACTAGCTACGAATTGGTTCCTCCGCGCACAGGTTTTCCATACAAAGCACGGTCGTTCAAGGAAGATAACTTAAAAATTTAAAAATCTAGTTGCTCAAGCTTTGGCAACTTAGCTTTTCTGTTGTTTGCTTCCCGGCAAGGCGAAAGTTTCTTGAACGACGCCTGGTCCATACCACTATCTTCTCCTTCCCCCCCGGCAAACTTGTGCGTGAGGGACCCTTCCTTTCCTTGAGAAAAAGAAAGAAGAGAAAAGAAAGATATGGAGCCTTAAGGCTCGTTATGGCTTACCGGGGGTAGGCGCTGCACAAAGTGTCAGATAATTCATGCAAAATATAGAAAGCGTGAAATTGACAAGATGTGCGAGGCACATGAGCTTTACTAATGCACGGGGTCTGCGCCCGGCTTTGTACAAAGGATTACATGCAACAGCGGCAAGACTTGTACAAAAGGTGGTTGCCGGAGCGGGTCGCGGCAACCGCGCCTTACGGGTAAAACTTACGAAGATGCTCGATGTTCCAGGAGTTGCTCACCGGAGAGCCATCTTCGGTCTCAAGCCAGACAACGCCAGGCCTAGTGACTCGTTTCACCCGGTAAGGGCCTTCCCACTTCGGCGTCAACTTGTTGGAATTCTTGGCGGACTGAACGCGCCGAAGAACAAGGTCGCCTTCCTCGAGACTTCTGGCGTTAACTTTGCGGCTATGGTGGCGGCGCAAAGCTTGCTGGTAGCGAGCAGCTCGTACAGTAGCCTGAAGACGGTCTTCCTTAAGGAGCAGCGCGTCATCTTGTCGCAGTTGCTCTTGCTCGAGCTCATCATAAGCGAGCACTCGAGGTGACCCGTATACAAGTTCCGTGGGGAGAACTGCCTCTGCTCCATAGACTAGAGCGAAAGGTGTCTGTCCAGTGGCTCGATTTGGCGTCGTCCTGATCGACCAAAGAACCACCGGCAGCTCCTCGATCCAGTTTCTTCCGCACTTATGCAGCCTGTCGAAAGTTCTGGTCTTGAGGTCACGCAACACTTCAACATTCGCCCTCTCTGCTTGACCGTTGCTTCTCGGGTGAGCAACAGAAGCGAAGCAGACCTTGGCACCAAGATCTTGGACGTACTGCATGAAGGTGCGGATCGTGAATTGCGTACCGTTGTCGGTGATGATCCTGTTAGGGATTCCGAAGCGGCAAACAATCGACCTGAAAAACTTGACTGCTGACTGTGCGGTCACCTTTCTCACTGGTTCCACTTCCGGCCACTTTGTGAACTTGTCGACTGCAACATACAAGTACTCAAAGCCCCCGGCTGCGCGGGGAAAGGGGCTGAGGATGTCGAGCCCCCAGACCAAAAATGGCCAGGATAAAGGGATGGTCTGGAGAGCTTGAGCTGGCTGGTGTATCTGCTTGGAATGGAACTGGAACGCTTCACACTTGGTTACTTGTGCAGTTGCATCCTGGAGGGCTTCTGGCCAAAAGAAACCTTGCCAGAATGCTTTGCCGGCAAGTGCTCTTGCGCCAATGTGGTGACCACATATGCCTCCATGTATCTCTGCCAACAGCTTTTGTCCGTCTTCCCGGGGAATACACTTCAATTTCACACCGTTGAGTCTCGCTCTGTACAGTGTGTTGTCAACAAACTTATACATATTTGACTGCCGGGCTACTCTTTCCGCTCCTTCTTGCTCTTCGGGAAGTTCTCCTGTCTGGAGAAAACGGACGATATGCTACGCCCATGCTGGAGCTTGCGGCTCGGCAACAAGGACTAAAGGCACATCTGCGGCTGCGGGAACATCCGCTTCTACGGCGAGAACCTGCGGCTCAGCCGAAGCTAGATGTTCCCCGGCAAGCTTGCCAGAGCAAAACTTGTCGGGAGCTTCTGCTTCAACTGAACAAACCCTGGGGCTTGCAGGAGCAGACTGCCCCTCAGCACTCTTGGTGTTGATCTTGGGGACCTTCTTCACGGCGGCTTCGGGTAGCTCTGCCGGAAAATAGTTACCAGAAATCAACTTCCTCTTCTTGCTCTGTCCAGTTGACGGTGTTACGGATGGTTGAGCCAGCTTGAGCACAAAGATCCCTGGTTCCACAGGTAACTTAAGTGCGGCGCACTTTGACAGGCCATCTGCGACGTCGTTCTGAGCTCTTGGAACATGCTCCATCTGTAGGCCGTCAAAGTGCTCTTCAAGCTTTCTGAATTCATCGACGTAAGCTTCCATCAACGGACTCTGATAATTCTTGTTCACTTGGTGGACGACAAGCTGCGAGTCACCCCTGACAATGAGCTTCTTGATCCCAAGGTCTGCCGCGATCCTGAGACCGGCAAGCAAACCTTCATACTCTGCAGTATTGTTCGTTGCTTGCTCCTTGGGAAAGTGCATCTGGACTACGTACTTGAGGTGCTCTCCGGTGGGCGCGACAAGTAGCACGCCAGCACCGTCGCCTTACAGCGAGAAGGCACCATCGAAGTACATAAGACACTCTTTGCTTGCTTCCTTGACGGGGATGCTCGTTTCTGGAATCTCTTCATCTGGTGTCGGCGTCCACTCTGCTATGAACTCAGCCAGTGCTCTGCTTTGGATAGTTGAAGTGCTTTCAAACTTGAGGCCAAAGCTTGACCGTTCCAGTGCCCACTCAACAATCCTGCCTGTTGCTTCTGGATTCTGCAGTATCCTTTTCAGCGGAAAGCGAGTGACAACTGTGATCTCATGTGCTTGGAAGTAATGGCGCAGCTTTCTCGAGGCCATGAGGAGGCCGAAAAGCAACTTCTGCACACCAGAGTACCTTGAACTAGCCCCCTGCAAAAGGGAGCTGACAAAGTAAACTGGGCGCTGCACCATTTTCTTCCGCATCTCCCCTTGCGCCTGCGCAGATCCATCTTTGTCGGGACCAGAGCTTGTCAGGGAAGCCCCCTGCTTGTCGCTGGATGCGCTTGCCGTGGTTGCTGGCTCATCATCTGCCTCCCTCTCCGCTACTAACGCAGCACTAACCACTTGATTGGTTGCCGCTAGGTACAGCAGCAACTTCTCTTGTGGCTTAGGTGCGACAAGTATTGGAGTAGAGGACAGGTACCTCTTCAGGTCTTGCAGCGCAGCCTCTGCTTCCGGAGTCCATTTCATTGGACCTGCCTTTTTCAAGATTTTTAAAAATGGCAGGGCACGCTCAACTGACTTAGAGATAAACCTGGTGAGAGCAGCCACGCAACCGGCAAGTCTCCATACATCCTTGACGCGCTTCAGGGCTTCAATCTGCTCAATAGCCTTGATCTTGTCGGGATTGGCTTCAATTCCCCTCTGAGACACGAAGAACCCGAGAAGCTTGCCGGAAGGGACTCCAAACACGCACTTCTCGGGGTTGAGCTTGAGCTGGATCTTGCGCAAATTTGCAAAGGTCTCGTCTAAATCTTGAACCAGGGTTGCCCCATCCTTGCTCTTGACCACTATGTCATCCATGTATGCTTCTACATTTCTGTGAACCTGTGGCTCAAAAGCTGTATGGACTACCCTTGCAAATGTTGAACCAGCATTCTTCAAACCAAAAGGCATCCGTATGAAACAATACGTGCCACATGGAGTGATGAATGCGGTCTTCTCCTCATCCTCTTATGCCATGAAGATCTGATGATATCCTGAGTATGCGTCAAGAAATGAAAGCAAATCACATCTGGCCGTGGAGTCAACAATCTGGTCAATGCGCGGCAAGGGAAATGGGTCTTTGGGACAAGCTTTATTCACATCGGTGAAGTCGATACAAAGCCTCCATTTCCCGTTTGCCTTACGCACAACTACTGGATTGGCCAAACACGTAGGATGGAGCACTCCTCTGACAAGGCATGCTGCTTCCAACTTCTTGATCTCTTTTGCTATGAATTCTTGGTGCTCCACTGCTTGTTTCCTGACTTTCTGCTTGACGGGCCGCGCGTGAGGACAGACGGCGAGTTTGTGCTCAATTACTTTCCTGGGAACACCGGGGATGTCAGACGGTTGCCATGCAAACACGTCGACGTTCGCCCGCAGGAAAGCAACGAGCGCGCTTTCCTATTTAGGGTCAAGCGTGGCACTGATGGTGAAGGTACCACCAGTGCCGTCCTCCTTGGCGGACACTTTCTTGGTCTCTGGCGGAGCTGCCATCGTGTTCTTACACTTGCCGGTGGAGCTCGATGGTGCATCCTCGACGGTAGCGCAACACTCCGAAGAGGTGCGCTTGCCGGAGTGGGCCCCAGAGCTCTTGCCGGACTTGGTCTTCTTCTTCCCCCCGCGAGTTTCAGCGGCAAGTGTCTTGCTATCTGTTGCGGCTGCTGCTTCCCGGTAGATCTTGTCGGCGCAGATAAGGGCATCCTTCTTGTCGCCAGGGACAGAGATGACGCTTATCGGGCCGGGTATCTTCAACATATTGTATGCATAGTGAGAGGCTGCCATGAACTTGGCGAGTGCTGGACGACCGAGTATCCCATTGTAAGGCAATGGAAAATCAGCGACGTCAAAAGTGACCCTCTCGGTCCTGAAGTTCAGCTCGCCGCCAAATGTCACAAGCAGCGTGATCTTCCCCTTCGGCTTGCTCCTTCCCGGATTGATTCCTTGGAATGTATCGGTCTCTTCGAGCTCGCTGTCAGGGATCTGGAGCTTCTGGAGTACAGTGGAGGAGATCAAGTTCAAGCCGGCCCCGCCGTCAACTAACATCTTAGTGACCTTGAGGTTGTGGATAGTTGGCGAAACCAACATCGGCAAGCACCCGACCGCAGTTGTGCGATCAGGGTGGTCCTGAATATCAAAGATGATAGGCGTGCTGGACCACATCAGAAGCTTGTGCAATTCGACAGGTGGTTCTGCTGCATTAACTTCCCGCACCCACTGTTTGAGTTGGCGGTGAGAAGTATGCAGAGAAGCACCGCCGTCAACGCACAAGACCTCTGTGGCTTTCTGGAACTCTTGCTCACTGGTCTCAACATCATCCATGTCTTCGTCGTCGTCATCGTCTTCATCCTTGTCGCGGCCGCGGGGAGGTCTGTCTCCTTGCCGCTGCTTGGCCTTGCCGCGGCGTCCTCCCCGGCCGTTGAATGGCCGCTTCTTGCCGGATCCTCCATCACCTCCTTGGGCCTTCTCCTTGTCGCGTCGCTCGTACTCAGCCTTCTGCTGCTCGATGAGCTGCTCGACCCTCTTGCAGTTCCGGAGGTCATGGCCCTTGGTGCGGTGGATCTTGCAGTACTGCTTGTCGGTGCCGTCCTGCTTGTCGACGGCCGCCACAGCCTGGCAGTTGGTGCATGCGGCAGTCTCCTTGCCGGAGCTACCAACTTGGGCTTTCTTGGCGCCACCTTCATTGCCGGACTGCTCAAGGACTAGCACTTCTTTGTTTTTCTTCTTCCTGTTGTTCCGCCGCCAGTTTTTCTTTGCCGGGGCTGCATCCTCACTGTCAGATCCCCCTGCGCCTGTATCCTCTCCGAGGAGTTTCCTCCCCTCCTCAGCACGTGCACACTTGTCGGCCAGGGCATAAAGCTCACTGACGTCTCTGATCTTGCACATCGCCATCTCCTCCCTCATCCTGCGGTTACGCACGTTCTGATGGAACGCGCTGATGACCGAGGCAGGGTGGACGTCTGGGATGTTGTGCTGTACACGGCTGAATCTCTGGATATACTTGCGCAGGGGTTCTCCTTCCTTCTGGGCGAGTAGGTGAAGGTCACTTTCCTGGCCATGAGGTTTGTGGCCGCCTGTAAAGGCGCCGACAAACTGATGGCATAGGTCCGCCCAAGAAGAAATGGAGTTGTCCGGCAAGTGCATGAGCCAGGATCTGACGTTGGATTTGAGTACCAGCGGGAAGTAGTTGGCAAGGATCTTGTCGTCCCGCTTCCCAGCAGCTTGCCCCGCGATGGTGTAGATGCCGAGGAACTCCGACGGATGCGTCTTGCCGTCGTACTTCTCCGGTACGTCTGGCTTGAAATTCTTCATGCTGGGCCACTGGACTTGCCGCAGCTCACGAGTAAACGCAGGACAACCTACCGCGTACGACAAGTCGCCTGGTCCCCCTGGCACATGCATGTCGACAGCGGGCCCAGCGCGCTGGTCTGATTGGCGCCGCGCTTCTCTTCGGCGCTCGATGCGAGTACGAGCGTCTTGTTGTTGTCGTTCGTGGAGAACTTGGCGCTGATCGCGACGAGCTCGTGGATCTGACGACGCGGTGGAGTCATCGTCGATGTTGATCCGACGAGTCGGCGATCTCGGCCTTCGGGGCGGAGAGTGCATGGTGGTTGCACCCCCACTAGTCTTGTCGCTATCGGCCCGCGCCTGGCTGACTTGCTGCGGCTGCGATGCGCTCGGCTGCCGCGGAGTGTCGCCGTTGGCGAAGGCGATGAGGCTCTGAATGGTGGCCCTCCAGTTGTCGGATTTGTCTGCCGCTGGAGGGAAATCTAGAAGCAGTTGAGCTCGTGCCAGAGCTTCTGCTGGAGTGGCGGCCAGCGGTGGTGAACGGTGCGAGGAGCGGGATATGCTCGGACTTCTAACTACGTTAGAAGGAGCAGTTTCCCGTCCGGGCGACCGTGCCTTGCTCGTGCCAGCATGTTGGCATGCATGCTGGTCTTGAGCATTCCGGGACCCACCAGCTTGACCTTGGACCAGCAAGCGTATGGTACCATGAGTACCATGACGCTGCCGGTCCCGCGCCTCCTGAGATGGGCGCGGCGCATGCACGGACGCCGAGGTCTTGGAGTGCGCCCGGTCGTCATGGGAGCCGGCTACGCCACCGATGGGCAGCGCAGCCTTGTCCTTGGACATGGCAGCACCGTGAGTTCCCTCGTCAACATCCGTTCTTCCGCCGGCGTCTACCCCACCAGCCGTTGGCTCCGGCGGTGGTGGGATCGACGCCGACGGTCGAGCTGCCTCCGAAGCCTTCTTCTTCGGCGGCATGTCGATGAAGATGAAAATCTAGCTCGTGTGGATGCCGGATCAGGTTCACACAATCTCGACGCACTCCCCCTACCTGGCGCGCCAAAGATGTCGGGGAAACTAATCCACCCACGAACACCTATGGGGACAGAGCCCCTTTTCGGTACGGCAGGGGGGCGGAGATCGCACGAAGAGCAGATCGAGGCGAGGCACACGAGCAGTTTACCTAGGTTCGGGCCGCACGGATGCGTAAAACCCTACTCCTGCTTTGGTTTGTATTGATGTTCTTGCTCGGGAGCGCTGAGAGCTACAATACGTTTCGGCAGCTAACGAGACCGAGCGTGGGAGTGTTCGAATGTCTAACCCCCCTCCACGTTGCGCATGGGCCTCCTTTTATATGCTCAAGGGGTCACCGACAGGTGGCAGCGTAGTTGAGGGTAAAAATGGAAAAAGGGTGGTAGTTGGTACAGTGTTTTATACCTAACCCTGACGGCAGGGGACAAGGGCATTAAATGCCCATCGCCGTCGCCCAAACAGTGCAAAAAGGGCCGTCAGGGGCGCCACCGTTCGCCACGGTAGCCTTGTCAGCGCCGCTTGCCACCGCGTTCCCCTGGCTGCACAGCCTTCCGCCACGTGCGCCCGGAAGGGTCCCAGAGTGGCACGTGGATGGATGTGCTGGAGCGCGGGTACTGAGTGGAAGCTTGCCGCGGCAAGCGTCTTGCCGCGGTCGCTATCTTGTCGCTACGGGGAGCTTGTCGCTCACCGGGCCTTGCCGGGACGTGTGGCACGTCGCGGCAAGTTTCTTGAGACGCCTTGGTTGGCCTTCCCGGCAAGCTCCTCTTGCCAGGGCCTTGCGCCTTGAGTGGTCATGTGCCTTGTCTCCTTGGCTTGAATACTTTGTTCTTGAATGGCTCCAAAAGGAGCCACGGAGGACCTTGGCGGTCGCCCGGCAAGCCTTGCCGCGGGACGCTACGACTGCCCGTGCACAAGTTCGGGATACTAAGGGTACCCCTACTTTAGTACACCGACATGGAGTTATTATGAAATTGAGAAATGCTTGTGTTAAGGTTAGTGATTCCCGTATCACGCACGTATGGTGAACCGCTATGTGACGAAGTTAGATCATGAGGTATTTGTAGAGTGCCAACCTTTGTGTGGAGGTCGGGGGCGCGCGAAGGTTAACTCCTACCAACCTCCCCCCTAGGAGCATGCGTTTATTGCTTTGTTTTGATGACTCGTATATTTTTGCAATAAGTATATGAGTTCTTATGACCAATGTTGAGTCCATGGATTATACGCACTCTCACCCTTCCACCATTACTAGCCTCTCTTGTACCGCATAAGTTTCGCCGGTGCCATAAACCCACTATATATCCTTTCTCAAAACAACCACCATATTATTCCTCAAAACAGCCACCATACCTACCTGTCATGGCATTCCCATAGCCATTCCGAGATATATTGCCATGCAACTTTCCACCGTTCCGTTCATATGACACGCATCATATTGTCATATTGCCATGCATGATCATATAGTTGACATCGTATTTGTGGCAAAGTCACCATGCATAATTTTTCATACATGTCACTTTTGATTCTTGCACATCCCGGTACACCGCCGGAGGCATTCATGTAGAGTCATACTTGTTGTAGTATCGAGTTGTAATTTCGAGTTGTAATAAAAGTGTGATGATCATCATTATTAGAGCATTGTCCCATGTGTGGAAAGGCCAATTAAAAAAGAAGATGGCCCAAAAAAGAGAGGGGCTAATAAAAAAAAGAGAAAGCCCCTCCAAAAAAAGAGAAACGAGAGAAGGGACAATTGCTACTATCTTTTTCTACACTTGTGCTTCAAAGTAGCACCATGTTCTTCATGATAGAGAGTGTCATGTTTAGTCACTTTCCAATACTAGTGGGAATTTTCATCATAGAACTTGGCTTGTATATTCCAACACTGGGCTTTCTCAAATGCCCTAGGTCTTCGTGAGCAAGCAAGTTGGATGCACACCCACTAGTTTCTTTTGTTGAGCTTTCATACATACTTAGCTCTAGTGCATCCATTGCATGGCAATCCCTACTCACTCACATTGATATCTATTGATGGGCATCTCCATAGCCCGTTGATACGCCTAGTCGATGTGAGACTATATTCCTCCTTTTTGTCTTCTCCACAACCACCTCTATTCCACCCATAGTGCTATGTCCATGGCTCACGCTCATGTATTGCGTGAAAGTTGAATGGTTTGAAAAGATAGAGTATGAAAACAAGTGCTTGGCTGAAATCGGGGTTGTGCATGATATGAATATTTTGTGTGATGAAGAGGGAGCATAGCCAGACTATATGATTTTGTAGGGATAACTTTCTTTAGCCATAGTATTTTGAGAATATATGTTGGCTTTGTTAGTATGCTTGAAGTAATATTATTTTTTATGTCAATATAGACTTTTATCTTGAATCTTTCAGATCTGAACATTCATGCCACAATTAAGAGAATTACATTGAAAAACTATATTGGTTAGCATTCCACATCAAAAATTCTTTCTTTATCATTTACCTACTCAAGGACGAGCAGGAATTAAGCTAGCGGATGCTTGATACGTCTCCAACGTATCTATAATTTTTTATTGTTTCATGCTATTATTTATGAAGTCTTGGATGTTTAATGGGCTTTATCTTACACTTTTATATCATTTTTGGGACTAATTTAAAAACCCAAAGGCCCAGTCCAGATTGCTGTTTTTGCCTGTTTTAGGGTTTTGCAGAAAAAGAATATCAAACGGAGTCCAAAAGGAATGAAACCTTCGTGAGAGATATTTTTGGAGAAAATCACACACAGGGAACTTGAGAACCACATCAGGGGAGCCTCGGGGTGTCCACGAGGGTGAGGGGCGCACCCCCTGCCTCGTGGGCCCCTCGAGCACCCCCCCAGTGTCCTCCTTCCTCCTATATAAGTCTACGTACCCCGAAACCTTTAACAACAAAGAGAAAACCCTAATTCCACCGCCGTAACCTTCTGTTCCCGTGAGATCCCATCTTGGAGCCTATTCCGGAGCTCCACCGGAGGGGGATCCATCACGGAGTTCTTCATCATCATCATCATCGCCCTCACCATGAGTTGTGAGTAGTTTACCACAGACCTTTGGGTCCATGGCTAGTATCTAGATGGCTTCTTCTCTCTCTCTGGATCTCAATACAAAGTTCTCCTCGGTCTTCGAGGAGATCTATTCAATGTAATCTCTTTTTGCGGTGTGTTTGTCGAGATCCGATGAATTGTGGGTTTATGATCAAGATTATCTATGAGAAATATTTGGTTCTTCTCTGAACTTTTTATCTGTGCTCATAATATCCTTGCAAGTCTCTTCGAATTATTGGTTTGGTTTGGCCTACTAGATCTATAGTTCTTGCAATGGGAGAAGTGCTTGGCTTGGCTTTGGGTTCAATCTTGCAGTGTCCTTTCCCAGTGACAGTAGGGGCAGCAAGGCACGTATTGTATTGTTGCCATCGAGGATAAAAAGATGTTTTTTTTATCATATTGCTTGAGTTTATCCCTCTACATCATGTCATCTTGCTTAAGGCGTTACTCAGTTCTTATGAACTCAATACACTAGATGCATGCTGGATAGCGGTCGATGTGTGGAGTAATAGTAGTAGATGCAGGCAGGAGTCGGTCTACTTATCTCGGACGTGATGCCTATATACAATGATCATGCCTAGATAGTCTCATAATTACTCGCTTTTCTATCAATTGCTCGACAGTAATTTGTTTACCCGCCATAGAATATCGCTATCATGAGAGAAGCCACTAGAGAACACTATGGCCCCCGGGTCTATTCTCAACATATCAATCTATATCTACTTTACTTTTACCGCTTTTATTTTCTATTCTTATAATCAAAAATACAAAAAAATATAAACTATCATCTCTATCAGATCTCACTCTCGTAAGTGACCGTAAAGGGATTGACAACCCCTTATTGTGTTGGCTGCGAAGTTCTTATTTGTTTGTGCAGGTGCGAGGGACTCGCGCGTGGTCTCCTACTGGATTGATACCTTGGTTCTCAAAAACTGAGGGAAATACTTACGCTACTGTGATGCATCTCCCTTTCCTCTTCGAGGGAATACAATGCAAGCTCGAGAAGTAGCACTTACTCTCGTGCAATGGCAAGTGAATAAACACTCATCGTGAGAATAACACATCTAGCATGGAAAATATTGGCCACCCCTCACCGCCTCGTGAGCGGAACGGGCACACAAAGGGGAAATTTATTTTGAAAATTAGAGATGGCACATACAAATTTGCTTAGAACGGCAAGGAAATACCGCATATAGGTAGGTATGGTGGACACATGTGGCAAAACTGGTTTAAAGGATTTTGGATGCACAAGTAGTGATCATATTTAGTGCAAAATGAAGGCTAGAAAAAGACTGAGAAGCGACCAACCATGAAACGAATAATCTCATAACCGAACATTGAGCATAAATAACACAGAATAATGCACCGCAAGTAGGATATAATTTCATTGCATAATTATTGACTTTCGTGTTCGCATAGGGAATCACAAACCTTAACACGAATATTTTTACTAAAGCATAATTACTCATCAACATGACTCACATATCACATCTTCATGTCTCAAAACTATTACAAGGAATCAAGTTTATTTTGTCTAATGATCTTCATGAAAGTTTTTATTATATCCTTCTTGTATATCTATCACTTTGGGACTAATTTTCATGTGTTGCTTTTGATAAGCTCAAACAAATATAAGTGAAGATCATGAGCATAATAATTTTCTTTCTCTCAAAATAATTAAAGTGAAGCAAGATAGAATTTCTTAAAAGTTTACAAACTCTCAGATAAATCTAAGTGAATCAAGAGAGTGTTTCTTCAAAAATACTAAAGCACACCGTGCTCAAAAAGATATAAGTGAAGCACTAGAGCAAATCCATAGCTCATAAAAATTTAAGTGAAGCATAGAGAGCTATTCTAACAAGTCATGGCATAATTTTGGCTCTCTCAAATAGATGTGTATAGCAAGGATTGATGACATCAAAATAAATACAAAATAAGCAAAGACTCATATCATATAAGACGCTCCAAGCAAAACACATATCATGTGACGAATAAAAATATAGTTTCGAGTAAAATACCGATGGTTGTTAGAAGAAAGAGGGGATGCCACTCGGGGGCATGCCCAAGCTTAGTTGCTTGCTTCTCTTTGGATAATAGCTGGGGATGTCAGGGCATCCCCATGCTTAGGCTTTTTCTTACTCCTTATTCCTTCATCCATCGTGAGATAACCCAAAACTTGAAAACTTCAATCACACAAACCTCAACAAAACCTTCGTGAGTTCCGTTAGTATAAGAAAGCAAATCACTACTATAAGTGCTATAGTAAACCAATTCATATTTTGTATTTGTATTATATCTACTGTATTCCAACTTTTCTATGGCAAAAACTCATCAAAGAAAACCATAGAATCATCAAAACAACCACATAACACAATAAAAATAGAATCTGTCAAAAACAGAATAGTCTGTAGTAATCTAGAAGTTTCGAATACTTCTGCTACTCTAAAAATCCTGAAAAAATAGGGACACGTGGGAAATTTTTATATTAATTTTCTGAAAAGTGAATCAACCAAAAAGCAATCTTCTGTAAAAAATGAGAATTTTCTCGTGAGCGCAAAAGTTTCTGTTTTTCAGCAAGATCAAATCTACTAACACCCAACGTGTTCCTAAGGCTTTGCTTGGCACAAACCTTTATTCAAACCACAAAAACACATCTCAACAGAGGTATTAAAGGGTTTTTTATTTGAAACAACAAGGAAATCAAAAAGCAAAAAGATACAAGTTGGGTTGCCTCCCAACAAGCGTTATCGTTTTACGCCCTTAGCTGGGCGTAATTCCAAGATCTCAAGTGTTGTCATCCTTGTTGGATGTTTCATAAGTTGCCCTTATTATAGATTCATAAGGCAATTTGATATTGGTTCTAGGGAATTATTCCATGCCCTTTCTCAAGGGAAATTGGAATTTAATATTCCCTTCTTTCATGTCAATCACCGCGCCAATGGTGCGCAAAAACGGTCTACCAAGTATAATAGGGCAAGACGGATTGCATTCGATGTCAAGAACAATAAAATCTATGGGTACATAGTTCCTATTTGCGAGAATAAGAATATCATTGATCCTTCCCAAAGGCTTTTTAATAGTGGAATCCGCCAAATGCAAATTAAGAGAGAAATCTTCAATATTGGTAAGACCAAGAACATCGCAAAGAGATTTCAGAATCGTGGAAACACTAGCACCCAAATCACACAAAGCAAAACACTCGTAATTTTTAATTTTGATTTTGATGGTAGGTTCCCATTCATCATGCAACTTTCTAGGAACTGATATTTCTAATTCCAACTTATCATCTAAAGCTTTCATCATAGCATCAACAATATGTTTAGTAAAACCTTTATTTTGTTCATTAGCATGGGGTGAATTAATCATGGATCGTAGAAAAGAAATACAATCAATCAAGGAACAACTATCATAATTAAAGTCGTTGTAACCAAAAATAGTGGGCACATTACTAGTTAAAGTCTTGACCTCTCCAAACCCACTTTTATCAATTTTCTCAACAAGATTTTCACCCTCCTAAATATTGGGACGCCTTCTACCTAAAGCTGACTCTTCTCCTGTTCCGTTATCATCAAGTTGAACTTTACTAAACAAAGAATCAATGGAAGAAACACAATCATTTTAATGTCTTCTTCATTTTTATCTGTTAACGAGATTGGTTTACTAGCCATTTGATTTACTAGAGTAGCTTGTGCATCGGATATTTTTCCTAGCAAACTTTCAGCAAAATCATACTTAGATTGGAGATTGCAAACTTCTCTACTAATATCATCAAGTTGTTTTGTTATAGCATCAAGCACAACTGAGTGTTCCTTGAGTTCTTCGGTAAAATATTTATTATGCTCAAATTGTGTAGTCATATACACCTTAGTAATTTTCTAAATTTCAAGCAAAATAATGGGGTAAGGAACATCATAATATTTTCTTTGACGCATCATGACTATGCAAACAAAAACACACGCAAAAACAGATCCGACAAGAAAAACGACGAATATAAAAGATGGTGAATAAATCAGCAAATATTTGTGAAGTGGGGGAGATGAAAACGAGAGGCAAATGGCAAATAATGTAATTGCAAGGAGATGAAATTTGTGATTAGGAACCTGATATATGTTGAAGGTGCTCCTCGGCAATGGTGCCAGAAATTCCTTTTGATGACTGCTAGAACTATGTCGGTATTTCCCCAAAGAGGAAGGGATGATGTAGTATAGCAGTGAGAGGTATTCCCCCAGTGATGAGATCAACGTTATCAAACCAGTAGGAGAACCAAGCAACACAACATAAACAACACCTGCACACAAATTATAAATACTTGTAACCCGACGTGTAAAAGGGGTTGTCAATCCCTTTCGGGTAACAGACGTGATAGAGTTGTAAATATTGATAGATTGATTGATAAATAAGATACATTGCAGCAAAGTATTTTTGGGTTTTTGGTTTAGTAGATCTTAAAATAAAAGAAAAGGAAAATAGATCGCAAAGGCAAATAATATGAGAAAGAGACCCAGGGCCGGAGATTTCACTAGTGGCTTCTCTCGAGAAAAATAGCAAATGGTGGGAAAACAATTACTGTTGGGCAATTGATAGAACTTCAAACAATCATGATGATATCCAGGCAATGATCATTATATAGGCATCACGTCCAAGATTAGTAGGCCGACTCCTGCCCGCATCTACTACTATAACTGCACACATCGACCACTATCCAACATGCATCTAGTGTATTAAGTTCATGGAGAAACGGAGTAATGCAATAAGAATGAAGACATGATGTAGACAAGATCTATTTATGTAGAAATAGACCCCCATTGTTTTATCCTTAGTAGCAACGATACTGACGAGTCGGTTCCCCTTCTGTCACTGGGATCAAGCACCATAAGATCGAACCCACTACAAAGCACCTCTTCCCATGGCAAGATAAATAGATCAAGTTGGCCAAACAAAACCCAATAACGGAGAAGAAATACGAGGCTATAAGCAATCATGCATATAAGATATCAAAAGAAGACTCAAATAACTTTCATGGATGTAAAAAGATAGATCTGATCTTAAACTCAAGGTTCATCGGATCCCAACAAACACAGCACAAAAGAGTTACATCATATGGATCTCCAAGAGACCATTGTATTGATAATCAAAAGTGAGAGATGAAGCCATCTAGCTACTGACTATGGACCCATAGGTCTACAAGGAACTACCCATGCATCATCGTAGAGGCACCAATGGAAGTGGTGAACCCCTCCGTGATGGTGTCTAGATTGGACCTGGTGGTTGTGGACTCTGCGGCGGTTGGATTGAAATTCCGTGGACTCCCCTAGGGTTTCTATAATATTGGGGTATTTATAGAGCAAAGAGGTGGTCCAGGGGGCACCTGAGCTGGGCACAACCCACGAGGGCGCGCCTGGGCCCCCAGGCGTGCCCTGGTGGGTTGTGCTCCCCTCGAAGCTCCCCCAGGTGTTGCCTTGGCCCATTGGGTGTCTTCTTGTCCATAAAAAATCTCCTTAAAGTTTAGTTGCTTTTGGACTCCGTTTGATATTGATTTCCTGCGATGTAAAAAATATGCAGAAAACAGGATCTGGCACTTGGCACTATGTAAATAGCTTAGTACCAATAAATGATATAAAATGACTACAAAATGATTACAAAACATCCAAGAATGATAATATAACATCATGAAATAATCAAAAATTATAGATATGTTGGAGTCGTATCAATCTCCCTAAAGAGAAGTGGTTTAAATATCATCCTCCCACTGAAGTTAAAGTAGTTTAACCAATTAAAGTTGAAGAAGAGACTATCACTTATAATGTTGATCCTGTTATTCCTATTGCTTATATTGAGAGGCCACCTTTTCCTGTTAGAATAAAGGATCATGCTGAAGCTTCAAATGTGGTAAATAAAAGTAATATTAGAACACCTAGACCACCTGAACAAATCAAAGTTGAACCTAGTATTGCTATGGTTAAATATCTCTTGGCTGATAATGTTGATGGGTGTAGGATCGAAAGTATGTCTAGAGGGGGGGTGATTAGACTACTTGACAATATAAAAAATTCTGCCTTTAGATCATGAACAGTTTTTGGCAGTTTCACAATTAAGATCAATTCAAGTATCACCCTACACATGCAATTCTAGAGTATAAGCAGCGGAAAGTAAATTGCACATGTAGTAAAGAGAGGTGGAGAAGATCAAACGCAGTTTGGAGACACGGAGATTTTTGTCGTGGTTCCAATAGGTGGTGCTATCGTACATCCACGTTGATGGAGACTTCAACCCACGGAGGGTAACGGCTGCGCGAGTCCACGGAGGGCTCCACCCACGAAGGGTCCACGAAGAAGCAACCTTGTCTATTCCATCATGGCCTACGCCCACGGAGGACTAGCCTTACTCAGGGTAGATCTTCACGAAGTAGGCGATCTCCTTGCCCTTACAAACTTCTTGGTTCAACTCCACATCTCAAAGACGGAGGCTCCCAAGCGACACCTAACCAATCTAGGAGGCACCACCCTCCAAAAGGTAATAGATGTTGTTGATGATGATGAACTCCTTGCTCTTGTGCTTCAAATGATAATCTCCCCAACACTCAACTCTCCTCACTGATATGGCTGTGGTGGAAGAAGGGATTGAGTGGAAAGCAACTTGGGAAGGCTAGAAATCAAGTTTCATATGGTAGGAATGGAATGACTTGATCTCAACACAAGGGTAGGTGGTTCTCTTCTCAGAAAGTGTATGGTAGGAGTGGTAGACTTTCTGATGGCTCTCTCCACGAATGAAGAGGGGGTGGAGGGGTATATATAGCCTCCACACAAAATCCAACCGTTACACACATAATTGAGCAATCTCGGTGAGACCGAAGTGAAAACTCGGTCAGACCGAAAGTTCAAATATAGTGAACGTTGGGATTTTCGGTGGGACCGAAAATACCATCTCGGTGTGTCCGATATGAGTCAAAGGTAGGAGCTTGCCATTCTCGGTGGGACCGAAATTAACAACTCGGATATTCCGATATGATGTCAATTGGTTACAGAAGGTTGGCAGTCCAGTTTCGGTGAGACCGAACTCAAAATCGGATGGACCGAAAAATTAGGGTTTGGAAGAATAACTGAGGTGGTTCATCTCGGTGGGACTGAGTTGGAAAAATCGGTTTGTCCGAGATTACTTATGAGTGTGTTAAGTAGTGAAAGTTGCTGATAGTTGAGGGAGCTAAATCACTAAGCACTTGAGCAACCAGATCATCAACACAACCTCATGCCCTTTTAATAGTATTGGCTTTTCCTATGGACTCAATGTGATCTTTGATCACTAAACCAAAAATAGAGTCTTGAGCTTTTGCCAATGCTTGTCTTAGCATTTTGAGGGGTCCACTTCTTCAGACATTTCCATACCCATATCATCGAACTTCTCTGAAATGATTCTCAAGTAAATATTAGTTCAATGATATATATGTTGTTATTAATTACCAAAACCACCCGGGGATTAGTTGCACTTTCAATCTCCCCCTTTTTGGTAATTGATGACAACATATAGATCAAAGCTTCGACAAAGGATATAATCAATGAATAATATCGTCGCTTTGAGAAGTATGTGATAAACAAGAGCTCCCCCTAAATTTGTGCATTATTTAAAATTTGCGTTTGAATGCAAATGCACAATCGATTAGGATTATGGGTCACTATTCCATGTCACATACATCTTGGTGGAGCGCACAAAATGATAAGAATGAGTAACATGCACTCAATCACCAAGACAAGAGTAAATAGTCATACAATAAGGAATAGCATATGATAAGCAATAAGCAAACATTAAAGCATAGTATGACCAAGCACTCATTAAGGTAGCATCAAACGTGGTAGCAAGCACACTGAAAGTATCGAAAGACCGAAGGAAACCAATGTATCTCAAAGAAACCGGCAAAAGAACGAAAGAGCACTCTCTCTCTCGAAGCCCTATGATCTATACAATTTCTCCCCCTTTGGCAACAAGTTACCAAAAAGTTCGAAAAAGGTATAGAGCTAAGCGTCACTGTGGGCTCTGCTGGCAGCTCCCGTCTGGGTAGATGTCGGAGTAGAAATGACGGCATCGGCGAAGACTTCTGCTGATGTCTGCGTTGGAGGAGTGGATGCTGGAGCTGGAGTAACTGCTGGAGCTGGTGCTGAAGTGGTAGCCCTGGAGTCAGTCACTGGGATAGCTGCAGATCGGGATCCTCTGGGAACCTGAGCAGTCTGGCGATGAGATTCCTGGACTAGATCATCCTGCATGAGCTCTACTCTCTCCTGCCTTGCTTCCTCCATGTCTGCCTCAAGCTTGTTGACGGACACCTGAATCTCAGTCAGCTTCACGTCCAGAGCGTGGATCTTGTCCTCAACAATCCTCTCTAGGCTTTCCTGAGATTGTTCAATGCTGGCCAGGCGTTGTTCAATCCTCTGGGTAGCTTCAAGAATCTGCTCTCCGAAGCTCTTTGGTTTAGCTGCTGCTGCTGCTGCCTCTTTGTCAGCTTTAGCTTTCTTCGCAGCTTCAATTTTGGCTTGTCCTTCAACTGAGGTTGGATCCTCCTCATCCATCACAACTACGTTATCCTCATGCTCTGGCTGCAGTGGCAAGTGCTTCCTATCCAACATGAATTTGCCCGTGCCAAACTTGGCATTGATGAGCATCTGAATCTGCGGGGCAAATCCACACGACCTCTTCTGGTCAGCTGCAGTCCTCTTAATGGTCTCTACCATTAGGTCCATCACCTTGAAAGGTGCCTTCTCATCGAGAATGTGCAGCATGTTGATAGAATAGCCTCGAATCATGCGGTGGTCTCCAGACTTGGGCATCAGGGTATGCCTCAAAATAGTGTTTGTGGTGGTCAGACCTGCCTGGAGATAGTACACTGAGCCAAGCTTCCACCCTTCCAAATCAGCAGCGGGGATCTCCTTGTACATGTTCTTCATGGAATCATGACTCTTCTTAGGAATCCCATAGACATCAATGTCGTCCTCTCTCTGTACTGGAGCATTTAGAAGTTCTGCCCATTCTTCAACAGACGAAGAAAACCTTTGACCTTCAGTCATCCAGGTGATCTTGCCATCAGGATAGAAGTGGGCTGTGGCGTAGAACTGCATGATCATCTCGTCATTCCAAGCTGTCAGCTCTTGACCCACAAAATCAGCAACTCCACATGCAGTAAAGCTCTCATGCACATGGGGAAAGAAGTCTCGGTGCTCTTCACTGTCAATGTACTTCCAGTCAACATACCTGGTGTCAGCAACAATAGGCTTCTTATCCATCAGCACGGTCTCATAAAAGTCCTGCTGCTCTCTGGTGTGGAATCTGGGGTCCACAGCAGTCCTTCTCCTCACGGCATATGGATCAGACTGTCTCCATAGCCTGAGACCTTTATCCTTCCTTGCCTTCATGTCCTCAGCTTGAGGATGAGCATCATTGTGGAGTGGCAACTTAGGACGGAGCTTAAGCAACACATGCTCTTCATCTGACTCAGACGATGGCATCTCACCTTTGTTCTTCTCAGAAGCTGGAATGCTCCTGGTTGTTCTCTTGGGCTTGGCTGGAGCTGCCTTGGCTTGAGCAGGCTTCTTGGGCTTAGAAGAGGCTTGAGCCCTAATAGCATCACCCATGAACTTAGCCTTCTGAGGAGGAGGCTGGGGTGCATCTTCTTCTTCTTCTTCAGCAGCTGCATCAACTTGAGGTTCAGCATATACTACCCTCTTCCTCTTGGAAGTTTTCTTCACCTTACTTGGAGCTGGCTCTTCCAAGTTTAGCTTCTTTGCAACAGCTGACTGCTTGACCTTGCTGGTGCCTTTCCTCGACTGCTGCCCTTGGTGCTCTTTGGCAACAACATTCCTCTTGGGCTTGGAGGTAACTTCCTCAGCAACGAAGTCAGAGTCCTCATCATCAGAATTTCTCTTCTTTCTGGTTCTGGTGGCTGCAGGAGGCAAACCACTAGGGGTGCTCCTCTCACCATCATCACTGGAACTGCTAGCCTCAGGACTAGTATCTGCCTCTGGAATCTCTGCAAACGGTGATTCAGACCTGTTCTGGCTGTCACTGACATCTGACATGGCTGACAACCTGTGAAAAGATAAGGTATAGGCAGAGTAGAAGAGTTATCACAACTGCAGAGGTTTTTGCAAAAAAAAATGAGTTCAAATCTTAGTTTTGAGTTTTCACAGAATGCATTTCGGTCAAACCGATTTTCAGTTTCGGTGAATCCGAAGTGTGTAACAGAAACCTACACACCACTTTCGGTCAGACCGAAATGGGTTTCGGTCCTACTGAAACACTAGGGTTTCACTGAAACTAAGTCTCGGTCACACCGATTTGCATGAATCGGTTAGACCGAACGGTGCAGTGCAATGGCCAGAGGCCAAATCGGTCATTCCGAGTTTTCAAAATCGGCTTCACCGAGATGTGTTCCGTGGAAACCTAAACCTAAGAATTTCGCTCGAAACTAAAGGATCTGATCTGATGTTTAGGGAATGTCTCAAACGTGGATAGATTCATGGCAAACCAATCGTGCAAGAATCAGATGGGGAGCACGAAAGGGATCGGGACTCACCCTAACTTGGTGGAGTCCCTCTACGGCGGCAACGGCGCAGAGAAGATTACCGTTGACGGCGGCGGAGACCTGCGGCGAGGGCGCACAGGCGACGACGGCGATGATCCGAAGACCAGGGCGACGGCAGCAGGGGACTTGGGGGCGAAACGGTTTGAAGAATTAAATCGCGCGCAGCCCTCAGGTATATATATCCCCATGCTGTCGGTGGGACCGAGTTGTAAAACTCGGTGACACCGAAATGGCTAACTGCTGTGCAGTTACACATATCGGTCACGCCGAGATTTTGAACTCGGTTTCACCGAGATGAAACCTAGATTAGTCTAAGTGTTTCGGTTGGACCGAGATGGAGAAGTCGGTCAGACCGAAATGGACTTAGAAGGTTTTGGAAGTCAGCCTTAGACGGATCGGTGGCTCCGAGTGCTCCTCACTCGGAGGGTCCGAAAATGACTTGTTCAAAGTTGTGATATGAGCATGAATAGAATTTGAGACAAGAAAGCATAGATAGCTAGGGAAGGTGCTTAGGCATTCTTGTCCATCCATTTGGCCAGAAAAGAAAAATCAAAAACAATCAAAACAACAAATGGATGTCCTTGAATGGATGAAATCATGCATTCAACATGCTCACACAATAAGATAGCAACTGAAATATGTGTCAAACATGCACAACCAATACTCTAGCTACTAGCACACAATTTGTCGATGACTAGGTCATCTATATATGAGTATTTTGACTTAGGAGCCAAATGAGAACATTTGATCATAGGTCATACTCATCGTTTAAGCACAAGTGAGGTTACCACTTTTACATAAAGCATTTATGTGTTCACATCATTTGAAGATGCTTTAGCTCAATTTTTAGAGCAAAGCTCCCCCTAGATGTGAGAACCCCTTTTAAAGGGTCAAACTAACCTTGGGTTGTCGTAGAAGACTTCATGTAGATGTTGAAGATGTGGATGCTCAATGTTGATGTAGATCATCAAGAGTTGGGAGCTATCCTTTGGATTAGGGCACTTTCAATACCTACATGGGTTAGTCCCACAAGGAACAAACAGGAATATCCATAGACATAGATTGAAGTACACAAAAGATGATGTCCATGAAAGCAATGATTACCTTGTCCCTTGACTTACCAACAAGAGGGTTTGTGACTCCATGAACTAGTGCATGATGTGGAAGTTGTTTGCACAAGTTCTTGCCAAAATGATTATGAGTGAAGTTTGTTGGCGGAGTCACCCTCAAGAACCTTCTAGTTCTTCTTCTTTGGGATCCACATCATCTTGATGGGAATCCTTGGGGTTGTAGTTGAGCTTGACGAAGTAGAACTTGATGTGTCCTTGGGAACCCACTTGACCATGGCTTGAGGTGCTTCAATGAATGCATCAATCTCCTCTTGAAGCTTGTCCTTGGCCTTTAGCTTGTGGTCTTGTGGTGGAAGGTCATCTTGAGCTTGTTCCACATTGGAAGAAGTAGGATCATACTTCTCCTTTTGTGAAACAAACTGTGGAGTAGGGTATTGACCTTCTTCCCACTCAACACCTTCGGCGTTGAACTTTCGCTCAAAACCAATCCCTTGATTCTTCCGGTGCCTTCCTTGTTTGCGAACAATTTCCTCAAAGTTCTTGCTTCCGGCAAGACTCTTGTAGACACCTTTCTCTATGATTTCCTTCAATAAGCTTTTTTCTTGCTCAAGTGTAACTTGGCTTGAAACATTGTTAGTGGAATCAAGAGAACTACTAGAAGCAACAATATTGGATTTAACATTGTTATTGTAACTACTAGAGGAAGAACTTTTCTTATGCTTGTCATGCTTAGTCTTAATAGGTGGCAAGAAATTAGACAAGAGAAGTCGTTTGGCAAGATATGAAGAACTCTTCTTTCGAAGATCGTCATTGATCGCTTTTAGAAACTCATGTTCTTGCTCTAGAGTGAGCTTCTCGAAGCGTAGCTTCTCATGAGTTCTTAGGAGCTCTCTATGATCTTCTTGAGTTGTTTCATGAGCTAACTTAAGAGTGTTTAGTTCTTTAGTTAGACGCTCAATCTCCTTCATAGCATTGTCATTCGACTCTTCTCGACTATAAAGACTACTAGCATTTTCATCATTACTAAGCTCACTAGTTTTATCATGCAAGAGCTCATCTTCACCAAGCAAGTCATCCTCATCACTATCAAAGTCAATGAATTCAGGGTGTGTTACCTTGGGGCCTTTAGCCATGAAGCATCTTCCAATTCCCTCATTTGGTGAATCAAATAAGTCGTAGGAGTTGGAGTTGGAGGATACGAGTGCAAGTCCGGCAACACCTTCATCTTGACTGTAGTCGGAGTCGGAGTGATAGCTTCCATCGGATTGATTGTCGGAGTCGGAGCCGGAGACCCATTCACCTACATGAGCTTGATGTCTTCTTCTTGTGTAGCTCCTTGATGACTTGTCTTTCCTCTCCGAATCCTTGCTTCTCCGAGAGGGCCTTCGTTCATAACGATCATCTCTACTCCTTCTCTCTCTCCGAGGTGACTCATCTCTTGCTCTTCTTCTTGGAGATTCTTCTCTTCTCTTGTGGGGAGCCGTACACTCATTTGAGAAGTGTCCGGGTCTTCCACATTGTAGCAGTTTCGATCACGACTAGAAGATCTCTTTTCATCATATGATCTAGACTTTGAGCTTCTTTCTTTGCCTCTATTCTTGTAGAACTTGTTGAAGTTCTTAACCATTAGGCTTATCTCTTCATTGGAAATTAACTTGTCACTTGAGGTTGTGGGAGCATCACTTGTAGCTTTGTAAGCACCACTTGACTTGTTGTGAAGCTCTTCCTTATCCTTAAGTGTCATCTCATGAGCAACAATTCTTCCAATGACTTCAGTTGGCTTGAGAGTCTTGTAGTTTGGCATCATTTGGATCAAAGTGCACACGGTGTCATATTTTCCATCCAAAGCTCTGAGAATCTTCTTAATGATGAATCGGTCGGTCATTTCTTCGCTTCCTAAGCCGGCAATCTCATTTGTGATGAGAGCAAGCCTAGAGTACATTTCAGCGACTCCTTCACCATCCTTCATCTTGAACTTGTCAAGTTGTCCTTGAAGAATATCTAGCTTTGATTCCTTCACAGATTCAGTACCTTCATGCATTTCAACCAAAGTATCCCAAATCTCTTTAGCATTCTCAAGACGGCTGATTTTGTTGAACTCCTCGGGACACAAAGCATTGAAGAGAATGTCACAAGCTTGAGCATTGTTTTGTAACATCCGCAACTCTTCCGGTGTAGCTTCGCGATCCGGAACTTTTCCTTCTTCGAAGAAATCACCTTGCATACCAACACAAATAATGCCCCATGCGGCTGGGTTATGACCAAGAATATGCATTTTCATTTTATGCTTCCAACTAGCAAAATTTGTACCATCAAAGTAAGGACCTCTACGATAATTACCCTCACTAGACGCCATACTCTCCTAGGTTGTGAAACCAAGCTTATGGAGTCCAATGCAATGGAAACCAAAACAATGGAGACCAAAGCTCTGATACCACTTGTAGGATCGAAAGTATGTCTAGAGAGGGGGTGATTAGACTACTTGACAATATAAAAAATCTGCCTTTTGATCATGCAATGTTTTTGGCAGTTTCACAATTAAGATCAATTCAAGTAACACCCTACACATGCAATTCTAGAGTATAAGCAGCGGAAAGTAAATTGCACATGTAGTAAAGAGAGGTGGAGAAGATCAAACGCAGTTTGGAGACACGAAGATTTTTGTCGTGGTTCCGATAGGTGGTGCTATCGTACATCCACGTTGATGGAGACTTCAACCCACGGAGGGTAATGGCTGCGCGAGTCCACGGAGGGCTCCACCAACGAAGGGTCCACGAAGAAGCAACCTTGTCTATTCCATCATGGCCTACGCCCACGGAGGACTAGCCTTACTCGGGGTAGATCTTCACGAAGTAGGCGATCTCCTTGCCCTTACAAACTTCTTGGTTCAACTCCACATCTCAAAGACGGAGGCTCCCAAGCGACACCTAACCAATCTAGGAGGCACCACCCTCCAAAAGGTAATAGATGTTGTTGATGATGATGAACTCCTTGCTCTTGTGCTTCAAATGATAATCTCCCCAACACTCAACTCTCCTCACTGATATGGCTGTGGTGGAAGAAAGGATTGAGTGGAAAGCAACTTGGGAAGGCTAGAAATCAAGTTTCATATGGTAGGAATGGAATGACTTGATCTCAACACAAGGGTAGGTGGTTCTCTTCTCAGAAAGTGTATGGTAGGAGTGGTAGACTTTCTGATGGTTCTCTCCACGAATGAAGAGGGGGTGGAGGGGTATATATAGCCTCCACACAAAATCCAACCGTTACACACATAATTGAGCAATCTCGGTGAGACTGAAGTGAAAACTCGGTCAGACCGAAAGTTCAAATATAGTGAACGTTGGGATTTTCGGTGGGACCGAAAATACCATCTCGGTGTGTCCGATATGAGTCAAAGGTAGGAGCTTGCCATTCTCGGTGGGACCGAAATTAACAACTCGGATATTCCGATATGATGTCAATTGGTTACAGAAGGTTGGCAGTCCAGTTTCGGTGAGACCGAACTCAAAATCGGATGGACCGAAAAATTAGGGTTTGGAAGAATAACTGAGGTGGTTCATCTCGGTGGGACTGAGTTGGAAAAATCGGTTTGTCCGAGATTACTTATGAGTGTGTTAAGTAGTGAAAGTTGCTGATAGTTGAGGGAGCTAAATCACTAAGCACTTGAGCAACCAGATCATCAACACAACCTCATCCCCTTTTAATAGTATTGGCTTTTCCTATGGACTCAATGTGATCTTTGATCACTAAACCAAAAATAGAGTCTTGAGCTTTTGCCAATGCTTGTCTTAGCATTTTGAGGGGTCCACTTCTTCAGACATTTCCATACCCATATCATCGAACTTCTCAGAAATGATTCTCAAGTAAATATTAGTTCAATGATATATATGTTGTTATTAATTACCAAAACCACCCGGGGATTAGTTGCACTTTCAATGGGCATGTTATTTATTTATGTGATGAAGCTTCTAGAATTGCCAAACCTGATACTAAAGATAAACATAGACCTATTGTTGGCATGCATGTTGTTTCTGTTAAAATAGGGGATCATTGTTATCATGGTTTATGTGATGTGGGTGCTAGTGTGAGTGCAATTCCTTTTACCTTATATGAATAAATTATGAATGAAATTGCACCTGTTGAGTTGGAAGAAATTGATGTTACTATTAAACTTGCTAATAGAGATACTGTATCACCAATTAGGATTGTTAGATATGTTGAAGTCTTGTGTGGGAAAATAAAATATCCTACTGATTTTCTTGTTCTTGGTTCCCCACAAGATGACTTTTGTCCCATTATATTTGGTAGCCTTTCTTGAACACTGTTAATGCTAGAATAGATTGCGAGAAACATATTATTACTATTGGTTTAGGGGATATGTATCATGATTTTAATATCTCTAAATTTCGTAGACAACCCTGTGATAAAGAATTGCCTAGTAAGGACGAAATTATTGGTCTTGCTTCTATTGTCGTGCCTCCTACTGAACCCTTACAACAATATTGGCTAGAACATGAAAATGATAGGTTTATGAATGGAAGGAGGGAATTAGATGAAATATTCTTTAAGCAAGGGCCTATTCTGAAAAACAATTTTCTTGTTGAAATCCTAGGGGATCCTCCTCCACGTAAGGGTGATCTCGTTTTTGAGCTTAAACCTTTGCCTGATACTTTGAAATATGCTTATCTTGATGAAAAGAAGATATATCCTATTATTACTAGTGCTAACCTTTCAGAGCATGAAGAAAAGAGACTATTAAAAACTCTGAAGAAGCACCGTGCAGCTATTGGATATACTCTTGATGATCTTAAGGGCATTAGTCCCACTTTATGCCAACACAAAATTAAGCGGGAACGAGATATTAAACCAGTTGTTGACCACAAACGCCGATTAAATCCTAGGATGAAGGAGGTGGTAAGAAATGAAATACTAAAGCTTCTGGAGGCAGGTATTATCTATCCTATTTCTGATAGTCAGTGGGTTAGTCATGTTCACTATGTCCCCAAGAAGGGAGGCATTACTATTGTTCCTAATGATAAAGATGAATTGATCCCACAAAGAATTGTTACACGTTATAGAATGGTAATAGATTTTTGCAAATTGAATAAAGCTACTAAGAAAGATCATTACCCTCTACCTTTTAATGATCAAATGCTAGAAAGACTATCCAAGCATACACATTTTTGCTTTCTAGATGGTTATTCCGGTTTCTCTCAAATACCCGTGTCAAAAGAGGATCAAGAAAAGACCACATTTACTTGCCCTTTCGGTACTTTTGGTTATAGACGTATGCGTTTTGGTTTATGTAATGCACCTGTTACCTTTCAAAGATGTATGATGGCTATATTCTCTAACTTTTGTGAAAAGATTGTTGAGGTTTTCATGGATGATTTCTCCGTTTATGGAACTTCTTTTGATGATTGTTTAAGTGTCACAACCCTAGTTCTGGTATGCACTAGGCTAGCTTTGGTGTTTGCATCATGTTTAAAATTTCAAATGAATTTGAATTGGGGACATATGAAAGCCTCAGGAATGTTTTTGAAAATGACCCAAATAAAAATTGCTCCAAAAGGGTCCAAGAAAATGTTCATGTTTCTCTCTGAAAATATTGGCCAGAAGTAAAATTCAAACCAATATTTTTAGGAGCTCATAAATATTTATTTTGGGCATTTGGAATTAATGCAATAATTATTTGCATCGGATATATATTTGTTATATATTTAATATATGTTCAATAATTCTGGAAAGTTGTGTGGGGCTTTGGAATACTTCTTCTAGTCCCTACAAAAATTGTCAGAAGCAACAAAATTGATTTGGTTCAAAAACTAAATCAAACAAATTACAGAAATAGAAAAACAAAAAGAATAAAAGGGAAAAAGAGCTTACCCGACGCTCACCAGGCGGCCCACCTGGCCCAACCACGGTGTGGCCCAGCCGGGCCAGCCCACCAGGCGAAGCGGCCGTCTTCAACCTCTCCCAGTAGGCAGAGGCGTGTCGACGCGCGCGCGATCACAGTGGTGAGCTCCCTGCCTGCCTGCCCTCCCTCTCGTCGCCCTCAACGCCTGGACGACGCCACAACAACCCCGCTCACTCTCTCTCCCTCTCTCGTGGCTTCCCCTCCTCTCCCTCGCTCTCTCTCTCTCTCTCTCACGGCCGAACGCTGCCGTCGCCGCCGTTCGCCGTTGCCGCGCCCACAGCCACGGCCTCGCTCCTCCGATTAGTCCACCAGCTCCGCCACGTCGCCTTCTACCTCCCCATCGAGCTGTGCGTCGCCGGACGCCCCGTGGAGTCCTCACCGCCGTCGTCTTCATCGCCGGCCGCTGGAGATCCCCTCCGCCGCCCTGCTCGCTCCGGCCCTCCTCCGAGCTCGCCGTCTGCACCGCTGCAACCGCCGTGAGCCTCTTCCTCGAACACCCCTCTCTATTTCGTCGTTCACACGCCGTAGCCACGCTACCCACCAGACCCGAGCGGTCGCGCCGCCGTGGTTCCTCTCCGTCATGGCCAGAGCCACCGCGGCTCACAACCGCGCACGTCACCCTGCTCCTAGTGACGCCAGGAGGCCGTAGAGGCCCTCCTCTCACTCTCCGGTGTAGCGCAGCAGCCGCTCACACCTGGCCGTACTCCGGCCGCCACCGCGAGCTTCGCTCCGGCGAGCTCCGACCGCCCCGCGTCCTCCCAACCGCCCCTAGATGCGGGAGAGCACGGGCTACGCCCCGGTGCTCTCAGCCGCCGCTCTCGTGGGTCGTGGCGCGGACGCCGCCGCGACCAGAGGTCACCGGCGATGAGCCGCCGCCTGTGCCACCGACCGGTGGGTCCCGTCAGTCAGGTGATTAGCTTACGGCTAATCACCGCTTACTTAACCCCCTGAGACACTGACAGTGGGCCCTAGCGCCCCTAATCTTTTAATTAGTTTAGTTTTAACCCTTTGTTAGCCCTGTGTCATTGACGTGTGGACCCCACACGTCAAGTTTGACTTCAGTCAGCGCTGCTGACTTGCTGACGCAGGCATGACTTCAAAAAATCACAGAAATTCAACCGTAGCTTAGTTTGAAATAAGTTATATATGAAAAATTATCAAAAAAATTCAATCAATTCATTTGTACTAGTTCCATCCATGAAAAAAGAAGTTATACCTACTGAATATATGAAAACACATAAATGGCATTTTAAATGCTTAAGTTTGGAGTTGCACTTGAACCCTTGGTTCAAATGGACTTCACCCAAATCAATGCTAGTTGCATTAGCTCAAACAACATCACATATTAATGCCATGTTCATGCATCATATTGTTGCATATGCTTGTGTTTAATTGTCGGCACCGTCCTTCTCGATAGGTCCAGCTTCGGAGACCGTTCCAGAGTACCTGTTAGAGGAACAGTGCTCTATTGTTGATCTACCACGCAAGCAAACCCGCTTGGTCATTGCGATACAATCCCACTCTCTCGCTCCTACTCTCTGTTATTGCATTAGGACAACAACGATTCAACTTCTACTTTTTGCTGCGGTAGTTGAACCCATTCCTCTGCATTACCTGTCATTGCCACAGTAAATAGTTGAAACCCACTAGCATGTGTAGAAGTTGATTGAGCCCTGTTGTGTTCCTACCATGCCATGCCTGCTATTGCTTAGAGTGTGCCAGGTCTGATTCATTGGGAATGAATTGGAGTGCAGTGCTATGTTCTGATGCCGAGAGTTAAGTGTGTGAACACATTTTGGTAAAGGTAGCGGTGAGAGGCCATGTAGGAGTACATGGTGGGTTGTCTCACTGGAACCATCCTTAAGAACTGAGTTCTGTGTATGTTGTCCAATGACTAGCTACTACCACACATTGGGTTCCGGTAACTCGACCCCTCTCGACTTATTAATCAACATGATCTCTGTCCAGGAGTTGCAACTAGTTTCTGGTGTTTGTAGGTAGTGCTAGTAGTCTACCAAGTGGCACCCGGCCAGGTGGGCTTGGGACAGACTAGGCACCATGGCATAGTGTACCAAGCATAGATCTATCCAGCGAGGTGGGCTTGGGAACCCTGCACACATCGTTTGGGGCCGTGAGCGACACCCCGGCCAGATCTCCTTGCGGATGGAACCCGAATAGGCGATAAACCTGGACTAGAGTCTTGTGTGGTTAGTCAGGTCGTGGCCGACACCCTCGTCAGGCTTCCGCTTGAAGGTTGCCGAGATACATGACGTGTACATGGCGGTAAGTGGCGAGAGCGTGTGTGAAGAAGTAGACCCCTGCAGGGTTAACATTATCTATTCGAATAGCCGGGTCCACAGTTATGGACTTCTTGGATGCTTACGTGGTACATAGACAACTTGAAGTGGATACTCTAAAATACTCAAGACAAGTGTGAGTGCTATGGATGGCCTTCTCATAGGGAGACGGGGATGAATCCATAGTGGTGTATTGTGTGGTGCTTAGTGGACTCATGTGCGCCGCCTCAAAAGAGTTACCAACAGTCGTAGTACAGGATAGCCACTTAGTCAAAGCTGGCTTGCTGCAACTAAACCCAACTTTGTCTTCTTGATACAAGTGCATGTATGATAGCTTCTGATGTAAGTCTTGCTGAGTACCTTTGTACTCATGTTTTCTTAAATTATGTTTTGGAGATGAGACTTCTGTCTCACTAGTCGCTCCGCTTGGACTTCGACAAGTAGCTTGTTACCTCAGCTACGATCTTGTACGAGTGTTGTAGATAGTCAGGCTCTTCAACCTTTTTCATTTGTAGTTGTCTGTACTCAGACATGTTATGCTTCCGCGTGTTGCTTGTATGCTCTAAATGTTGGGTCATGAGACCCATGCTTGTAATATCTGGCTCCTCAGAGCCTTATGAATAAATACTTTTCTTCATAGAGTCTTGTTGTGATGCCATGTTGTATTTACACATATTGAGCATATTGTGTGTATGTTGTCAAAATGCTTGGTATGTGTGGGATCCGACAACCTAGTTGTTTCCTCTTGGTAGACTCTCTTATGGGGAAATATCTCCTAGTGCTTCCACTGGGCCATGGTAGCTTGCTACTGCTCCAGAACACTTAGGTTGGCCGGTATGTGTCCTTCTTCGTTCCTGTGTCTGTACCTTTGGGGAAATGTCACACGTTGTTCCTTTAAGTCCCTGTAGCTTGCTACGACTTGGGTTCATATGTTGATGACCGACACGTTCGTTGCTAGGTCATGTATGCATGTCCCTGTAAGTTAGTGCCACCTTGGGTTTATAACTAGTCATGTCGGCCCAGGTTCTCTGTCATATGGATGCTAGCGACACTATCATATACGTGAGCCAAAATGCGCAAACAGTCCTGGGCCAGGTAAGGTGGCACCCGTGGGGATACCGTGCGTGAGGCTGCAAAGTGATATGACGTGTTACATGCTAGAACGGTGTGACTTAGGATCAAGGTCCCGACATTAAGCAACCTTGATCGAGTTTTGCAGAGATGTCAAGAAACTAATCTTGTCTTGAATTGGGAGAAGTGCCACTTTATGGTTAAGGAAGGCATTGTTTTGGGGCATAATATTTCTGAAAGAGGTATTGAAGTTGATAAAGCTAAAGTAGACGCTATTGACAAGATGTCGTGTCCGAAAGATATCAAAGGTATACGAAGTTTTCTTCGTCATGCTGGTTTCTATAGGAGGTTTACTAAAGACTTCTCTAAAATTTCTAGGCCTCTTACTAATCTCTTGCAAAAAGATGTTCCTTTTGTTTTTGATGATAATCGCAAGCACCCACTACCTATTGATGATAGCTTTTCTGATAAACAATTAGCTGTAATAAATACTTCTTGTAATGCTCCATGGTATGTTGATTATGCTAATTATATTGTTGCTAAATTTATACCACTTAGCTTCACTTACCAGCAAAAGAAAAAGTTTTTCAATGTTTTAAGACATTACTTTTGGGATGACCCACACTTTTATAAAGAAGGAGTAGATGGTGTTATTAGACGTTGTGTACCTGAGCATGAACAGGAACTGATTCTACGCAAGTGTCACTCTGAGGCTTATGGATGACACCATGCTGGAGATAGAACTTCACATAAGGTACTACAATCTGGTTTCTATTGGCCTACTCTCTTCAAAGATGCCCGTAAGTTTTTCTTGTCTTGTGATGAATGTCAGAGAATTGGTAATATTAGTAGACGTCAGGAAATTCCTATGAACTACTCACTTGTTATTGAACCATTTGATGTTTGGGGCTTTGATTATATGGGACCTTTTCCTTCCTCTAACGGCTATACACATATTTTAGTAGCTGTTGATTACATTACTATGTGGGTAGAAGCTATTCCCACTAGTAGCGTTGATCATATCACTTCTATCAAGATGCTTAAAGAAGTTTTTTTCCGAGGTTTGGAGTCCCTAGATATTTAATGACCGATGGTGCTTTACATTTTATTCATGGCGCTTTCCGTAAGATGCTTGCTAAATATGATGATAACCATAGAATTGCATCTCCATATCATCCTCAATCTAGTGGTCACGTGGAATTAAGCATAGAGAAATTAAATTGATTTTGCAAAAGACTGTTAATAGATCTAGAAAGAATTGGTCTAAGAAACTTGATGATGCATTATGGGCTTATAGAACTGCTTATAAAAACCCTATGGGTATGTCTTCGTATAGAATGGTTTGTGGAAAAGCATTTCACTTACGTCTTGAATTATAACATAAGGCATATTGGGTTGTTAAAGAACTCAATTATGACTTTAAACTTGCTGGTGAGAAGAGGTTATTTGACATCATCTCACTTGATGAATGGAGAACCCAAGCCTATGAGAATGCCAAGTTGTATAAAGAAAACGTTAAAAGATGGCATGATAAGAGAATACAAAAACGGAAATTTAACGTAGGTGATCATGTCTTTCTATACAACTCTCGTTTAAGATTTTTTGCAAGAAAACTTCTCTCTAAATGGGAAGGACCTTACATTATCGAGGAGGTCTATCATTCCGGTGCCATCAAAATCAACAACGCCGAAGGCACAAATCCGAAGGTGGTAAACGGTCAAAGAATCAAACACTATATCTCAGATACTCCCATAAATGTTGAGACCAATATAATTGACACCGTGACACCGGAGGAGTACATAAGGGACACTTTCTAGAACGTTTCAGACTCCGAAAAGCAATAGGTATGTGGCACGGTAAGTAAACCTACTCCAAAACGTTCCAAATAGCATTTTTTCTCCGTTTTGGAATATTTAAAAAATTAGGAAAATTAAAACTAGTCCGGAAGAGACATGAGGCAGCCACAAGGGTGGAGGGCGCGCCCTACCCCCTGGGCGCGCCCCCTACCTTGTGGCCACCCCGTGTGTCTCCCGGACTCCATTTTCTTGCACGTTACGTATTTATGTTGGTAAAATTTCATTATATAATCTCCAGAAAGTTTTGACTCCAGTACCACGAGAAAATCTTCTGTTTTCGTTCTGAGCTGTTTTCTGCCAGAGTCTTCAAGGCCAGGCATCATGTCTTCTCCCTCCTCCAACAATGTGGGCGACGATGCTTGGTTGATGTAGTTGGAACTCAGGAGGAAGAATACCAAAGAGGCGATGATGGAGGAAGATCAAGGGGATTCACTCGAAGCCACCTCTCCGGTGTCGAAGAGAGGCACTATAGCTGGCATCTCCACTGTTTCAAATCCCCATCAAGCTGGAGGACTTCCTCCAAAGAGGCCCTTACACAGGTTACATTAGAACAATTTTCATAATCTAGTTGATGACTATGGAGTGAAAAATACACCTCGCACGCATATACCCTCCAATTGGGACATATTCCGTCCAAATGAAAGTGATGCAGGAAAAGGCTCATGGGTGCCAGACAATAAACAACTTCTAGAAGAGATTCGGAAGAACTCAGCTATGCTTCAACGTGTACACCAAGAATTGCAGGAACTGAAAGATAGCATAATCAAACCCGCTCCTTCATCATCATCTCCGAAGAAAGAAAAATAAATACATTGGGATGGGCACTCCCCTTGGCAACTGCCAAGCTTGGGGGAGGTGCCCCGGTATTGTATCACCATCACACCTTTATCTTTATTGTTTTTACTTATTTCAATCCTTTTGGTTTTATCTTGAGCTAGTAGAATAAAGTTTTTAGTATGATTTAGCTTTGAGTTTTGCTTTGATCTCTATCTATGTAATCGAGTCCTCGAGCTATATAATAAAGAATAGTTTGGGAGAGGCTTTGCTATGTTGCTATGATCTTGATGGAATAAAGAAAAGAAAGGAATAAAAAGAAGTAAATAAATATCATATGTTGATCTTATGTGAAGTAATGACTTCACAAATAAAGAGTATGGAGAATAAAAGTTGTTAAGGGTTGACAAACATAGTTTTGGCCATCGTTGCAATTAATGGGAAGTAATAAAGAAAGAGAGGTTTCACATATAAATATACTATCTTGGACATCTTCTATAATTGTGAGCACTCATTAAAATATAACATGCTAAAAGGTTGAGGTTGAACAAGGAGGACAACATAATGGGTTATGTCTTCTTACATCCTAACAGAAGTTATATTGTCATGGATCCTCCAACATGTTGAGCTTGCTTTTTCCCTCTCATGCTAGCCAAACCCTTTGTACTAAGTTGATATACTACTTGTGCTTCCAAACATCCTTTAAACCCAGTTTTGCCATGAGAGTCCACCATACCTACCTATGGATTGAGTAAGATCCTTCAAGTAAGTTGTCATCGGTGCAAGCAATAAAAATTGCTCTCTAAATATGTATGATCTATTAGTGTGAAGAAAATAAGCTTTATACGAGCTTGTGATGTGGAAGAAATAAAAGTGGCAGACTACATAATAAAGGACCATTATCACAAGTGGCAATATAAAGTGACGTTCTTTTGCATTAAGATTTTGTGCATCCAACCATAAAAGCGCACGACAACCTCTGCTTCCCTCTGCGAAAGGCCTATCTTTTATTTTTTATCTCTTATCCTCATAAAAGAGTTAGGGTGATCATCACCTTTCCTTTTTACTTTTATTCTTTTGGCAAGCACAATATGTTGGAGCTAGATCTAGATATATATATCCATGCGGATGTAGAGAGCCATGAACCATTATTGTTGACATTACCCTTGAGGTAAATCATTGGGAGGCGAAACTATAAGCCCCTATCTTTCTCTGTGTCTGATTGAAATTTTGAATTCATTAGTATCTCGTGAGTGTCAGCAATTATGAAAGACTAAATGATAGTTGAGTATGTGAACTTACTGAAAAGCTCTTATATTTGACTCTTTCCGATGTACGATAAATTGCAATTGCTTCAATGACTAAAATCATGGTTGTTGGCTGTCAATGGAGTTTCTGGTTCATACTTTACCTTGTGATTGAATTGTTACTTTTACATAAGAACCTATATGACAAAGTTATGTTGATGTCCTGAAGATGATCATGATGCCCTCATGTGCGTATTTTATTTTTTATCGACACCTCTATCTCTAAACATGTGGAAATATTTTTCGATATTGGCTTTTCGCTTGAGGACAAGCGAGGTCTAAGCTTGAGGGAGTTGATACGTCCATTTTGCATCATGCTTTTATGTTGATATTTTTTGCATTATAGGTTGTTACTACACATTATATCACAATACTTATGCCTTTTCCCTCTTCTTTTACAAGGTTTACATAAAGAGGGAGAATGCCGGCAGCTGGAATTCTGGACTGGAAAAGGATCAAATATGAGATACCTAACCTTTCACGAAGAATATTTTTGGAATATATAAAAAATATTGGGCGGAAGAAGCACCAGAGGGGGGCCACCACCCAGCCACAAGGGTGGGGGGTGCGCCCTACCCCCTGGGCGCGCCCCCTACCTTGTGGGCCCCCTGGCAGGCCTCTGACTCCCATCTTCTGCTATATCAACGAGTTTTGACCTGGAAAAAATAAGGAGAAGGTTTTCGGGATGAAGCGCCGCCGTCTCGAGGCGGAACCTGGGCAAAACTAATCTAAAGCTCCGGTAGGGCTATTTTGCAGGGGATACTTCCCTCCAGGAGGGGGAAATCAAAGCCATCGTCATCACAAATGATCCTCTCATCGAGAGGGGGTCAATCGTCGTCAACATCTTCACCAGCACCATCTCCTCTCAAACCCTAGTTCATCTCTTGTATCCGATCTTTGTCTCAAAACCTCATATTGGTACCTGTGGGTTGCTAGTAGTGTTGATTACTCCTTGTAGTTGATGCCAGTTGGTTTATTTGGTGGAAGATCATATGTTCATATTCTAAATGTTATTCAATACACCTCTGATAATTAACATGAACAAGCTTTGTGAGTAGTTACTTTAGTTCCTGAGGACATGTGAGAAGTCTTGTTATAAGTAATCATGTGAATTTGGTATCCGTTAGATATTTTGATGAGATGTATGTTGTCTTTCCTCTAGTGGTATTATGTGAACATCGACTACATGACACTTCACCATTATTTGGGCCTAGGAGAAGGCATTGGGAAGTAATAAGTAGATGATGGGTTCCTAGAGGGACAGAAGCTTAAACCCTAGTTTATGCGTTGCTTCGTGAGGGGCTGATTTGGATCCCCATGTTTCATGCTATGGTTAAATTTATCTTAATACTTCTTTCGTAGTTGTGGATGCTTGCGAGAGTGGTTAATCATAAGTGGGAGGCTTGTCCAAGGAAGGATAGCACCCAAGCACCGATCCAACCACATATCAAATTATCAAAGTAACGAACGCGAATCATATGAGCATGATGAAAACTAGCTTAACAACCATTCCCATGTGTCCTCGGGAGCACTTTGCTTTACATAAGAGTACACCCAGGCTTGTCCTTTGCTACAAAAGGATTGGGCCACCTTGTCTAGTTTTGTTACTTGTTACTCGTTACTAATTATGCTATCACACAACTATTTATTATCGATAATTTCAGTGCTTGCAGACAAAACCTTGCTGATAACCTCTTGTCATTTCCTGCTGCTCCTCGTTGGGTTCGACACTCTTACTTATTGAAAGGAATACTATAGATCCCCTACACTTGTGGGTCATCAGGGAGCTCTGTGGCATTTCTGAAATTATATGTGGATGACATATTGTTGTTTGGAAATGATGTAGAATTTCTGGATAGCATAAAAGGATACTTGAATAAGAATTTTTCAATGAAAGACCTCGGCGAAGCTACTTATATATTGAGCATCAACATCTATAAAGATAGATTAAGAAGCTTAATTGGGCTTTCACAAAACACATACCGTGATAAAGTTTTGAAGAAGTTCAAAATGGATCAATCAAAGAAAGGGTTCTGGCCTATGTTACAAGGTGTGAAGTTGAGTCAGACTCAATGCCCGACCATTTCAGAAGATAAAGAGAAAATGAAAGTCATTCCCTATGCCTCAACTATAGGTTCTATCATGTATGCAATGTTGTGTACCAGACCTGATGTGTGCCTTGCTATAAATCTAGCAGGGAGGTACCAAAGTAATCCAGGAGTGGATCGCTGGACAGTGGTCAAGAACATCCTGAAGTGCCCGAAAAGGACCAAGGATATGTTTCTCATTTATGGAGGTCACAAAGAACTTGTCATAAATGGTTACGTTGATGCTAGCTTTGACACTAATTTGGATGACTCTAAGTCACAAACCGGATAAGTATTTTTGTTGAACGGTGGAGCTGTTAGTTGGTGCAGTTCCAAGCAGAGCACGTGGCGGGATCTACATGTGAAGCAGAGTACATAGGTGCTTAGAGAGAAACAAATGATGGAGTCTAGATGAAGGAGTTCATATTCGATCTTGGTGTAATACCTAGTGCATCGGGTCCAATGAAAATCTTTTGTGACATCACTGGAGCAATTGCCTTGGCGAAGGAATCCAGGTTTCACAAGAGAACCAAACACATCAAGAGACGCTTGATGGCTTCTCGCCCCTCGTTGGTTACCCCAAGTGGAAGGTTTGAGATGCAGTGTAGCGGAAGTTTTCCCTTGGCAAAGATACCAAGGATCGATTTCCCCTGAGACTCCAAGGTTCAACAAGAAGGTGTCAACTGCTAACGGCGCCACATACTTAGCAATCAACTTGGACCTGCACACAGATACAAATAACTTTGCTCCCAACGAGTACAGAGAGGTTGTCAATCCCTCCGGCCTTGTCGTTTACAAAGGATCAAATGCAAGAGATAATAGTGATAGGTATTGCTGCAACTAGTAAGTAAAAGCGGAAAGTAAATAGCGGATGTGATCAGTGATGGTAATATGGATCGGGGTCCCATGATGTTCACTAGTGATGTCTCTCTCCCAAAAGACGATAAAACAGTTATGTGAGGTAAACGAATTATAGCTGGGCAATTGACAGAATTATGTGCGCAAACCAATGCTAACTATGTTGCAAGAAAGGTAGAGGTTCAAAGCATGGGCGGTACGCCAAGGTAAGTAGACCGAAATCCATCTGCATCTACTACTAATCATCCACCTTGAGATATCTATCCAGAACATCTCGTTGGTATTAAGTTGTGAGTCCCACCCATAGTGTAAACTCAAAGCAACAGACAACTGCATTAAAAAGAACTTTGCGTAAAGTAAACAATCCTTGCACCCGCGAGTACAAGCACCGTTGTTTTCCCCCTTGTGGCAACAACACATCCCCTAGACTCATGTTTCTGTCACTCAAGCTAGTCATCGAGGGGCATGAACCCACAATCGAGCATAACGTTCCCTCTTGGAGTCACTACCTACTACTTGGCCAAAGCAATAAATAGCAACGGAGAACATGCAAGAATTACTTAAGAACATAAATATAAAAGAGGTAAATCAAATATATTACTCAAACACAATCTGAACATAATCTCACAATCCATCGGATCCCAGCAAACTCAACATAGCATCAGCATAAGGATTACATATGTGCCTCGATCATGTAGGGCAGCTCACGAGGTCTAATTAGTGAAGCACAAGAAGGGGAGGAGAACATCACATAGCTACTGGTCATGGACCCATGGTCCAAGGGAGACTACTCACAACTCATCCGGGAGGCGTCCATGGTGGTGGAGAGGCTCCCAGTGGTGATCCTCCCCTCCGGCAGGGTGCCGGGAAGAGTTCTCCTGGTGCTCCCGATCTTGGAAGCGCGGTGGCGGCGGAACAGAGATGAGATTGCAAAAAAGGGTTCCGTCCTCGAGGGTTTCGGGACGCGTGTTAAATATATGCCAAAGGGGGGCATCAGCGGAGGCCTGGGGGGCCCAGGCGCCCCCCGGCGCGGCCAGGAGGGGGGCCGCGCCACCAAGGCGCCTGGAGCCCTGGTGGCCCCCCTCCGGCCCTACTTCGGCCGTGTGGAAGCTTCCGGAACGCTGATTTTTTATATAATTTTTCCGGGATTTTTCTGGCAGTTTACGTGACGGGAAAACCTGAAATACAAAAATAGCAGAAAACAGAAACTGGCACTGGGGTGCACTAAGTTAATAGGTTAGTCCAAATATGATCAAAAGTGTATGGAAGTGTATAAATATCATAGCAATATCACCCAAAAGAGGCATGGAGCAAGCAGAAATTATAGATACGTTTTGGACGTATCAACGCTTCAACTCTATCCGCGATCAACTCAAGGAGGGAGACATAGAGATTTGCAAAATACATACGGATCTGAATGTAGCAGACCCGTTGACTAAGCCTCTTCAACGAGCAAAACAAGATCAGCACCAGGACTCCATGTGTGTTAGAATCATTACTATGTAATCTAGATTATTGACTCTAGTGCAAGTGGGAGGTTGAAGGAAATATGCCCTACGGGTAATAATAAAGATGTTATTTATATTTCCTTATATCATGATAATGTCTTTTATTCATGCTAGAATTGTATTAACCCGAAATTTAATACATGTGTGGATACATAGACAAAACACAGTGTCCCTAGTAAGCCTATACTAGACTGGCTCGTTCATCAAAGATGGTTGAGTTTCCTAACCATAGACATGTGTTGTCATTTTATTAACAGGATCACATCATTAGGAGAATGATGTGATGGACATGACCTATCCGTTAGCTTAGCATTTTGATCATTCAGTTTTACTGCTATTGCTTTCTTCATGTCAAATACATATTCCTCCGACTATGAGATTATGCAACTCCCGGATACTGGAGGAATGTCTTGTGTGCTATCAAACATCACAACGTAACTGGGTGATTATAAATATGCTCTACAGGTATCTCTGAAGGTGTTTGTTAGGTTGGCACAGATCAAGAATAGGATTTGTCACTCCGAGTATCGGAGAGGTATCTCTGGGCCCTCTCGGTAATGCACATCGTAAGAAGCCTTGCAAGCAATGTGACTAATGAGTTAGTTGTGGGATGATGCATTATAGAACGAGCAAAGAGACTTACGATAACGAGATTGAACTAGGTATGAAGACACAGACGATCGAATCTTGGGCATGTAACGTACCGATGATAGAGGGAATAATGTATGTTGTCATTACGATTTGACCGATAAAGATCTTCGTAGAATATGTGGGAGCCAATATGAGAATCCAGGTTCCGCTATTGGTTAGTGACCGGAGAAGTGTCTTGGTCATGTCTACATAGTTCTCGAACCCGTAGGGTGAGCACGCTTAACGTTCGATGACGATTTGTATTATGAGTTATGTGTTTTTAGTGACCGAAGAATATTCGAGTACCAGATGAGATCACGGACATGACGAGGAGTCTCTAAATGGGTGAGAGGTAAAGATTGATATATTGGATGATAGTATTCGGACACCGGAATGGTTCTGAGGGGTACTGGGTACATATCGGAGTTCCGGGGGGTCACCGAAACCCCCCTGGTGAAAGTTATGGGCCTTATGGGCCATAAGAGGGAGGCACACCAGCCCACATAGAGATGGCGCACCACCCCATGGAAGGATGCCGAATTGGAGTAGGGGAGGTGGCGGCGCCCCCCTTTACTTCTCCTCCTCCAACTCCTTCCTCCTTTCCCCCTCCATGAGAAGGAATAGAGGGGGGGGGATCCTACTAGGACTAGGCCTCCCCTCTCCTTGGCGTGCCCCTAGGGCTGCCTCCCTCCCTCCCCCTCCTTTATATACGTGGGGAGGGCACCCCTAGAACACACAACAATTGTTCCTAGACGTGTGTGGTGCCCCCCTCCATAGTTTGCTCCTTGGGTCATATTGTCGTAGTGCTTAGGCGAAGCCCTGCGCAGATCACTTCACCATCACCGTCACCACGCCGTCGTGCTGATGAAACTCTCCCTCGACAGTTTGCTGGATCAAGAGTTCAAGGGACGTCATCGAGCTAAACGTGTGCTGAACTTCGAGGTGCCGTACGTTTGGTGCTTGATAGGTTGAATTGCGAAGACGTTCGACTACATCAACCGCGTTAATCTAATGCGTCTGCTTTTGGTCTACAAGGGTACATGGACAAATTCTCCCCCTCTCGTTGCTATGCATATCCTAGATAGATCTTGCGTGAGCGTAGAATTTTTTTGAAATTACATGCTACATTCCCCAATAGATTATTCTATCTCCAATTCTTGCGCTTCGCACAATGTTGCTTCCAAGTAGCTCCGTGCGATTTTCCATACATTTATTTCCAATCTTTGATTATCATATCTTCATTAGTTTTAGAAATCCGGCATGAACAACAGTGATGCATAGGATGACCTGGCCGTAAGCTCATAACATCAAGGCGACCTTTCGGAAACATCAGATCGGGCACACAATCCTTCGGGATTTTCTGTTAAAAAACATAGTAATAACTTTGTAGTTAGAAATGTAGTTTAATTTTAGAAGAATTTATGCAAAAGATGCACGGATGTTGTGATAGTAAAAAATCTTACCATGCCATCTACATGGATGTTACCGTAGTTCAACATGTGCACTAGTGGCACGTATTGACCATAATGTGTAGGAATTTGATAATAGATATTGTAATTCTAAAGATCATTAATAAATGAGATAAGATGATCTTTCTCCTAATAAGTTAATTCTGCACCACGAGTGTAGTAGATTCTGTCTACCATCTTCCGTACATTTTTTGAAGAATGAAAATAAGTTGTTAATGGAAATAAGCTCTCAACTATTTTGAAATAAACAATATAATTTTCTTAATAAATATGTTTGAGAAACTCACATATAGGTAGAAGTGGAAGCGTATCAAGAAGGACCCAAATGCCATCGTCATGATCACCAAGATCGAAGGTTACATACATACCCTCCTGAAAATCATATGCCTTGCACAGTGCTTTCCAATTCGAGCGACCAACATGGCTTACGCTCTCCGAACTGTATAGCTTTACAACAAAATCATAGCCATGATGGGTCCTGAGATGAATTATCTTTGTCTCCATATTTTCATGATCATCGAAATCCAGATGCTCCAAGACATAGAGTCTTGCATGGCATGTGATAAGCTAGTCGAATTGTAAAAAAAAATACACGTTGAAGAAGTATAAGTCATGCTTAATTACAAGAATTACTGTCGAGCAATTGATAGACAAGAGAATAATTATGAGAATATCAAGGCATGATCATTATATATAGGCATCACGTCTATGACAAGTAGACCGGAACGATTCTGCATTTACTACTATTACTCCACACATCGACCGCTGTCCAGCATGCATCTAGAGTATTAAGTTCATAAGAACAGAGTAACGCTTTAAGCAAGATGACATGATGTAGAGAGATAAACTCAAGCAATATGATTTAAACCCCATCTTTTTATCCTCGGCGGCAACAATACAATATGTGCCTTGCTGCCCCTACTGTCACTGGGAAAGGACACCAGAAGTAACCCAAAGCCAAGCACATCTCGCATTGCAAGAACTATAGATCTAGTAGGCCAAACCAAACCAATAATTCGAAGAGACTTGCAAGGATATTATAATCATACATAAAAGAATTCAGAAAAGAACCAAATATTTCTCATAGATAATCTTGATCATAAACCCACAATTCATCGGATCTCGACAAACACACCACAAAAAGAGATTACATCGAATACATCTCCTAGAAGACCGAGGAGAACTTGGTATTGAGATCCAAAGAGAGAGAAGAAGCCATCTAGGTACTAACTATGGACCCGAAGGTCTGTGGTAAACTACTGACAACTCATGTTGAGGCGATGGTGTTGATGTAGAAGCACTCCGTGGTAGATCCCCCCGCCGGCGGAGCTCCGGAACAGGCCCCAAGATGGGATCTCACAGGAATAGAAGGTTGCGGCGGTGGAATTAGGGTTTTCTCTCCGTCTTTGATGTTTTCGGGGTACATAGGTATATATAGGAGGAAGGAGGGCATCGGGGGACAAACGTGGGGCCAAGGAGGCAAGGGGCGCGCCCCCCACCCTCGTGGACGCCACGTGTGCCCTATTCCGTGGTTCTCAAGTCTCCCGTGAAGATTTCGCTCCAAAAATATCTCTCCCGAAGGTTTCATTCCGTTTGGACTCCGTTTGATATTCCTTTTATCTAAAACCCTGAAATAGGCCAAAAAACAGCAATCTGGACTGGGCCTTTGGGTTAATAGGTTAGTCCCAAAAATAATATAAAATTGTATAACAAAGCCCAATAAACATCCAAAAAATCATAAATAATAGCATGGAACAATCAAAAATTATAGATACGTTGGAGACGTATCAAGCATACCCAAGCTTAATTCCTGCTCGTCCTCGAGTAGGTAAATGATAAAAACAGAATTTTTGATGTGGAATGCTAACCAACATAATTTTCAATGTAATTCTCTTTATTGTGGCATGAATGTTCAGATCTGAAAGATTCAAAACAAAAGTCTATATTGACATAAGAAATAATAATACTTCAAGCATACTAACGAAGCAATCATGTCTTCTCAAAATACAATGGCTAAGGAAAGTTATCCCTACAAAATCATATAGTCTGGCTATGCTCCCTCTTCATCACGAAAAATATTCATATCATGCACAACCCCGGTTTCAGCCAAGCACTTGTTTTCATACTCTATTCTTTCAAACCTTTCAACTTTCATGCAATACATGAGCGTGAGCCATGGATATAACACTATGGGTGGAAAAGAATGGTGGTTGTGGAGAAGAAAAAAGGAGGGAGATAGTCTCACATCGACTAGGTGTATCAACGGGCTATGGAGATGCCCATCAATAGTTATCAATGTGAGTGAGTAGGGATTGCCATGCAACAGATGCACTAGAGCTAAAATGTATGAAAGCTCAACAAAAGAAACTAAGTGGGTGTTCATCCAACTTGCTTGCTCACGAAGACCTAGGGCATTTGAGGAAGCCCATCGTTGGAATATACAAGCCAAGTTCAATAATGAAAATTCCCACTAGTATATGAAAGTGACTAAACATGAGACTCCCTATCATGAAGAACATGGTGCTACTTTGAAGCACAAGTGTGGAAAAACATAGTAGCAATTGTCCCTTTTTTATTTTTCTTTTTTCTTCCCTTTTTTTGGGCCTTTCTTTTTCTTGTCCTTTCCTTCCTTTTTTTTCTTTTGGACAAAGCTCTAATAATGATGATCATCACACTTATATTGATTTACAACTCGATATTACAACTCGATACTAGAACAAAGTATGACTCTATATGAATGACGCCGGCGGTGTACTGGGATATGCAATGAAACAAGAGTGACATGTATGAAAAATTATGCATGGTGGCTTTGCCACAAATACGATGTCAACTACATGATCATGCATGGCAATATGACAATATGAAGCGTGGCATATGAACGGAACGGTGGAAAGTTGCTTGGCAATATATCTCGAAATGGCTATGGAAATGCCATGATAGGTAGATATGTTGGGGAGGAGGGGTCTGAAACCAAACCTAACTCTTGTTTCCCAATACGGGAAAAGAGAAGCCATAGGCTCTCCTCCTAGGCTCCTCTAGGGGATTGCACCGCCGGTGGCCACTCCGGCCCCGGCGGCCACCTTCATCCCTTCCACCGGCTGCCACCCCGCCGGCAGCTACTCCGGCACCGTCGACCACCTTGTTCTCTGACCTAGCCTTCTTTCCTTGGTGGAACAATGGCACCTTTTTCTCTCAACTTTGAGAGGGGTAAGAAGTTTCAAGCCACCATGAGGAATACATTCGGGCACCCAGTGGTCTTCTCCCCTGGCTTTCGGCAAAAGGAGTTCACCTTGATCGTGTCATTCTGCCGGGCAACATTCAAGTTGGACACCCATACGGTTAGTATTGCTCTCCATTCTTTTTTTGGAGGTTACCCCCAAGGCTTTAGGGTCTCTCATCTCAAGGATCGTTCTTTTAAGTTCGCTGTGGCCTCCAAATCGGTGGGTTTTCATATTTACAATGCGGGGAAAGTAGTTGAGAAAGACTTTGAGATGGTCTTTAGTCTCTGGGGTAATGGAGGACCTAACTGGCGTCGTGAAGAACTTCTGTTTTACAAAGAGCTCGACGCTGAATGGACCGTTGTTAGCCACAAGGGAAAAGCCTCTGTCAATGGCTCCGGCGATCGTCGGAGAGGATCTCCGGTGAGAGATCATAGGTCGGTATTTCAACGTTTATCCAGGGCAGTTATTTCGGAGCGTCATCTCAGTCACACTTCAATTGAGAATTATGCCTCAGCTGTTAATTGGCCCGTCAATGAGAATCGGGAGGTTTTTGCGGAGCAAGGAAATAATACACGTTATTTCGAACGTGCATGCTTTGCATGCGGTGATGTGGATCACCTGGCGTATTCTTGTCCAAAGCCCAAACTTACTGGGCTATGGCCATTTATCAAGGTGCCAACCTTCAGTTGCCCACCAGCCGAGGCCTGGGCCGAGGGAGTAGTATCCGACTGGTTTAAGCACATTGGGCCGGCCCAAGAACCAAGATTGGCTGCCTCTTTTAGGGAGTTGGTCACGGGACACTTTCTTTTTCTGCAGCCAAGTCCCCAAACAGACTCCTCGCATTCCACTCCACCTTCCCTTTCAGTGCAAGCTCGTTCAACCTCTCCGCCATTGCTGACAGACTCCGAGCTCCACTCAACCCCTGTAGACACCATGGCGAATATTCCCATCGATCCCCAGCCGTTTATCCCGCACGGGTTTCAGATTTAGCATGTTGAGGGCAGGAATGGAGTTACCAGGGTGGTTCTTCCACCTCGGCCGCGTCGCCATGAAGATTGGGCCATTGCCACTATTCATCCTCTTCCAGATGAGGTACATTTCCCTAACGTCTGTGATGTTCTGGAAGACTTTCTTCAAAATGACCCAGATGCTAAGGTTGGTTTTAGAGAGATTCAACCTTGCCCTTTTGGGGAGGCATATGTTCAGTTTCGACACATCCGAGACAGGGACGGGATGGTTAGAGATAGCCCCCACATTTTGGGGGATGTTTTCATCACATTTACAAAACATAATGAGGGCAGAAACTGGAGGAGAGTGCAGTTTAATAGAATTTACTGGCTGTTGATTATTGGTGTGCCCTTTGATCATTGTAACACTGAAGATATTGCAACTGCAATAGCTAAGTTTGGAAGAATAATTCAATGGGAAAAGGAAGATGCCCTAAAGGGCAAGATTCTGGTTAAGGCAAGAGTGATAGACTTAATTGAGATCCCAAAGAGCATCCGCTGGTCTGAAGGAGAACACTTTGAAGAAGGATCCCTTACTAGTTTTGTTGAGGTCCTACTGGAGGAAATGCAAGGTGGTGGCCCTGCAGATGAGGATCCTTTTCCACCACCAGGAGTTGACCCACACCCCATCCCTCAAAATGCCAATGACTTTCCAGGATTTCACAATCTGCAATTAAACAATGCACCTGCAGATAATGCAGGGTGGGATGACTGGGAGGAACAGGGGCATTGGGCTTTCCCGCAGCCAGCAGCCCAGCCAATGGACATCCCTCAACAGCAGCAGCAAGAAGAAGTTCCTCTGGATGGGAATGATGCATTGCCCAATAGCAGCATCACCACAACAGTCTCTTTATCTAAAGGTCTGTCCTCACACAATAGTGGACTCAATATACTGAACCAAGAAGTTAATCAAGTGAATTTGGCAAATGTTCAGGCCCCACTTGGAGATGGTCTTCATAACCTTGTGCAAGCATACCCTTCAGATACTGAAAATGAGGTGGAGGAGGGTGAATTCATTGCACCCCAGGATCAGCCTGCTAATCTAGCTCTTATTGTGGACACTGCCAATGAATTACTACATGATTTCATCCAGCAAAACACTTCCCAACCTCAGGTGTCTGCTACTATAGAAGGCCTTGGAGGAACTGCTGTTCAACACAATACTGAAGACACCAGTCCTGCAGCAGAACAGAACACTCTCAATGAGGTGCCAACACCACCTAAGGATCCAGCAAGCTCTTTCAAGGAATGTGCCGGTCCTTCTGCAGGTACAACTCATGGTAACCTAGACCTCTCTCCTAACTCCTTGCTCAAACCACAAGAAATGCTTGATGACCCACAACCGTAAGGGATCTATTGTAGCGTTTTCGATAAGTAAGAGTGTCGAACCCAACGAGGAGCAGAAGGTATTGATAAGCGATTCTGAGCAAGAAGATACTGCAAGCACTGAAAGATAACTTTTTAGGGGTTTTCGCGATATAAGCAACAGGAAAGTAAAAGCAAGCAATGTAAAAGGCACTGAGAGTAACAAGTGGCCCAATCCTTTCTTAACAAAGGAGAGGCCTAGCAACTGAACATATAAAGGCTAAAGCGTTCCTGAGGACACACGGGAGAGATAGTCATGTGCTTTCGCCATATTCCGTATCGATACTATGTTATGTGTTGATAAGTGTTGAGTGGGTGGGTCTATGCTAGTACACTCTCTAGACTAAGATGAGTGCACTCTTATGATTAAACACCTTGCAAGCATCCGCAAATACAAGATAGTATTTAAGGCAAAAGCCTAACCATAGCAATACGATCGAGGATCCATTGTTCCCTTATGCAAAAGCGTGCGAACTGGGGTTCAGGTTTCTGTCACTCCGGCAACCCACCATAAGCATTCTTTGTACACAATGTATTCTCCTAGGTCCTTAATAAGGCGAAGTGTTGAGTGTTCGACTCACACAACACCACTAGTAGAATGACAACGCAACTTAAGTATCAAACAACACATATTACTTCAACAGCATATGACTACTAACAACAAGACTTTCCCCATGTCCTCAAGAACTAAGGTAACTACTCACGAGACATAAAAGAGATCATGATCAGTGGAGATAAATGGGTGATAAACAATCTGGACATAATAATATTTCTCCAACAAAACTCAATAGCATTCACCACAAGTAGTAATCAACACCGATGGAGTAGAGAGGATAGGTAGTACGAGTTACATCACAAGTTGCAATTGTGAGATGAGATTTGGATGAAGATGGAGATGGTGCTGGTGTTGGGGATGATGTTGATGATGATCTCGATGATGCCCGTGACGATGATGATGATGATGGCGACGATCTCCCCTTCCGGGAGGTGATCTCCCCGGCGGAATCTGCCTGCCGGAGATGGCTTTTTCTTCTCTGTAGGTTTCCGCCACGGAGCGGCGGCGGAACTCCATAATAACTCCCGTTTTTAGGGTTTTCAGATAACGGGGAGTATATAGGCAAAAGGGGGCAGCCGGAGGTGGGCCAGGGAATCCAGGCGCCCCCCCGGTGCGGCCAGGGGGGGGGGGCGCCCCCAGGGCGCCTGGGCCCCCTGTGGCCCCCCTATGGTTGCCCTTTCGCAGGTCTTCGTGATTCGTCCGGAAAATATCCTCCGTCGATTTTCAGGTAATTTGGAGGTATTCTTCTTCAGCAACTCAGCGTCCACTTTTTATCGCTGAATCCTGCGTCTGCTGCTTCGGCACCGGAAAGTTGCAAACTGTGTAAAATAGGCCAAAACAACATAAGAACATCATCGTAATGTGAAATATATCAATGAATAAGGATAAATTATGATACAAAATAGTGATGCATTTTGGAAGTATCAACACCCCCAAGCTTAGCCCTTGCTTGTCCCCAAGCGAATACTGAGCTCGGTAAACCTGTCCACAAGTTTAGAGAGTGAAGTGTCGATAAATAGAATACGGACAAGAAGCATCACAGTTTCTTCACCAACTCAAATATCCTCAACAGCAATCTTCAACTCATAAGGCCCTTATAAAAGAGTGGTAACACTTATATTCGGAAGTAGGGCCAAGGAAACTCATTGAATCATGGCAAACATGTTCTTTGGTCAATGAACAACTAATAACTTTTACTTTTGCTCTTTCTTTATGTTTTGATGAGATTAATTGAAGCTTTTGAAAGAACATGTTTATCAGGCAAGAAGTGAAAGTGTTAACACAAAGGAAGATATTTGCCTTAGCTGGGCTTGACAAACAACTTACTTATCAAATGATAATGTCAACAAGGATATGATATGACAAATCTTAATGCAACTTTATATGAATGAATCCTTATCAACATCAAATGGCTGCTCTCTTTGAGAAATAGAAAGGAGTAGGAATAACTGACTCAATCTAAAATTAAAAGATAGGCCCTGCTCTAGGGTAGTAGGGAAAACTCATGTGCTATCCTTAAATCAAACAGAATGAAAACAAGTTTTGAGAGGTGCATGATTTGTCAACGAATGCTAATAGATAACTCAATTACTTCTTGAGCTGGACAAGTTTCGAGGAACGGCTCCCGCACGAGGACGATCACATCCTCTTATTCTCCTTTGTTTATCACTGCCAAAGTTTTCTGATTTCTCATGAACAGAGCATGAAGGAGGGTTTGTTTGTTATATTATTTTTGAGTCGGGCGCACTCTTTGCCAGTTCCTTCTCGTATTATGGGTTTGCACATTAGACATGCAATCCCGGGGTGAAGCTTGTCCATCTCAAAAAGACCATGAATTAACTATTACTTCCTCATGAGCTAAAACAGAGGCACAAAATAAAAGATTTTTGAACATTTAAGGATAACACATAAATTCTGTACTTTAGGAGGTGGTAGTGGAATACCACGAGTCGGAAGGTATGGTGGACTCATATGGAAGGTATTGGTTTAAGGGTATGGATGCACAAGCAGAATTCCGCTTAGTACAGAGTTAGGCTAGCAAAGGTTTTGAGAGAACAGACAATTGATGATGACTAAGATGCAAAACAATATAAAGCATAAACATTGAGATAAGCATAACACATCAAGTTGTCTTCCTTGTCAACATAACACTTCAAGCATAATAACATAAAGGTTTTGGCTATGTCGATATTTCTAGGAAAATCATGCTTGTTGTTATGACCAAAGCTATGTTTGCCAAGATTAAATAAAGTTTTCACAGCCATACCTGATATAAGGTCAATACTCCCCATAAGAGTCATTATATAAGGTCGATTGCGTGAAGAGAATACCGAGTGCAGCAAAAGGAACCAATAAACTTCTCATTAATATTCCATCATAGACGACTCCACACTCACGGATACAATCTCCCTACCGAAGGAGTGATAGACCTCAATGCATACACCTATTTCATATTATAACCTCCCTAAACATGATATGACTCTACTTCACTCTAAAAGACAAAAGATAAAGATAAAGATACCGGGCACTCCCCCAAGCTTGGAACAAGCCAAGGGAATGCCGTTACCCAAGGAGATTTCACTCCTCATCCTTGTTGGCGTTGATCACGTAGTCTCCGGCGAAACGCTTCCATGGAAGGGGTTCTCCAGTCGCATATGAGAAGTTTGTCTCCAGAATCCTGCATTCAGCACCCATACCCATGCGCATAAACCTTAGTTCATACTCACAGTTCTGGTTATGTAGATCATAAATTTGCCCTTGGAGCTCCTCAATCCATTCTTCAGACGCAGTGATGCTTTTCCACATCTCCTTCATCTCCTTCAGAAAGTAGGTCTTCAGCTCGTTGATGATGTCAAAGTTAGCTTTAACACCACGCTCGATCATCTTCTTGTACTCGAAGACTTCTTGCTCCACTTCTTCCAGCCTAGCCTGGATGCTCCCCTCCTTGATAGGTCCCTTCAGATCTTCTTGATGAAGGACACCGTCCTCCATCCGAACAACCTGAGGGTGCTTCTTCACCTCAGCGAGGTAAGGGTTGATGACGTTGACGACGAACTTGTCCTTGGGGGAACTTGGAGAAGCCATGGCACCTAGATTCAGCTGAAAGATTCCCTGGCAGAAACAGATTGAAAAGAAAACACACGAAATCGCAAGATACGTTGCCGGAACAATCCGGGCAAATATATAGCAAAAATTTATGCACAGAAAGGAAGGTAACGGGATAAAGCAGGGTCGGAGACAGACTCCCGGGTGTCCAGGCGCCCTGGCGGCGCGGCCAGGAGGTAGGGCGCGCCAGGGGGGCGCCTGGACCCCCTGGAGCTCGTCTCCGACTCCACATAGGCTCAGAATTTTACTAATTTTGCAAAAACTCGTAATACGGAACTTTTATGGCGGTTCACGATGTTTCCTTACCGTACTACATACCTTTTCTTTATTCTGCTTCTGCTGGCGTCTGAAACAGGGCTGCAACATGTTCTTCATGAGATGTTGTGTATATTATATTCACATCAACATTGACAGGGTCTCCTGCTATGTAATGTTTAAGTCTTTGCCCATTCACAACTTGAGGTTTGGTGCCTTCAAAATTGTTAATCTTAATTGCACCAGACAGATAGACTTCTTCAATATGAAATGGCCCTTCCCACCTAGAAAGTAGTTTGCCTGAACAAAACCTGAAACGGGATCTAAACAACAAAACTTTATCACCAACATTAAATTCACGTTTCGGAATCTTCCTATCATGCCACTTCTTTACCTTTTCCTTGAACATTTTAGCGCTCTCGTAAGCTTCACTTATCCATTCATCTAGAGAAGTCAAGTTCATGAGACGCTTCTCACCAGCTAATTTTGGGTCAGCATTAAGCTCTCTAACAGCCCAGAAAGCTTTGTGCTCTAACTCTAATGGCAAATGGTAAGCCTTGCCATACACCATCTTATAAGGGGACATGCCCATGGGGTTCTTGTAAGCAGTTCTATACGCCCACAAAGCATCTCCTAACTTGTTTGACCAGTCCTTCCTATTTCTGTTTACTATCATCTGCAAGATCAACTTAATCTCTCTATTGGTGAGCTCAACTTGCCCACTAGTTTGAGGGTGATATGGTGAAGCAATTCTATGGTTGACATCGTATTTTGCTAAAGCTTTTCTAAAAGCTCCGTGCGTGAAGTGTGATCCTCCATTAGTCATGAGATACCTTGGTACACCAAACCTAGGAAAAATTACATCTTTAAGCATTTTCAAAGATGTCTTGTGATCAGCACTTTCAGTGGGGATTGCTTCAACCCACTTGGTCACATAATCAACAGCTACTAAAACGTGGGTGTATTTGTGCGAAGAAGGAAAAGGACCCATAAAATCAAAACCCCAACAATCGAAACTTTCAATCACTAGTGAGTAATTCATAGGCATCTCATTCCTTCTACTAATGTTACCAACTCTCTGACATTTATCACAGGCTAAAACATAATTTGTAGCATCCTTAAAGAGAGTAGGCCAATAAAAACCTGATTGAAGAACCCTATGTGCAGTCCTCTCACCGGCGTGATGTCCTCCATAGGGACTATCATGACACTGTCTGAGGATGTCCTTCTGCTCATGTTCCGGTATGCATCTTCTCACGATCCCGTCGGGACCTTCTTTGAAAAGATGTGGGTCATCCCAAAAGTAGTGCCTCAAATCATGAAAGAACTTCTTCCTTTGCTGAAATGTTAAACCTGGAGGCAAATACTTTGCAACAATAAAATTAGCATAATCTGCATACCAAGGATCGAAAAGAGATTGTACTTTTACAACGGCAAGTTTCTCGTCTGGAAAACTATCGTTGACTGGGATGGGGTCGTGCGGTATATCTTCCATCCTTGAAAGATTGTCCGCCACCGGATTGTCTTCCCCTTTCCTATCAACGATCTGCAAATCAAATTCTTGAAGAAGGAGTACCCATCTAATAAGCCTTGGCTTGGCATCCTTCTTTGTCATAAGATACTTAATGGCAGCATGATCAGTATGAATAATAACTTTGGAATCAACAATATACTGCCTAAACTTATCACAAGCAAATACTACCGCTAAGAATTCCTTCTCAGTAGTAGCATAATTCTTTTGAGCACTATCAAGGGTTTTGCTAGCATAATGTATAACATTCAATTTCTTATCAACTCTTTGTCCTAAAACAGCTCCAACAGCAAAATCACTAGCATCACACATAATCTCAAAAGGTAAATTCCAGTCAGGTGGTTGTACTATAGGAGCGGTTATTAAAGCTTTCTTAAGAACTTCAAAAGCTTCCTTACAATCCTCATTAAATACAAAAGGAACGTCCTTCTGGAGAAGATTAGTGAGGGGCCTCGAGGTCTTAGAAAAGTCTTTAATAAATCTTCTATAGAAACCAGCATGACCAAGAAAACTGTGAATACCTTTGATGTCCCTTGGATAGGGCATCTTCTCAATAGCTTCGATCTTGGCTTTGTCCACTTCAATTCCCCTTTCGGAAATCTTGTGACCAAGAACAATTCCTTCGTTAACCATGAAGTGGCACTTCTCCCAGTTGAGTACCAAATTTGTCTCCTCGCATCTCTGCAAAACTTTATTAAGATTGTGAAGACAATGGTCAAAGGAGGTTCCATAGACGGAGAAATCGTCCATGAAGACTTCCATAATATCCCCACAGAAACCATGAAAGATAGCAGACATACACCTTTGAAAAGTAGCAGGGGCATTACATAAACCAAAAGGCATACGCCTGTAAGCATAAGTACCAAAGGGACAAGTAAAAGTGGTCTTCTCTTGATCAGCAGTGTTAACATGAATTTGAGAGAAGCCAGAATAACCATCGAGATAACAAAAGTGGGTATTTTTGGATAACCTTTCAAGCATTTGGTCGATGAACGGCAACGGGTAGTGATCCTTCCTGGTTGCCTTGTTCAACTTCCTGTAATCAGTACACATTCTATATCCAATAATAATTCTCTGAGGTATTAGTTCATTTTTATCATTAGGAACCACAGTTGTACCTCCTTTCTTAGGAACACAATGTACCGGGCTTACCCACTTACTATCAGCTATAGGGTAGATAATACCTGTGGCTAGAAGCTTGAGAATCTCAGCTCTCACAACATCCATCATCTTCGGGTTCAACCGTCGTTGATGATCAACAACTGGTTTAGCATCAGGCTCGAGGTTGATAGTATGTTGACATATAGATGGACTAATCCCCTTAAGGCCATCAAGGGTATAGCCAATTGCGCCTCGGTGTTTACGGAGTACTTCCAATAGTCGCTCTTCTTCATATCCTGAAAGGTTAGAATTGATAATAACAGGATATACTTTCTTTTCATCTAAATAAGCATACTTGAGCGTATCGGGAAGAGGTTTAAGATCGAACACCGGGTCTTCTTTCGGTTTTGATAAAATTCCCAAAGGTTCAATCGGAAGGTTGTGCTTCAGGATAGGAGGCTGCCTCAAGAATATTTCATCTAGTTCATTTCTTTCCTGCATATGCAAATCATTCTCGTGGTCCTCCATATATTGCTGCAAAGGATCATTAGGGGGAATAGCAATAGAAGCAATACTTTCAATAAGTTTATCATCACTAGGTAAATTGGTACCACGAGGCTGCTTAGAGAACTTAGAAAAATTAAATTCATATGGCTCACCATTGAATTCAACAGAAACTTTACCTTTCTTGCAATCTATTATAGCTCCACAAGTTCTAAGAAAAGGTCTACCAAAAATAATTGGACAAAAATTGTCCCTCTCTGAACCAAGTACTAGAAAGTCGGTAGGGTATTTTACCTTTCCACATAGGACTTCAACGTCCCTCACAATTCCGATAGGAGAGATAGTTGTTCTGTTTGCAAGATGAATAGTAACATCAACTTCTTCAAGTTCACAAGGGGAAATCTCACCGATGATCTCTTCATAAAGTGAATAGGGGATAGCACTTGCACTGGATCCCAAATCGCATAGCCCATAATAATTGTGATCTCCTATTTTAACAGATACCACTAGAGTACCTGAAATTGGGCCTTTATTCTTGGCTGTGACAAGGTTAGTGGAAACAGCACAAAAATTTATATTGGAATCCAAAACATCATTAGTAACAAGGTCTTTATTCAATGCAACTTGAGGATCGACCCTGATCTGGTCCTCAGGCTCATCAACTCTTCTCTCACTTTTATTTATTATGCCTGTCACAAGAGAGTGCTCCCTTATCCTTGCGAGAAAAGGAGGCTGTTCATATATAACTGCAGGCAAAATAGGGTCAGCAACATGAATATCAATAGGTGGCTCTTTAAAAGGTTCATGATGCTGGTCTCTCTTCTTTTTAAAAGAATCAACGTGAGAGGCAAAATTCTTACAGAAATCAATCATTAGATGGGAATCAAGACCAATCTTAGAGCAAAAAGTATTGAAGTAATCAGTTTTCACATAGCTCTCAATATAATCATGTTCATAATTTATAGCGGGTTCAATACCTTTATCAATTTCCCAATCTTTGGTATTCATCTGGATCCTTTCAATGAGATCCCACCTTTCTTCAACACTCTTCTTATGAAATACCCCACTAGAGGAGGCATCCAGCATCTCCTTATCCTGACGAGAAAGCCTGGCATAAAAATTTGTAAGTATAATTTCCTTGGGAAGCTTATGAATAGGGCATTTGAGCATTAGGGACTTCTATCTCCCCCAAGCTTGAGCAATGCTTTCTCCGTCACGAGACCTAAAGTTATAGATATAGTTCCTGTCTCGATGAATTTCGTGAAGAGGATAAAACTTAGTATAAAAGAGAGACATAAGCTCCTGCCAGTCAAGCAAGTGTGAGTATCGAGAAGCCTATACCAATCTGAAGCTTTATCTATAAGTGATACAGCAAATAATTTCCTCATGACAAACTCCCTCGATACATCTGCAAGCTTAAATAATGAACATAGTTGTGACAAATATAGCAAGTGTTCACCGGGATGTCTGTCTCCTGCATAACGATTAGCCAAAACATAATCGATAATACCGGCTGGTATTTTATAAGGCACAATTTCAGTAGGGGGAGGATCAACCACCACAGGTGTGGGGCGCCTTCCCGTAAGCAACGATCCAATAACAAGGTTGTCCATAAGGACAAAGAGCAGAAATAGCAAAAAAATAAAAACAGAATTATAAAAACTTCCTTACCAGTTTCACTTTACCAATAGCGCTACGCTCCCCAGCAACGGCGCCAGAAAACGGTACTTGATGACCCACAACCATAAGGGATCTATTGCAGCGTTTTCGATAAGTAAGAGTGTCGAACCCAACGAGGAGCAGAAGGTATTGATAAGCGATTCTGAGCAAGAAATTACTGCAAGCACTGAAAGATAACTTTTTAGGGGTTTTCGCGATATAAGCAACAGGAAAGTAAAAGCAAGCAATGTAAAAGGCACTGAGAGTAACAAGTGGCCCAATCCTTTCTTAGCAAAGGAGAGGCCTAGCAACTGAACTTATAAAGGCTAAAGCGTTCCTGAGGACACACGGGAGAGGTAGTCATGTGCTTTCGCCATATTCCGTATCGATACTATGTTATGTGTTGATAAGTGTTGAGTGGGTGGATCTATGCTAGTACACTCTCTAGACTAAGATGAGTGCACTCTTATGATTAAACACCTTGCAAGCATCCGCAAATACAAGATAGTATTTAAGGCAAAAGCCTAACCATAGAAATACGATCGAGGATCCATTGTTCCCTTATGCAAAAGCGTGCGAACTGGGGTTTAGGTTTCTGTCACTCCGGCAACCCACCATAAGCATTCTTTGTACACAATGTATTCTCCTAGGTCCTTAATAAGGCGAAGTGTTGAGTGTTCGAATCACACAACACCACTAGTAGAATGACAACGCAACTTAAGTATCAAACAACACATATTACTTCAACAGCATATGACTACTAACAACAAGACTTTCCCCATGTCCTCAAGAACTAAGGTAACTACTCACGAGACATAAAAGAGATCATGATCATTGGAGATAAATGGGTGATAAACAATCTGGACATAATAATATTTCTCCAACAAAACTCAATAGCATTCACCACAAGTAGTAATCAACACCGATGGAGTAGAGAGGATAGGTAGTACGAGTTACAGCACAAGTTGCAATTGTGAGATGAGATTTGGATGAAGATGGAGATGGTGCTGGTGTTGGGGATGATGTTGATGATGATCTTGATGATGCCCGTGACGATGATGATGATGATGATGATGGCGACGATCTCCCCTTCCGGGAGGTGATCTCCCCGGCGAAATTTGCCCGCCGGAGATGGCTTTTTCTTCTCTGTAGGTTTCCGCCACGGAGCGGCGGCGGAACTCCGTAATAACTCCTGTTTTTAGGGTTTTCAGATAACGGGGAGTATATAGGCAAAAGGGGGCAGCCGGAGGTGGGCCAGGGGCTCCAGGCGCCCCCCGGCGCGGCCAGGGGGGGCGCCCCCAGGGCACCCTGTGGCCCCCCTCTGGTTGCCCTTTCGCATGTCTTCGTGATTCGTCCGGAAAATATCCTCCGTCGATTTTCTGGTAATTTGGAGGTATTCTTCTTCAGCAACTCAGCGTCCACTTTTTATCGCTGAATCCTGCGTCTGCTGCTTCGGCACCGGAAAGTTGCAAACTGTGTAAAATAGGCCAAAACAACATAAGAACATCATCGTAATGTGAAATATATCAATGAATAAGGATAAATTATGATACAAAATAGTGATGCATTTTGGACGTATCAATGCTTCAGTTGGCCTCCCAACATGCTTTCTCTATTATTGATGGTGCACATTTGCTCTCTGATGAAGGCATTGAGCTCTGGGGCAAGCACTTTGTAGCCTCTCCAACTCAGGTGGCAAGCTCCTTTTCTACAGACATCCCAGTAAGTTGGTTTAATTTTACCCTACACTTGCTTCTGTCCCCAGACATATTTGATTGGATTTGTCACCTCCTAAAGTCACCCCTGTGGCACATTTTGAGTGAGAATTGCAAAGATGAAGATACCATGACTTTTTGTATACCTGATAAATGCACTGTATCCCAGGCCCATGTCTGCAAGCTGCAATCACCTGTTGGTTTCAACAAAGAAAATGCTGGTTCTAGCCCAGCAGCACACTCCTCTTCTGGAACAGGCAGCCCATTGAAAATGGTCTCCCCAACCAATGTCATACTCACTACAACAAAATTGAGATACTGTGACGAAAATCCGCGTGACGTTGATGGACAACGTCACGCAAATAACTAATATGTGACATTTTTGCAGGTGGCATCACTGATTACTGCAGATTGATGACGATAGACGTCACTAAATTGCCTCGACCATAGAGCGCACCTGGTTGTCAATTTGTATGACGTTTTGGTAATTTCTATGACCAACCTACTAGATTCACCGAATATTACGAATGTGTGTTGATCGACTTTTTGTCATGTAATGTCAAGTAGTGGCACCGTCCACAGCTACTTCATGGTTTATTGAGCGGCAAGACCCACACTTCAGTGTTGGTAGTGGGCCTGCCATATTTTATTTACAGGGAAGCGATGCAATTATTTTGTTCTATCTAATATAAATAGGTATAGTGGCTAGGGAAAATTTTATTGTGTTATATCTTTTTTTATGGTGTGTTCTATCTAATATAAATAGGTAGTTGCTGGGCAAAAATGTTCAACCCGATGTTCGTGCGCTCATGTTATTTCTATCAGTCCAAAAATTAAAAAATGAAATAGGAGATTGAACGGAAAATGGGAAAGCTTACAAATAGGTTTCATTCTATTTGAGAAATAAGGTTGTTTACCCACCCACTCTGAATCGGGCGCTTATGAGCTGAGGTTTCATTCTATCTAAAAGTAAAAAATAAAGGAAATAGGAGAGTTGATGGGAAAAGTATGGCACCAGAAGTTCGACCCTAAGGGAGTTGACAATGGGAGTTTTTTTTGCGGCCATCAGAGTACAATTTACATTGTGCTGAAATATATGTATTATACCCCCACAAAATAAATACTCTGTATGTATTATTATGTTTTGCACCAAGTAACCATCAGATAAAATGTTCCACATATAAACTATAGAAGATAATAAAAAATAGAACAAGTTATTTTTGGTGAGAAACTAATTGACTGAACACATGATTTATCTTTTTTGCCCACAAAAAATAGGACATATTTTTTGCAATCTAACAAAAGCATGAAGACGGGAGAACAAATTTCAAGAAAAGAGGGGTAGGGCGTGAAGTCTATGTGGGGCTAGCAATGTCAGTGACACGTTCTTCTAGCACAAATATCTCCTCTCCCATGATTTCTGAAGAAAAAAAAATCCTCCCACGATCCACGTCTCTTCTCTGGATACAAAGCCAAATCGCTATATAGCACTAGTAGATTAGACGCCGCCGCAACCATGCTGAAATCTGGATCTGGCAGCACCGGCGTCATCCTCGACTGCGAGCGACATGCCTGGCCACCTCTCCACATTATCCCTCCTTCACTCCAATGCCTCAAACTCACCCCCTTCCTGCAATTTGCGAAGGCCGCTGACAGGGGGTTCATCCACCTTCGACCTCACAACCGATCTGACCGCCCCGGATGTCATTGCCGCCCGGCCAGATCGCCATGGCACTCGACGCCACCAACGCCTCCACACTTCAGGAGGATCTGACGCCACACGGATCTGGCTGTCACGAACACCGCCACCGCCACATCATCTTTCTCGCCAGTCCAGATCCACTTTTCCCCTTATCTCACTTGTGGTACGGGTGCCAGTCGCAAGAGAGAACTATGAGGCATCGACGATCCAGCCGCCGTCCTATTTTTTTGTCTCTCCAGGTAAGCCCTATTCCCGCCGCCTCTGGTTCGTCTTTGCCTTCGATTCACAGGATCCCGATACAAAATTCCTCTCTACACAGGATGAACAATACGACACTCCCTTCATCGGGATCCAACAACACACGATAGTTGCGACTCCATCTTCCTCCTCAACCATGTTGTTCCAAAATTTTGGATTCTTACAATCCACACCATACATGATTCTGCATTGTTGTGTGTGTGTGCCAAAGTTCTACACAGGCGACACGTTTGTTCCCTGTGTGATTACCCCTCATCATCCAATCGATGATTGTTTTGCAGGTGGAGTAGCGCTCATGCCAGAATCAAGCATAATCTGAAACAGTTGTCATTCTCTCTAGATGCTAATAGGTACCAGTGAGATTGCTCACCTCCCCTCTCTGTCTTCCCACTTTAAATAATTAATAAACCAAAATTGCCCTTGCTCGCAAGTAATGGATCTGCATGGATTTATACATGTGCTGATAGTTGCAATGTGTCTATAAGTCTGTTAGCTGCATATGCACGATATAGCAAGTTACTACTAGCCTTATAATCACAGCATGCCCTCTTCTTTTGATCTGTTTACGAGTTTGTGGCAAATTTTAATCCTATGCTAGCTTTTGACAGGATAATATGCAAGTCACCTTTGAAGAAAATCGTGATGGACAAAGAAGCGTTACAAAAACTTTAGTCACCAACAAGAAATTAGGAGAAGAGTCGACCAAAAAATGTTCCTTCCTTTGATGAAGACAGAAGCTATAGAAATATGTTTGGGGGCCAAGACAACTCATTTGTTAATTCAGTCCTTAGTGCCGATGCTACTTGTTTCATCAAGTTTCTATGTAACTCGTGTAATTTCGGCATACGTAGTATGTGAACTATGATTCTGTTTTTAATAAAAATTATGATGGTGATGTGTGCTGTGAAATAGGCGAGATTAATTGCCTGCCATATATCAAGTAAAACTAGTATGCGTGAACAATCGAAAGATGCATTGAATGAGTAGAAAAAATAAATAAATAATTAAAATAATTGGCGGAAAACGGATATTGCCCAACAAAGGCCCAATAAAAATTGAGTACTGCATCAAACGATATTGTGCTGCAAATTGGCCATGGCCCAGAAAATGGATATAAAATTTAAATCAACCAAATTATCGGGCTCGGCCCATTTAGAAATATAATGTGAATTGGGCCATTGAAAATCCAGTGACGTCGGACGTCACTGATGGTCCCATATTGAGTGACGTTTTGTGCACGCGCCGTCACTAGGAGTAATCTGTGACGGGGATTCCGTGACGATGCTCGTGACGCGCGTAAAATGTCATGCATGGGTATTTTGTGACGTTTATGGATGTTTCATGACATTCTTTAGCCCGTCATAGTAGGCCTGATCTCTTGTAGTGACTCTTACCTGCTGGTGAAGCAATTTCCAGGAAAAGGAGGGGAAAAGGGCCCCTAGTTGAAACACAGGTAAGGAGAAGTGAAAGAATTAAAGATGAAAATAAAGGTTTTAAAAGAAATACATGTTCAGGAAATTCATGTCTTCCTTGCAATGCTGTTCCTCCAATTTTGCACAGTAAAGTAGTCAAAAATCTTACCTCATCCTTTTGCAAGGTGGCTGGAGAGGAACTGTTAGAGTGTGTGGCCAAGAGGGCTAGAAGCAAGGAGACTGAAGGGGAGGCCAACAATTCCAAGGCCAAGGAGAATAGCAACTCCAACCCTAGTGCAGCATGATTAGTAAACCCTTTAAGCATTCTGGCTTCTCAGCCAGGGAAATTAGGGTTGATGATAGTTTGTTACTCATTAAAGAATTGCACTCTATGTTCTGTGTGAGGCATTGTGACTTGTGTATGTCTGAAAACCCGACTGGTAGCATGTCTGAATCTTGGGATGTTGATGTGTTCTTTTGGAAGAACTGTATGATGCTTAAATTCCAGCAAGTAATCAGTTGCATCAAATATTTTCTCAACTACTATGGGCCATATGTGGCATCCTGTCAAAGGATGGTCTTTGATGGCAATTTCATAACAACCAGGTTTCATTATGAATATTAAAAGATCTTGGAACATATTGAATTGGAACATTAGAGGCATAAATGCTGAAGCTAAGTGGCTAGCTTTAAAGCAAAAAATAGAAGAAAGTGCAGCTGGGATCATTTGTCTAGAGGAGCCCAAAAGAGAGAGATTTGATTTGCCATCTATTCAGAACTTCTGCCCACATAGATTTACTAAATTTGAGTACCTACCCTCTATTGGGGCCTCTGGAGGCATTATTGTTATTTGGGTAGACTCTCTCTTCCATGGAGAAATCCTGTTCGAAAATAAATATTCACTCTCCATGAAATTCACATGTAACAATTCCAATCAGTCTTGGGTTCTGACAAACATCTATGGTCCTAGCAACCAGGAGGATAAAGCAGAATTTCTGCAGTGGTTCAGTAACATACAAATGCCCCCTGAAGTGGATTGGATAGTCATGGGGGACTCCAATTTCATCAGATCTCCAACTGACAGAAATAAACCAGGAGGAGATGTCAGTCAGATGCTCCTCTTCAATGAGGCTATTAGCAATCTAGCTTTACTTGAATTACCCTTAAAAGGCAGACAGTTCAGTTGGAGTAACATGCAGGAAAACCCTTTGCTAGAGAAACTTGACTGGATCTTCACCTCTGCTTCTTGGATGATTTCTTACCCAAACTCTATTGCTCTCCCTCTTGCAAGACCTATTTCTGACCACATACCATGTTTGATTAAAATTGGGACAACTATTCCAACGGCTAAAGTGTTTAGATTTGAGAACTACTGGTTGAAACACAGCGCTTTTAAAGACATGGTCAAAGCTGCTTGGGATATTCCTGTGGGTCACTCTAATCCTGCCAAGTTAATCAATGCTAAGTTTAAAAACCTAAGGAGGGCTCTTAAATTATGGTCAAAGATTTTGAAATGCCTTAAGAAGCAGATTGATGACATCAATGAGTGTATATCTCTCATAGACCTTTTTGAGGAATATAGAAGATTGGATCCCATAGAGTGGAATTGTAGAGTCTTGCTGAAAGAACAGCTGCCTATTATATTGAAGAACCAGAAGATTTACTGGAAACAAAGAGGAAAAATTAAAGGAGTAAAATTTGGAGATGAAAATACAAAGTTTTTCCATACCAGAGCTTCAATCAATTACAGGCATAATAAGATTTCTATGCTCCTTAATGAGGATCAAATTGAAATCAATGACCATGATGGAAAGGCTGGCTTACTTTGAGAATCTTTCAAACAGAGGCTAGGGAAATCTGAGGGACATACAATGCACTTTGATCTGCAAAACCTTCTTGCCAACCAAGTCAATCCAGAGGTATTCAAGGACGTTGAACAACCTTTTTCAGAAGAGGAGATTAATAATGTGGTTAAGGGCCTGCCTACTGACAAATCCCCTGGGCCAGATGGCTTCAACAATGAATTTATAAAAGCCTGCTGGGATATTATTAGTGCTAACATAAGAAACCTGGTTCATGCTTTCCATGAAGGCAATCTCTCTATAGAGAGCATCAACACATCATATATCACCCTCATTCCAAAGAACTCAGCCCCTCTTACCCCTAGTGATTTTAGACCCATTTCATTACTTAATGGGGTGCTAAAAATCATCACTAAACTATTGGCAAATAGGTTACAAAAAGTTATTTTACAAATGATCTAAATTAACCAATATGGATTTCTTAAGGGCAGGGTGATTCAAGACTGCTTGGGATGGTCTTTTGAATACATCCACCAATGTTACAAATCCAGGGAGCAGCTGCTTGTGCTGAAACTAGACTTTGAAAAAGCATTTGACACCATTGAACACCAAGCAATTATAGACATCCTCAGAGCAAAAGGTTTTGGAAATAAGTGGATTTCATGGATACAAATGATCTTTGACTCTGCTTCAACTGCTGTAATGCTAAATGGAGTCCCTGGTAAGAAATCTACTGTAGAAGGGGAGTACCACAAGGAGATCCACTAGCATCTCTGCTGTTTGTTATAGCTGCTGATCTGCTCCAATCAGTAATCAATAGAGCAATGGGAATGAGCCTCATTCTTGCACCTCTTCACATAAATACATGCACTGATTTTTCCAATTGTTCAGTATGCAGATGACACCTTCTGATTATGCAAGCTGATTCTAGACAGCTCATCTATCTTAAAGCCCTTCTTAACACTTTTGCATCTGCCACTGGTTTAAAGGTCAACTACCAAAAGTCCATCATGGTGCCTATTAATATCCAAGAAGAGCAGGCCCAAATTTATGCTGGTACTCTCAACTGTCAGTTAGGACAATTTCCATTCACATACCTTGGGCTACCTCTAGGGCTACACAAACCAACAGTGGAGCAATGTTTACCATTGGTCAGCAGGATTGCCAAAAGATTGGCTGGCATAGCCACTTTTATGACCTATGCAGGTAGATTATTGATGGTTAAATCAGTTCTGGCATCCCTCACAATTTTCTTCATGAGCTGTTTGGATGTACCAGTTACTATCAAACAACAAATCCTAAAATACTTCAGACACTGCTTGTGGAGAGGACTAGATATGGGGGATCATAGACCAGCTCTAGTAAAATGGACTACTGTTTGCAGACCAAAGAGTTAGGGAGGGCTAGGAATCATGGATATCTTCACACGGAACAAGGCACTTCTCATGAAAAACCTACACAAGTTCTACAACAGGCATGACATTCCATGGGTAAACTTGATCTGGGAGACACACTACAATGAGGACAAATTGCCAGTAGATGAATTAGTAGGTTCTTTCAGGTGGAAGGCTAACTTGCAATTAATCCAACACTTTAAAGGGTTGGCAAGATGCAACTTGGGAGATGGTAGAAGTGCCTTTTTTTGGTTGGACCTATGGTCAGAGCAAATACTACAGCATCAGTTCCCACACCTCTTCTCCTTTGTGATCAATGACAAGCTTACAGTGCAGCAGGTTTTGGCCACATAATTCTTTGAAGATCTCTTCCACCTAGCATTATCAATAGGGGCCCATGAGCAGTTCCTACAGCTTGAAGACATATGCTACACAATGAAGCAATCAGAATACCAAGATCATTCAGTTACATGGAGTTATATCTGGGGTAATGAACAATACTCCTTTGCCAAGGCTTACAATGCCATGATTGGTATCAAACAATCACCACCACACTTCACATGGATCTGGAATTCTTCATGCCAACCTAAACACAAAATGTTCTTCTGGATGCTCTTGCATGACAGACTCAATACAAGAAATCTTTTGAGAAGGAAAACATTTGTCTTGGAAGACTACAACTGTGCTCTCAGGGGGTGCCAACAGGAGGAAACCCTGTACGACTTGTTCTGGGGATGCAACTTTTCTACAAGATGTTGGGATCACATATGCCCCACAAGAACACCAAACCTATCTATTCTTGAAGCATTCCAGGATATTAAGGAAAAGCTAAGTTTACCTTTTTATGTATATAATAATACTTAGCTCCTGGGCTATTTGGATCTCCAGGAATAACAAGATCTTTGAACATATTCAACCCACTTTTCAAGAATGGAAGAACAGTTTCCTGATGGAGATAAAACTACTAAAGCACAGGATGAAGCCAAAGCATGCCAACCATTTCAACTCATGGCTGGATCTGCAGCAATGATCTCATTTCTTTTTTCTTTGTATAGCTTTAGCTTTAGTTTAGCCTTTTTCTATTTATTTGCCTTTGTTAGTTTAGCCTAGCTTTCTGTTAGGGGCTACTCTCAAGCCCTTGCTGTCTTTTGCTTTGTTCTGTAAGGCTGGACCTTTTTTTTCTATTTATAAAAATTGCAGTGGGGTGTTTTACCCTACTGTTCATAGTCAAAAAAAGGTAGATATGGTGGCTGTTTTGAGGAAAATATATGGTGGCTGTTTTGAGGAAGGTATATAGTGGGTCTATGGTACCGGCGAAAGTTGCGCGGTACAAGAGAGGCTAGCAATGGAGGAAGGGTGAGAGTGCGTATAATCCATGGACTCAACATTAGTCATAAGAACGCATATACTTATTGCAAAAATTTACGAGTCATCAAAACAAAGCAATCAACGCATGCTCCTAGGGGGGAGGTTGGTAGGAGTTAACCATCGCGCGCCCCGACCTCCACACAAAGGATGACACTTTACAAATACCTCATGTTCTAACTTCGTCACATAGCGGTTCACCATATGTGCATGCTACGGGAATCACAAACTATAACACAAGTATTTCTCAATTTGATAATAACTCCACTAGCATGACTCTAATATCACTATTCTCATATCTCAAAACAATTATCAAGTATCAATATTCTCATCATATTCAATGCACTTTATATGAAAGTTTTTACTACATTCATCTTGGATGCCTATCATGTAACGGCTTGTTTTATAGACAAAGAACATTACCATGCTGTTCTAATGGACTCTCAAAAGGATTACAGTGAATCATGAGAGATCAACAATTTCTACAAAATAAAATTACCACCGTGCTCTAAAAGATATAAGTGAAGCACTAGAGCAAAAACTATTCAGCTCAGAAGATATAAGTGAAGCACATAGAGTGTTCTAACAATTCCTAGGCCATATTTATCTATCTCAAAAAGGTGTGTCCAGCAAGGATAATTGTGCCAAACTAACAAGCAATGACTCATATCATACATGACGCTCCAAGTAAAACACATATCATGTGGTGAATAAAAATATAGTCTCGAGTATAGTTACCGATAGATGAAGACGAAAGAGGGGATGCCTTCCCGGGGCATCCCAAGCTTAGGCTTTTGGTTGTCCTTGAATTTAACCTTGGGGTGCCTTGGGCATCCCCAAGCTTAGTCTCTTGCCACTCTTTGTTTCGTAGTCCATCAAAGCAATACTCAAAACTGGAAAACTTCACAACACTAAACTTAGACAAAAATCTCGTGAGCTCTGTTAGTATAAGAAAACAAACCACCACACAAAGGTACTGTAATGAACTCATTCTTTGTTTATATTGGTGTTAAACCTACTGTATTCCAACTTCTCTATGATTCATATCCTCCAATAGTACTCATAGATTCATCAAAATAAGCAAAAAAAACACACAAAAAACAGAATCTGTCAAAAACAAAACAGTCTGTAGTAATCCGTAACTTTCGCATACTTCTGTAACTCCAAAAAATTGAAATAAATTGGTAAAAGTGGGGAATTTTTCTATTAATCATCTGCAAAAATAATCAACTAAATAGCAAACTCCAGTAAAATCTGGTGACTATTCTAGTGAGCGCTAACGATTCTGTTTTTTTACAGCAAGATCATATAAACTTCACACAAGTCTTGCCAAAGGTTCTACTTGGCACAAACACTAACCAACACAAAACCACATCTAAACAGAAGCTAGATGCAATATTTATTCCTAAACAGAAGTAAAAACAAAAAATATAAAATTGGGTTGCCTCCCAACAAGCACTATCGTTTAACGCCCCTAGCTAGACACGATACAAGGATAGGTCCAGGTATTGCCATAATGATAAGATATATCGCGAAAACTCGTCTCATATTCCCTATGTTCAGCAGCAAGTTTTCTTTGTGGCAAGCAAAAGTAATCAAAAGAGCTAAATTTAATGGGACAAAATTCCCCCATATCAAGCTCAGGAGGTATAGGTTCCTCTTTTGGCCCTTTATAGTGTACAACCAATTCATCATTATGGGCATTCTTTTGGCAGAAGGTCATGAGCCTTTGCTCAAGGGAGAAACCTAACCCATTGTTTTGAGTAGCAAAATCATCATTCAACTCAGAAATTCTATCAACCAAGACATCGGTAGGAACCTTTTTTCTAAGGTTTTCACTAAAGGCAACATGATTAGGAGATCGCAACCGCATTATGTCTTCTTGATTAAATAAAATAGCCTCTATGGGAGGTCGACCAGCATCTACCCCGTAATGAGCAAAGATTTATTTGGCCTCTTTCACTATAAATCTCAATTCATGATCCAAAAAGATAGTAGCTGGACGCTTAACAGAAGAATGCTCAATGTTCGAGAATTCCAGAAAGATTCTCTTAATACAAGGATGCATATGGATAAATTGCCTTTCAATTTCTACTACAAGCATAGATATGGCATCTGCAAGGCTACTAGTTATATGAAGAATAGAGCCACCCATAGTGGGCGAAGCACCGGCACAAGTAAAGAAGTCTTGAAGAACTCCTTTTCCAATGATATTACAACTACCAACCCGGAACTTCTTAATATGTAAAGTGGTAGTTTCATCCGGAGGGTCAACATAGACGTTGCCCTCAACATTAATACCCTTCTCGATAAAATATTCCCCCATCTTAGACATGAGGGCAAGCGAGCGATAAACACACGGCAAAAAGAAGGGCAAATAAAACGGCAAGGGTGAAGTGGGGGAGAGGAAAACGAGAGGCAAATAAATGTAATGCGAAGGATAAGGGTTTGTGATAGGTACTTGGTATATGACTTTTGCCTAAGCCTCCCCGGCAACAGCGCCAGAAATTCTTCTTGCTACTTTTCGAGCTTGCGTTGTATTCCCTCGAAGAGGAAAGGGTGATGCAACACAGTAGCATAAGTATTTCCCTCAGTTTTTGAGAACCAAGGTATCAATCCAGTAGGAGACAACGCGCGAGTCCCTCGCACCTGCACAAACAAATAAGAACTTCGCAGCCAACGAGATAAGGGGTTGTCAATCCCTTTACGGTCACTTACGAAAGTGAGATCTGATAGATAAGATAGTTTGATTTTTTGGTATTTTTGGATATAAGGAAATAAAGTAAAAACAGAAAACTAAAGTAGATTGTAGATTGATATGTTGAGAATAGACCTGGGGGCCATAGGTTTCACTAGTGGCTTCTCTCATGATAGCAGAATTCTACGGTGGGTTAACGAATTACCGTCGAGCAATTGATAGACAAGCGAATAATTATGAGAATATCTAGGGATGATCATTATATAGGCATCATGTCCGTGACAAGTAGACCGAAACGATTCTGCATTCTACTACTATTACTACACACATCGACCGCCATCTAGCATGCATCTAGAGTATTAAGTTCATAAGAACAGAGTAACGCCTTAAGCAAGATGACATGATGTAGAGAGATAAACTCAAGCAATATGATATAAACCCCATCCTTTTATCCTCGATGGCAACAATACAATACGTGCCTTGCTGCCCCTACTGTCACTGGGAAAGAACACCGCAAGATTGAACCCAAAGCCAAGCACTTCTCCCATTGCAAGAACTATAGATCTAGTAGGCCAAACCAAACCAATAATTCGAAGAGACTTTCAAGGATATTATAATCATACATAAAAGAATTCAGAAAAGAACCAAATATTTCTCATAGATAATCTTGATCATAAATCCACAATTCATTGGATCTCGACAAACACACCGCAAAAAGAGATTACATTGAATAAATCTCCTCGAAGACCGAGGAGAACTTGGTATTGAGATCCAAAGAGAGAGAAGAAGCCATCCATGTACTAGCTATGGACCCGAAGGTGTGTGGTAAACTACTCACAACTGATGACCCACAACCATAAGGGATCTATTGCAGCGTTTTCGATAAGTAAGAGTGCCGAACCCAACGAGGAGCAGAAGGTATTGACAAGTGATTCTGAGCAAGGAATAACTGCAAGCACTGAAAGATATCTTTTTAGGGGTTTTCTTGATATAAGCAGTAGGAAAGTAAAAGCGAGCAAAGTAAAAGGCACTGGAGAGTAACAAGTGGCCCAATCCTTTCTGAGCAAAGGAGAGGCCTAGCAACTGAACTTATAAAGGCTAAAGTGTTCTTGAGGACACACGGGAGAGGTAGTCATGTGCTTTCGCCATATTCCGTATCGGTACTATGTGATGTGTTAATAAGTGTTGAGTGGGTGGATCTATGCTAGTACACCCTCTAGACTAAGATAAGTGCACTCTTATGATTAAACACCTTGCAAGCATCCGCAAATACAAGATAGTATTTAAGGCAATAGCCTAACCATAGCAATACGATCGATGATCCATTGTTCCCTAGTGCAAAAGCGTGCGAACTGGGGTTCAGGTTTCTGTCACTCCGGCAACCCACCATAAGCATTCTTTGTACACAATGTATTACCCTAGGTCCTTAATAAGGCGAAGTGTTGAGTGTTCGACTCACACAACACCACTAGGAAAATAACAACACAACTTAAGTATCACACAACATATATTACTTCAACATCATATGACTACTAACAACAAGACTTCTCCCATGTCCTCAAGAACTAAAGTAACTACTCACAAGACATAAAAGAGATCATGATCAGTGGAGATAGATGGGTGATAAACAATCTGGGCATAATGATATTTCTCCGACAAAACTCAATAGCATTCACCACAAAGTAGTAATCAACACCGATAGGGTAGAGAGGATAGATAGTACGGATTACAGCACAAGTTGCTATTGTGAGATGAGATTGGATGAAGATGGAGATGGTGCTGATGTTGGGGATGATGTTGATGATGATCTCGATGATGCCCGTGACGATGGTGATGACGATGGCAATGATCTCCCCTTCCGGGAGGTGATCCCCCGGCGGAATCTGCCCGCCGGAGATGGCTTTTTCTTCTCTGTAGGTTTCCGCCACGGAGCGGCGGCGGAACTCCGTCAAAACTCTCCTTTTTAGGGGTTTTGGATGACGAGGAGTATATATGCCAAAGGGCGTCACCAGAAGCGGAGAGGGGGGCCTAGGCGCCCCCCTAGGGCGGCCAGGGGTGGGGCCGCCTGGGGTGGCCGCCTGGGCTGTTGCTGGCTCCCCTCTGGTTGCTCTTTTGCGTGTCTTCGTGATCCTTCTGGAAAATACCCTCCATCGATTTTCAGGTAATTTGGAGGTATTCTTCTTCAGTAACTCAGCGTCCACTTTTTACCGCTGAATCCTGCGTCTGCTGCTTCGGCACCGGAAAGATGCAAACTGTGTAAAATAGGCCAAAACAACATAAGAACATCATCGTAATGTGAAATATATCAATGAATGAGGATGAATTACGATATAAAATAGTGATGCATTTTGGACGTATCAACACCCCCAAGCTTAGACCTCGCTTGTCCCCAAGCGAATACTGAGCTCGGTAAACCTGTCCACAAGTTTAGAGAGTGAAGTGTCGATAAATAGATTACGGACAAGAAGCATCACAGTCTCTTCACCAAACTCAAATATCCTCAACAGCAATCTTCAACTCATAAGGCCCTTATAAAAGAGTGGTAACACTTATAATCGAAAGTAGGGCTAAGGAAACTCATCAAACCATGGCAAACATGTCCTTTGGTCAGAGAACAACTAATAGCTTTTACTTTTGCTGTTTCTCTTTATGTTTTGATAATTGAAGCTTTTGAAAGAACATGTTATTAGGCAAGAAATGAAAGTGTTTACACAAAGGAAGATGTTTGCTTTAGCTGGGCTTGACGAACAACTTACTTATCAAATGATAACGTCAATAAGGATATGATATGACAAACCTTAATGCAACTTTATATGAATGAATCCTCGTCAACATCAAATGTCTGCTCTCTTTAAGAATAGAAGGAAGTAGGAATAACTGACTCAACCTAAAACTAAGAGATAGGCCCTGCTCTAGGGAAGTAGGGAAAACTCATGTGCTATCCTTAAATCAAACAGAATGAAAACAAGTTTTGAGAGGTGCATGATTTGTCAACGAATGCTAATAGATAACTCAATTACTTCTCAAACTGGACAAGTTTCGAGGAACGGCTCCCGCATGGGGACGATCACATCCCCTTAATCTCCTTTGTTTATTACTGCCAAAGTTTTCTGACTTCTCATGAACAAAGCATGAAGGAGGGTTTGTTTGTTGTATTATCTTTTATGAGCCGGGCGCACTCATGCCAGTTCCTCCTCGTTTAGGGGTTTGCAGATTAGACATGCAATCCCGGGGTAAAACTTTTCCAACTTAAAAAGATCATCAATTAACTACTACTTCCTCATGAGCTAAAACAGGGGCACAAAATAGAAGATTTTGAACATTTAAGGATAACACATAAATTCTATACTTTAGGAGGTGGTAGTAGAATACCACGAATAGGAAGGTATGGTGGACTCATATGGAAGGTATTGGTTTAAGGGTATGGATGCACAAGCAGAATTCCGCTTAGTACAGAGTTTAGGCTAGCAAAGGCTTTGAGAGAACAGACAATTGATGATGACTAACATGCAAAGTAATATAAAGCATAAACATTAAAATAAGCATAACACATCAAGTTGTCTTCCTTGTCAGCATAACACTTCAAGGATAATAACATAAAGGTTTTGGCTATGTCGCTACTTTAAGAAAATCATGCTTGTTGTTATGACCAAAGCTATGTTTGCCAAGATTAAATAAAGTTTTCAAAGCCATACCTGATATAAGGTCAATACTCCCCATAAGAATCATCATATAAGGTCGATTGCGTGAAGAGAATACCGAGTGCAGCAAAGGAACCAATAGACTTTTCATTAATATTCCATCATAGACGACTCCACACTCAAGGATACAATCTCTCCACAGAAGAAGTGATAGACCTCAATGCACACACCTATTTCATAAAATAACCTCCCTAGACATGATACGACTCTACTTGACTCTAAAAGACAAAAGATAAAGATAAAGATACCGGGCACTCCCCCAAGCTTGGAACAAGCCAAGGGAATGCCATTACCCAAGGAGATTTCACTCCTCATTCTTGTTGACGTTGATCACGTGGTCCTCGACGAAGCGCTTCCATGGAAGGGGTTCTCCAGTCTCATATGAGAAGTTTGTCTCCTGAATCCTGCATGCAGCACCCATACCCATGCGCATAAACCTTAGTTCATACTCACAGTTCTGGTGATGTAGATCATAAATTTGCCCTTGGAGCTCTTCAATTCTTTCTTCAGATGCGGTGATGCTTTTCCACATCTCCTTCATCTCCTTCAGGAAGTAGGTCTTCAGCTCGTTGATGATGTCAAAGTTAGCTTAAACACCACGCTCGATCATCTTCTTGTACTTGAAGACTTCTTGCTCCACTTCTTCTAGCCTGGCCTGGATGCTCCCCTCCTTGATAGGTCCCTTCAGATCTTCTTGACGGAGGACACCGTCCTCCATCCGAACAACCTGAGGGTGCTTCTTCACCTCAGCGAGGTAAGGGTTGATGACGTTGACGACGAACTTGTCCTTGGGGGAACTTGGAGAAGCCATGGCACCTAGGTCCAGCTAAAAGATTCCCTGGCAGAAACAGATCGAAAAGAAAACACACGAAATCGCGAGATACGTTGCCGGAACAATCCGGGCAAATATATAGCAAAAATTTATGCACAGAAAGGAAGGTAACAGGCTAAAGCGGGGTCGGAGACGGACTCCTGGGTGCCCAGGCGGCCTCCCGGCGCGGCCAGGAGGTAGGGCGCGCCAGGGGGGCGCCTGGGCCCCCTGGAGCTTATCTCCGGCTCCACTTAGGCTTAGAATTTTACTAATTTTGCAAAAACTCATAATATGGAACTTTTATGGCGGTTCGCGATGTTTCCTTACCGTAATACATACCTTTTCTTATTCTGCTTCTGCTGGTGTCTGAAACAGGGCTGCAACATGTTCTTCGTGAGTTGTTGTGTATATCATATTCACATCAACATTGACAGGGTCTCCTGCTATGTAATGCTTAAGTCTTTGCCCATTCACAACTTGAGGTTTGGTGCCTTCAAAATTGTTAATCTTGATTGCACCAGACCGATAGACTTCTTCAATATGAAATGGCCCTTCCCACCTGGAAAGTAGTTTGCCTGGAGAAAACCTAAAACGGGATCTAAACAACAAAACTTTATCACCAACATTAAATTCACGTTTCAGAATCCTCCTATCATGCCACTTCTTTACCTTTTCCTTGAACATTTTAGCGCTCTCGTAAGCCTCACTTCTCCACTCATCTAGAGAAGTCAAGTTCATGAGACGCTTCTCACCAGCTAACTTTGGGTCAGCATTAAGCTCTCTAACAACCCAGAAAGCTTTGTGCTCTAATTCTAATGGCAAATGGCAAGCCTTTCCATAAAACATCTTATAGGGGGACATGCCCATGGGGTTTTTGTAAGCAGTTCTATACGCCCACAAAGCATCTCCTAACTTATTTGACCAGTCCTTTCTATTTCTATTTACTGTCTTCTGTAAGATCAACTTGATCTCTCTATTGGTGAGCTCAACTTGCCCACTAGTTTGAGGATGGTACGGTGAAGCAATTCTATGATTGACATCGTACTTGGCTAAAGCTTTTCTAAAAGCTCCATGCGTGAAGTGTGATCCTACATCAGTCATGAGATACCTAGGTACACCAAACCTAGGGAAAATCACATCTTTGAGCATTTTCAAAGATGTCTTGTGATCAGCACTTTCAGTGGGGATTGCTTCAACCGACTTGGTCACATAATCAACAGCTACTAAAATGTGAGTGTACTTGTGCGAAGAAGGAAAAGGACCCATAAAATCAAAACCCCAACAATCAAAAGGTTCAATCACTAGTGAGTAATTCATAGGCATCTCATTCCTTCTACTAATGTTACCAACTCTCTGACATTTATCACAGGCTAAAACATAATTTCTAGCATCCTTAAAGAGAGTAGGCCAATAAAAACCTGATTGAAGAACTTATGTGCGGTCCTCTCACCGGCATGATGTCCTCCATAGGGACTATCATGGCACTGTCTGAGAATGTCTTTCTGCTCATGTTCCGGTATGCATCTTGTCACGATCCCGTCTGGACCTTCTTTGAAAAGATGTGGGTCATCCCAAAAGTAGTGCCTCAAATCATGAAAGAACTTCTTCCTTTGCTGAAATGTTAAACCTGGAGGCAAATACTTCGCAATGATAAAATTAGCATAATCTGCAAACCAAGGATCGGAAAGAGATTGTACTTTTACAACGGCAAGTTGCTCGTCTGGAAAACTGTCGTTGACTGGGATGGGATCATGCGGTATATCTTCCATCCTTGAAAGATTGTCCGCCACCGGATTGTCTTCTCCCTTCCTATCAACAATCTGCAAATCAAATTCTTGAAGAAGGAGTACCCATCTGATAAGCCTTGGCTTGGCATCCTTCTTTGTCATAAGGTACTTAATGGCAGCATGGTCAGTATGTATAATAACTTTGGAATCAATAATATACTGCCTAAACTTATCACAAGCAAACACTACAGCTAAGAATTCTTTCTCAGTAGTAGCATAATTCTTTTGAGCACTATCAAGGGTTTTACTAGCATAATGTATAACATTCAATTTCTTATCAACTCTTTGCCCTAAAACAACTCCAACAGCAAAATCACTAGCATCACACATAATCTCAAAAGGTAAATTCCAGTCAGGTGGTTGTACTATAGGAGTGGTTATTAAAGCTTTCTTGAGAACTTCAAAAGCCTCCTTACAATCTTCATCAAATACAAAAGGAACGTCCTTCTGGAGAAGATTAGTGAGGGGTCTTGAAGTCTTAGAAAAGTCTTTAATAAATCTTCTATAGAAACCAGCATGACCGAGAAAACTGCGAATACCTTTGATGTCCCTTGGATAGGGCATCCTCGCTTCGATCTTGGCCTTGTCCACCTCAATTCCCCTTTCGGAAATCTTGTGACCAAGAACAATTCCTTCGTTAACCATGAAGTGGCACTTCTCCCAGTTGAGTACCAGATTTGTCTCCTCACATCTCTGCAAAACTTTATTAAGGTTGTGGAGACAATGGTCAAAGGAAGTTAAATAGACGGAAAAATCATCCATGAAGACTTCCACAATCTCCTCACAAAAACCATGAAAGATAGCAGACATACACCTTTGAAAAGTAGTAGGGGCATTACATAAACCAAAAGGCATACGCCTGTAAGCATAAGTACCAAAGGGACAAGTAAAAGTGGTCTTCTCTTGATCAGCAGTGTTAACATGAATTTGAGAGAAGCCAGAATAACCATCGAGGTAACAAAAGTGGGTATTTTTGGATAACCTTTCAAGCATTTTGTCGATGAACGGCAACGGGTAGTGATCCTTCCTGGTTGCCTTGTTCAGCTTCCTGTAATCAATACACATTCTATATCCAATAATAATTCTCTGAGGTATTAGTTCATTCTTATCATTAGGAACCACAGTTGTACCTCCTTTCTTAGGAACACAGTGTACCGGTCTTACCCACTTACTATCAGCTATAGGGTAGATAATACATGCGGCTAGAAGCTTGAGAATCTCAGTTCTTACAACATCCATCATCTTCGGGTTCAACCGTCGTTGGTGATCAACAACTGGTTTAGCATCGGGCTCAAGGTTGATAGTATGTTGACAGATAGATGGACTAATCCCCTTAAGGTCATCAATGGTATAGCCAATTGCACCTCGGTGTTTACGAAGTACTTCCAATAGTCGCTCTTCTTCATATCCTGAAAGGTTAGAGTTGATAATAACATGATATACTTTCTTTTCATCTAAATAAGCATACTTGAGCGTATCGGGAAGAGGTTTAGATCGAACACCGGGTCTTCTTTTGGTTTTGATAAAATTCCCAAAGGTTCAACCGGAAGGTTGTGCTTCAGGATAGCAGGTTGTCTCAAGAATATTTCATCTAGTTCATTTCTTTCCTGCATATGCAAATCATTCTCGTGGTCCTCCATATATTGCTGCAAAGGATCATTAGGGGGAATAGCAATAGAAGCAATACTTTCAATAATTTTATCATCACTAGTTAAATCGGTACCACGAGGGTGCTTAGAGAACTTAGAAAAATTAAATTCATATGGATCACCATTGAATTCAACAGAAACTTTACCTTTCTTGCAATCTATTATAGCTCCACAAGTTCTAAGAAAAGGTCTACCAAAAATAATAGGACAAAAATTGTCCCTCACTGAACCAAGTACTAGAAAGTCGGTAGGGTATTTTACCTTTCCACATTGGACTTCAACGTCTCTCACAATTCCGATAGGAGAGATAGTTGCTCTGTTTGCAAGATGAATGATAACATCAACTTCTTCAAGTTCACAAGGTGAAATCTCATCGATGATCTCTTGATAAAGTGAATAGGGGATAGCACTAGCACTCGATCCCAAATTGCATAGCCCATAATAATTGTGATCTCCTATTTTAACATATACTACTGGAGTACCTGAAATTGGGCCTTTATTCTTGGCTGTGACAAGGTTAGTGGAAACGGCACAAAAATTTACATTGGAATCCAAAACATCATTAGTAACAAGGTCTTTAACCAATGCAACTTGAGGATCGACCTTGATCTGGTCCTCATGCTCATCAATTCTTCTCTCACTTTTATTTATTATGCCTGTCACAAGAGAGTGCTCCCTTATCCTTGCGGGAAAAGGAGGCTTTTCATATATAACTGCAGGCAAAATAGGGTCTGCAACATGAATATTAACAAGTAACTCTTTGAAATGTTCATGATGCTGATCTCTCTTATTTTTAAAAGAATCAACGTGAGAGGCAAAATCCTTACAGAAATCAATCATTAGGTGGGAATCAAGACCAATCTTAGAGCAAAAGGTATTGAAGTAATCAATTTTCACATAGCTCTCAATACAATCATGCGCATAATTTATAGCGGGTTCAATACCTTTATCGATTTCCCAATCTTCGGTATTCCTCTGGATCCTTTCAAGGAGATCCACCTTTCTTCAACGCTCTTCGTCTGAAATACCCCACTAGAGGAGGCATCCAGCATCTCCTTATCCTGACGAGAAAGCCTGGCATAAAAATTTGTAAGTATAATTTCCTTGGGGAGCTCATGAATAGGACATTTGAGCATTTGGGACTTCAATCTCCCCCAAGCTTGAGCAATGCTTTCTCCGTCACGAGACCTAAAGTTATAGATATAGTTCATGTCTCGATGAATTTCATGAAGAGGATAAAACTTGGTATAAAAGAGAGACATAAGCTCTTGCCAATCAAGCAAGTGTGAGTTATCGAGAAGCTTATACCAATCTGAAGCTTTATCTATAAGCGATACGGAGAACAATTTCCTCATGACAAACTCCATTGATACACCTGCAAGCTTAAATAATGAACATAGTTGTGACAGATATAGCAAGTGTTTACCGGGATGTCTGTCTCCTGCATAACGATTAGCCAAAACATAATCGATAATACCAGCTGGTATTTTATAGGGCACAATTTCAGTAGGGGGAGGAGCAACCACCACAGGTGTGGGGCGTCTTCCCTCAAGCAACGATCCAATAGCAAGGTTGTCCATAAGGACAAAGAGCAGCAACAGCAAAATAAAAACAGAAATATAAAAACTTCCTTACCAGCTTCACTTACCAATAGCGCTACACTCCCCGGCAACGGCGCCAGAAAACGGTACTTGATGACCCGCAACCGTAAGGGATCTATTGCAGCGTTTTCGATAAGTAAGAGTGTCGAACCCAATGAGGAGCAGAAGGTATTGACAAGTGATTCTGAGCAAGGAATAACTGCAAGCACTGAAAGATATATTTTTAGGGGTTTTCTTGATATAAGCAATAGGAAAGTAAAAGCGAGCAAAGTAAAAGGCACTGGAGAGTAACAAGTGGCCCAATCCTTTCTGAGCAAAGGAGAGGCCTAGCAACTGAACTTATAAAGGCTAAAGTGTTCTTGAGGACACACGAGAGAGGTAGTCATGTGCTTTCGCCATATTCCGTATCGGTACTATGTGATGTGTTGATAAGTGTTGAGTGGGTGGATCTATGCTAGTACACCCTCTAGACTAAGATAAGTGCACTCTTATGATTAAACACCTTGCAAGCATCCGCAAATACAAGATAGTATTTAAGGCAATAGCCTAACCATAGCAATACGATCGATGATCCATTGTTCCCTTGTGCAAAAGCGTGCGAACTGGGGTTCAGGTTTCTATCACTCCGGCAACCCACCATAAGCATTCTTTGTACACAATGTATTCCCCTAGGTCCTTAATAAGGCGAAGTGTTGAGTGTTCGACTCACACAACACCACTAGGAAAATAACAACACAACTTAAGTATCAAACAACATATATTACTTCAACATCATATGACTACTAACAACAAGACTTCTCCTATGTCCTCAAGAACTAAAGTAACTACTCACAAGACATAAAAGAGATCATGATCAGTGGAGATAGATGGGTGATAAACAATCTGGGCATAATGATATTTCTCCAACAAAACTCAATAGCATTCACCACAAAGTAGTAATCAACACCGATAGGGTAGAGAGGATAGATAGTACGGATTACAGCACAAGTTGCAATTTTGAGATGAGATTGGATGAAGATGGAGATGGTGCTGATGTTGGGGATGATGTTGATGATGATCTGGATGATGCCCGTGACGATGGTGATGACGATGGCGATGATCTCCCCTTCCGGGAGGTGATCTCCCCGGCGGAATCTGCCCGCCGGAGATGGCTTTTTCTTCTCTGTAGGTTTCCGCCACGAAGCGGCGGCGGAACTCCGTCAAAATTCTCCTTTTTAGGGTTTTTGGATGACGAGGAGTATATATGCCAAAGGGGGTCACCAGAAGCGGAGAGGGGGGCCCAGGCGCCCCCCTAGGGAGGCCAGGGGTGGGGCCACCTGGGGTGGCCGCCTGGGCTGCCCCTGGCTCCCCTCTGGTTGCTCTTTTGCGTGTCTTCGTGATCCTTCTGGAAAATACCCTCCGTCGATTTTCAGGTAATTTGGAGGTATTCTTCTTCAGTAACTCAGCGTCCACTTTTTACCGCTGAATCCTGCGTCTGCTGCTTCGGCACCGGAAAGTTGCAAACTGTGTAAAAATAGGCCAAAATAACATAAGAACATCATCGTAATGTGAAATATATCAATGAATAAGGATGAATTACGATATAAAATAGTGATGCATTTTGGACGTATCAACAACTCATGGTGAGGCGATGATGATGATGTAGAAGCACTCTGTGGTAGATACCCCTCCGGCGGAGCTCCGGAACAGGCCCCAAGATGGGATCTCACGGGAACAGAAGGTTGCGGCGGTGGAACTAGGGTTTTCTCTGTTGTTTTGATAGTTTCGGGGTACGTAGGTATACATAGGAGGAAGGAGGGCACCGGGGGCTAGACGAGGTGCCCACGAGGCAGGGGCGCGCCCTATAGGGGGGGCACACCCTCACCCTCGTGGACGCCATGTCAGCCCTACTCCGTGGTTCTCAAGTCTCCCGTGCGTATTTTGCTCCAAAAATATCTCTCCTGAAGGTTTCATTCCGTTTGGACTCCGTTTGATATTCCTTTTCTGTAAAACCCTAAAACAGGAAAAAAAAAACAACAATCTGGACTGGGCCTTTGGGTTTGTAGGTTAGTCCCAAAAATAATATAAAAGTGTATAACAAAGCCCATTAATCATCCAAAACATCATAAATAATAGCATGGGACAATAAAAAATTATAGATACGTTGGAGACGTATCACTACACAACATAGTGATCGCGTCAAACATATAAATATATAAGAATGTGCTGCAAGTTTAGTAGATTACGATGTATAAGCTGCAGTACTTAGCACTTACTTGATATAAGGTAGTATCTCAGGACAGTTATTCAACACATACCAAACCATTTTGTCCAAATATTTAGGTTTTTCCTCTTGTCGACTCTTGCCTGTAACTCGAACAGAATAATCAAAACCATTGAGCCCGGGATTGTCTTCATCCACCTCTTTGCTAAGCTGATCAACTGTTTCAATGTATTTTGAGCAAAATGTCAACGCTTTTGTAGCAATGTAGGCCTCTGCAATGGATCCCTCGGGTCTAGATCTATTCCTAACATATCCCTTGAAAGTGCCAATCCGCCTTTCAATAGGGTACATCAAACCATACTGTACTGGACCTCTAAGTAGTGCCTCATCAGGTAGATGAACAGCCAAATACACCATCACATCAAAGAAGGCTGGAGGATATATCTTCTCAAGGTCGCATATGATAGTTAGTATCTTGTCTCTAAGACGCTCCAAAGCATCTATCCTGATATTTCTACTGCTGAATTCCCTAAAGAATTGTCCCAACTCTGCAACTGCTTTGTATAAGTCAGGGCGGCCCAATCCTCTAAGGATAATAGGTAAAACCCTTTGAAGTAGGATGTGGCAGTCACGAGTTTCAACCCTTGTACCTTGTTTCCATCTGCACTGACTCTCCTTTCAGGGTTGGAAGCAAATCCATGTGGGAATCTCACACATGACAGGACCTCGCAGAATTCTTTTCTTTTTACCTTGTCCAAGACGTACACAACTGGTGCCATATCCTATGGTTTACCTTCATCTTGCACCTGCAAATCCTGTCTGATACCCAGGTGTGTAAAATCAATCCAAGATTTTAAGGTACCTTTCGTCTTGCCTTCAATATTAAGAAGTGTGCCGATAATGATGTCACATATATTTTTCTCGATGTGCATCACATCAAGATTATGCCGCAGATCCAAATCTTTCCAATACTCCAAGTCCCACAAAGTGGACCTGCGAGTAAACAATAATCTCTCTTCTGCCCTGCCACGCTTCCTTTTCCCGCTACCATTATCGGGATGGTTTCCTGGTGTAATATGCCTTACCTTCTCTAATTCCACTTGCAACTCATCGGCTGTGAGCCTCTTTAGCGTGCAACTTCTCGAGCTTGTGTTGTATTCCCTCGAAGAGGAAAGGGTGATGCATCACAGTAGCGTAAGTATTTCCCTTAGTTTTTGAGAACCAAGGTATCAATCCAGCAGGAGACCACGCGTGAGTCCCTTGCACCTGCACAAACAAATAAGAACTTCACAGCCAACACGATAAGGGGTTGTCAATCCCTTTACGGTCACTTACGGAAGTGAGATCTGATAGATAGGATAGTATGATATTTTTGGTATTTTTGGATATAAGAACAGAAAGTAAATAAAGCAAAGTAAAGTAGATGAAGGTTTAATATGTTGACAATAGACCCGGGGGCCATAGGTTTCACTAGTGGCTTCTCTCATGATAGCAGAATTCTACGATGGGTGAACAAATTACTGTTGAGCAATTGATAGAAAAGCGCATAGTTATGAGAATATCTAGGCATGATCATTATATATAGGCATCACGTCCGTGACAAGTAGACCGAAACGATTCTGCATCTACTACTATTACTCCACACATCGATCGCTATCCAGCATGCACCTAGAGTATTAAGTTCATAAGAACAGAGTGATGCTTTAAGCAAGATGACATGATGTAGAGGGATAAACACAAGGAATATGATATAAACCCCATCTTTTTATCCTTGATGGCAACAATACAATACGTGCCTTGTTGCCCCTGCTGTCACTGGGAAAGGACACCACAAGATTGAACCCAAAGCCAAGCACTTCTCCCATTTTAAGAACTATAGATCTAGTAGGCCAAACCAAACCGATAATTCGAAGAGACTTGCAAGGATATTATAATCATACATAAAAGATTTCAGAAAAGAATCAAACATTTCTCGTAGATAATCTTGATCATAAACCCACAATTCATCGGACCTCGACAAACACACCGCAAAAAGATTACATCGAATAGATCTCCTCAAAGATCGAGGAGAACTTGGTATTGACATCCAAAAAGAGAGAAGAAGACATCTAGCTAATAACTATGGACCCGAAGGTCTATAGTAAACTACTCATAACTCATGGTGAGGCTATGGTGTTGATGTAGAAGCACTCCGTGGTAGATCCCCCCTCCGGCGGAGCTCCGGAACAGGCCCCAAGCTGGGATCTCACGGGAACAGAAGGTTGTGGCGGTGGAATTATGGTTTTCTTTGTTGCCTCGATGTTTTCAGGGTACGTGGACATATATAGGAGGAAGAAGTACGTCGATGGAGCAACGTGGGGCCCACGAGGGTGGGGGCACACCCAGGGGCAGGGGGCGCGCCCTAGACCCTCGTGGGCACCATGTTTCTTCTCTGGCTTGGTGCTCAAGTTTCTCGTGAAGATATCGTTCCAAAAATAACTCTCCCGAAGGTTTCATTCCGTTTCGACTCCATTTGATATCCCTTTTCTGCGAAACCCTGAAATAGGCAAAAAAATAGCAATTTGCACTAGGCCTTGGGTTAGTAGGTTAGTCCCAAAAATAATATAAAAGTGTATAATAAAGCCCATTAAACATCCAAAACAGAATATCTAATAGCATGGAACAATAAAAAATTATAGATACGTTGGAAACGTATCAAGCATCCCCAAGCTAAATTCATGCTCGTCCTCGAGTAGGTAAATGATAAAAACAGAATTTTTGATGTGGAATGCTAACCAACATAATTTTCAATGAAATTTCTTTATTGTGGCATGAATGTTCAGATCCGAAAGATTCAAGACAAAAGCCTATATTGACATAAGAATAATAATACTTCAAGCATATTAACAAAGCAATCATGTCTTCTCAAAATAACTTGGCCAAAGAAAGTTATCCCTACAAAATCATATAGTCTGGCTATGCTCCCTCTTCATCACACAAAATATTCATATAATGCACAACCCCGGTTTCAGCCAAGCAATTGTTTTCATACTCAAAAAAATTCAAACCTTTCAACTTTCACGCAATACATGAGCGTGAGCCATGGATATAGCACTATAGGTGGAATAGAGTGGTGGTTGTGGAGAAGACAAAAAGGAGGAAGATAGTCTCACATCAACTAGGCGTATCAATGGGCTATGGAGATGCCCATCAATAAATATGAATGTGAGCGAGTAGGGATTGCCATGCAACGGATGCACTAGAGCTATAAGTGTATGGAAGCTCATCAAAAGAAATTAAGTGGGTGTGCATCCAACTTGCTTGCTCATGAAGACCTAGGGCATTTGAGGAAGCCCATCGTTGGAATATACAAGCCAAGTTCTATAATGAAAATACCCATTAGTATATGAAAGCGACAAAACAAGAGACTCTCTATCATGTAGATCATGGTGCTACTTTGAATCACAAGTGTGGAAAAGGATAGTAGCATTGTCTCTTCTCTCTTTTCTCTCATTTCTTTTTGGAGGGGCTTTCTCCCTTTTTTTATTTAGCCCCTCTCTATTTTTTTGGGCCATCTCTTTTTTTGGCCTTTCCTCACATGGGACAATGCTATAATAATGAAGATCATCTCACTTTTATTGACTTACAACTCAAAGATTACAACTCGATACTAGAACAAAGTATGAATCTATATGAATGCCTCCAGCGGTGTACCATGATGTGCAATGAATCAAGAGTGACATGTATGAGAAATTATGCATGGTGGCCTAGCTACAAATATGACGTCAACTACATGATCATGCATGGCAATATGACAATATGAAGCGTGTCATATGAACGGAACGGTGGAAAGTTGCCTGGTAATATATCTCGGAATGGCTATGGAAATGCCATGATAGGTAGGTATGGTGGCTGTTTTGAGGAAGGTATATGGTGGGTGTATGGTACCGGCGAGACTTGCGCGGTACAAGAGAGGCTAGCAACGGTGGAAGGGTGAGAGTGCGTATAATCCATGGACTCAACATTAGTCATAAAGAACTCATATACTTATTGCAAAAATATACGAGTCATCAAAACAAAGTAATCAACGCATGCTCCTAGGGGAAGGCTTGGTAGGAGTAAACCATCGTGCGATCCCGACCTCCACACAAAGGATGGCACTCAACAAATACCTCATGCTCTAACTTCGTCACATAGCGGTTCACCATACGTGCATGCTACGGGAATCACAAACTTTAACACAAGTATTTCTCAAATTCATAATTACTCCACTAGCATGACACTAATATCACCATCCTCATATCTCAAAACAATCATCAAGTATCAAACTTCTCATCATATTCAATGCACTTTATGTGAAAGTTTTTACTATATTCATCTCGGGTGCCTATCATATTAGGACTAGTTTTACAACCAAAGCACATTACCATGCTGTTCTAAAAGACTCTCACAAAGATATAAGTGAAGCATGAGAGATCAAGAATTTCTACAAAATAAAACCACCACCGTACTCTAAAAGATATAAGTGAAGCACTAGAGCAAAACTATCTAGCTCAAAGGATATAAGTGAAGCACATAGAGTATTCTAATAAATTCTAAACCATATTTATATCTCTCAATAGGTGTGTCCAGCAAGAATGATTGTGGCAAACTAAAAAGCAAAGACTCAAATCATACATGACGCTCCAAGCAAAACACATATCATGTGGTGAATAAAAATATAGTCCCGAGTATAGTTACCGATAGATGAAGACGAAAGAGGGCCTTCCCGGGGCATCCCCAAGCTTAGGCTTCTGGTTGTCCTTGAATTTTACCTTGGGGTGACTTGGGCATCCCCAAGCTTAGGCTCTTTCCACTCTTTTTTCCATAGTCCATCAAAGCCATACTCAAAACTTGAAAACTTCACAACAGAAAACTTAGCCAAAAATCTCGTGAGCTCCGTTAGTATAAGAAAACAAACCACTACTCTAAGGTACTATAATGAACTCATTCTTTGTTTATATTGGTGTTAAACCTACTGTATTCCAACTTCTCTATGATTCATATCCTCCAATACTACTCATAGATTCATCAAAATAAGCAAACAACACACGAAAAACAGAATCTGTCAAAAACAGAACAGTCTGTAGTAATATGTAACTTTCGAATACTTTTGAACTCCAAAAAAAATGAAATAAATTGGTAAACGTGAGGAATTTTTCTATCAATTATCTACAAAAGAATCAACTAAATAGCATTCTCCAATAAAATTTGGTGACTAATCTCGTGAGCGCTAAAGTTTCTGTTTTTTACAGCATGATCATATAAACTTCACACAAGTCTTCCCAAAGGTTCTACTTGGCACAAACACTAATTAAAGCACAAAACCACATCTAAACAGAAGCTAGATGCAATATCTATTCCTAAACAGAAGCAAAAACAAAGAAAATAAAATTGGGTTGCCTCCCAACAAGCGCTGACGTTTAACGCCCCTAGCTAGGCACGATACAAGAATAGATCTAGGTATTGCCATCTTTGGTAGGCAATCCATAAGTGGCTCTCATAATAGATTCATAAGATAATTTTATTTTCTTTCTAGGAAAGTTTTACATGCCTTTCCTTAACGGAAATTGGAATCTAATATTTCCTTCCTTCATATCAATAATTGCACCAATCATTATAAGGAAAGCTCTACCGAGAATAATAGGACATGAAGGATTGCAATCTATATCAAGAACAATGAAATCTATGGGCACATAATTCCTATTGGCAACAATAATTACATCATTAATCCTTCCCATAGGTTTCTTAATGGTAGAATCCGCAAGATGCAAATTTAAAGAACAATCATCAAGCTCATGGAAACCTAACAAATCACACAAACTTTTTGGGATAGTAGAAAAACTTGCACCCAAAATCACACAAAGCAAAGCATTCTTGATATTTAATTTTAATTTTGATAGTAGGTTCCCACTCATCATAAATCTTTCTAGGGATAGAAACTTCTAATTCAAGTATTTTTTTTCATAAGATTGCATCAAAGCATCAACTATGTGTTTGGTAAAAGCCTTATTTTGACTATAAGCATGTGGAGAATTTAGTACGGATTGCAACAAGGAAATACAATCTATCAAAGAGAAATTATCATAATTGAATCCCTTGAAATCCAAAATAGTGGGTTCATCACTATGCAAAGTTTTAATCTCTTCAATCCCACTTTTAACAATTTTAGCATCAAGATCTAAAAACTTCGAATCATTGGGACACCTTTTAACTAAAGTAGACTCATCTGTAGTCCCATCTTTATCAAGATTCATACTAGAAAACAAGGATCTAATAGGAGACACATTAATAACTTTCAGATCTTCATCTTTATTTTCATGATAACTAGAAGAACACGCTTTCATAAAGCACTCTTTTTTAGCACGCAACCTAGCGGTTCTTTGTTTGCACTCATGAATGGAAATTCTCATGACTTTGAGAGACTCATTGATATCATGCTTGGGTGGAATAGATATAAGTTTCAAAGAGTCAACATCAAGAGTAATTCTATCCACGTTCCTCGCCAACTCATCAATCTTAAGCAATTTTTCTTCAAGCAAAGCATTGAAATTCTTTTGCAAAATCATAAACTCCTTAACATTAGTTTCAAATTCAAAGGGCACCTTACAAAAATTTCCATAAGAGTTGTTGTAGGAATTTCCATAATTATTAGAGGAATTACTAGGAAAAGGCCTAGGATTAAAGTTTCCTCTATAAGCATTGTTACCAAAATTATTCCTACCAACAAAATTCACAACCAAAGATTCATTATTATTTTCAATCAACGTAGATAAAGGCATATCATTAGGATCAGAAGAAGCACTCTTAGTAGAAAATGATTTCATAAGTTCATCCATCTTTCCACTCAAAACACTAATCTCTTCAATAGCATGCACTTTTTTACCAGTAGATCTTTCAGTGTGCCACTGTGAGTAGTTAACCATAATATTATCTAGGAGTTTGGTAGCTTCTCCTAAGGTAGTTTCCATGAAAGTCCCTCCTGCGGCCGAATCTAAAAGATTTTTAGAAGCAAAATTCAAGCCAGCATAAAAGTTTTGTATAATCATCCTAAGTTCAAACCATGTGTAGGACAATTACGTATGATTAATTTCATTTTCTCCCAAGCTTGTGCAACATGCTCATGATCTAGTTGTTTAAAATTCATAATGTTGTTTCTAAGAGAGATCATCTTAGCAGGAGGAAAATACTTAGAGATAAAGGCATCTTTGCACTTATTCCATGAATCAATACTATTTCTAGGCAAAGAGGAAAACCAACTTTTAGCACGATCTCTAAGTGAAAACAGAAATAGCTTCAATTTAACAATATCATTATCCGTATCCCTCTTCTTTTGCATATCACAAAAATCAACAAAGTTGTTCAGATGGGTAGCGGCATCTTCTCTAGGAAGGCCGGAAAATTGGTCTTTCTGGACAAGATTCAACAGAGCAGCATTGATCTCACAATATTCAGCATAGTTAATAGGAGCAATCGGAGTGCTAATAAAATCATTATTGTTGGTATTGGAAAAGTTACACAATTTGGTATTGTTCTGAGCCATAGTGACAAGCAAGAAATCCATAACACAAGCAAACAAGAAGCAAGCGAACGGTAAACACACGGCAAAAAGAAAGGCAAATAAAATGGCAAGGGTGAAGTGGGGGAGAGGAAAACGAGAGGCAAATAATGTAATGCGAAGGATAAGGGTTTGTGATAGGTACTTGGTATATGACTTTTGCGTAAGCCTCCCCGACAACGGCGCTAGAAATTCTTCTTGCTACTTCTCGAGCTTGCGTTGTATTCCCTCGAAGAGGAAAGGGTGATGCAGCACAGTAGCGTAAGTATTTTCCTCAGTTTTTGAGAACCAAGTTATCAATCCAGTAGGAGACCACACGCGAGTCCCTCGCACCTGCACAAATAAATAAGAACTTCGCAGCCAACGCGATAAGGGGTTGTCAATCCCTTTACTGTCACTTACGAAAGTGAGATCTGATAGATACGATAGTATGATATTTTTGGATATAAGAACAGAAATTAAATAAAGCGAAGTAAAGTAGATGAAGGTTTAATATGTTGAGAATAGACCCGGGGGCCATAGGTTTCACTAGTGGCTTCTCTCATGATAGCAAAATTCTACGGTGGGTGAACAAATTACTGACGAGCAATTGATAGAAAAGCGCATAGTTATGATAATATCAAGGCATGATCATTATATATAGGCATCACGTCCGTGACAAGTAGACCGAAATGATTCTGCATCTACTACTATTACTCCACACATCGACCGCTATCCAGCATGCATCTAAAGTATTAAGTTCATAAGAATAGAGTAATGCTTTAAGCAAGATGACATGATGTGGAGGGATAAACTCAAGCAATATGATATAAACCCCATCTTTTTATCCTCGATGGCAACCACCACAAGATTGAACCCAAAGCCAAGCACTTATCCCATTGCAAGAAGTATAGATCTAGTAGGCCAAACCAAACCGATAATTCAAAGAGACTTGCAAGGATATTATAATCATACATAAAATATTTTAGAAAAGAATCAAATATTTCTCGTAGATAATCTTGATCATAAACCCACAATTCATCGGATCTCGACAAACACACCGCAAAAAGATTACATCGAATAGATCTCCTCGAAGATCGAGGAGAACTTGGTATTGAGATCCAAAAAGAGAGAAGAAGCCATCTAGCTAATAACTATGGACCCGAAGGTCTGTGGTAAACTACTCACAACTCATGGTGAGGTTGTGGTGTTGATGTAGAAGCACTCCGTGGTAGATCCCCCCTCCGGCGGAGCTCCGGACCAGGCCCCAAGATGGGATCTCACGGGAACAGAAGGTTGCGGTGAAGGAATTAGGGTTTTCTCTGTTGCCTCGATGTTTTTAGAGTACGTGGACATATATAGGAGGAAGAAGTACGTCGGTGGAGCAACGTGGTACCCACGACGGTGGGGGGCGCGCCCAGGGGGAGGGGGCGCGCCCTGGACCCTCGTGGGCACCATGTTTCTTCTTTGGCTTGGTGCTCAAGTTTCTCGTGAAGATATCGTTCCAAAAATAACTCTCTCGAAGGTTTCATTCCGTTTGGACTCCGTTTGATATCCGTTTTCTGCAAAATCCTGAAATAGGCAAAGAACTGCAATCTGCACTAGGCCTTGGTCTAGTAGGTCAGTCCCAAAAATAATATAAAAGTGTATAATAAAGCACATTAAACATCCAAAACAGAATATATAATAGCATCGAACAATCAAAAATTATAGATACGTTGGAGACGTATCATGGCGCATCACGGTTTTCATGCTTTGCATTGAACACATGTCTTTGGTATTTTCTAGGATGCGGCTTGTCCTTGGCAAGCAAACGGCGGTGTCCAATGTAACAGATCTTGCTAAGTATTGTGTATGATAGTGGATTCCTGTCACAGTGAACACATGCATTGTAACCATGTGTCGTTCACCCTGACATAGTGCCCAAAGCCGGATAATCATCGATGCACCAAATTATAACAACACGCAGAAAGAAATCAGCTGGTGGGCTGCTATATAGGTCTCGAGTGAGAACACCCCTCCATATCTGTTGAAGTTTCTCCACAAGAGGCTCCATGGACAAATCAAAATCCTTTCCAGGACTTTTTGGACCTGGGATGAGCAAGGCCATCATGTAGTTTGATTCTTTGGTGCAAACATTTGGAGGCATGTTGTAAGGGATAACAAGCACTGGCCACATGCTATATGTGGCGCTCTGGTGGCCAAATGGGTTAAATCCATCTGAAGCTAAGCCAAGTCTAATGTTTCTCGGGTCAGCAGCAAACTTTTCGTGCTTCTGATTGAAGCTTTTCCACTCACTACCATGTGATGGATAGCTCATTACATTCTAATCTATGTACTCCTAGTTCCTAGAATGCCATAGTACATCCTCTCTTGTTTCAACATCATGAAACAACCTCTGTAATCTTGGTGTAATTGGTAAATGTCTCAAAACATTATGAGGAATCCTCTTCACAGCATCACCATCTTTCCATCTTGATGATTTGCATTTCGGGCATTCACTTAAGTTGGCATAATCCTTCCGGAACAGAACACAATTATTATTACAAATATGGATCATATCATATCTAATTCCAACTGCACGAAGGAAATTCTTCATTTTACTGTAGGTGTGTGGCAGCTCAGATGCATCTGGGAAAGCTTTGCGGAAAGCAACCAACATCGCATCGAATGATTTGTTGGTCATTCGCTTAGATGTCTTCACCTGAAGAAAGGTGACCATAGCTGAGAATACTGATAGCTTATTTCCTCGGGTGACAGCCACGTTGCATTGTTCCAACATGCGGGCCCACCGTTTTTCTTCTGCAGGTGAAAGTTCACGGAATGCACGAGCATTTTGTAGCATTGTTTCAATGCTGGTCAAACTCACTGACTCTGCCACCACCTCCTCCTCCTCCTCTTCCACCTGAGCATTAGGCAGATCAAGATGGGGATCTGTTGCTTCGACGTAGTCAATAACATTGACGTTCATAGCTTCACCATGATGAACCCACCTAGTATATGTGACCAACATCCCATACGAGTGTAGATGATTTTGCATAGTTGACTGGGGTCTTGTAACTGAATTCATACAACTGCTACACGGGCAGAGCACATCTGATTTCGGACCACCGTACTCAGCTCTGATAAAGTTCATGAAGTTTTCACCCCCTCGACATATGCAGCGGAGAATCTTTGAGCAGAAGTTATCCAAGTCATGTCCATCTGTTAGACATACAAATTAGTTCTTCTACTAAATATTACAGGAAAAACATATATGCTTTTTTTATGATGTCCAGAAGAAAATACCTAGGTCGATGTCTAAAGCTATGCCAAGATATTTGGACGAGCAGATCTATGTAACAAAATATATGTAAAGCTAATTCAGCAAACAGATTTAAGTGCTAAATTATGGCAGGTTGTTTCAGCAGTCAATGAGGCTGAGCACATAGCCATCGAACTATCGAAGGCCATCGCAGCAACAAAGATCGAGTATAAAACGGTGTAGAGCTATTTCACCTAACAGATTGGCTACTAGACCATGGCAATCTGCGTCACAATAAATATATGGCAGGATATTTTAGCCACTAATCGGCCTTGGCATGCCATCTCAGCTAAGCAGATTGAGTGCAGAACAGGGAAAGGAAGTTTCTTAAGCAGAGCATATTGACTGTAAACTACTTCGGCAAACAGAGAGATTAACAACGTTTATCAGCTAACATTGAGCGCTACACCGACATGCACGGGGCCTCAGTCTAGAATGCGCGTACCGTGGGAGAGGCTGACCGCTGTGCGTCTCCACACGAACGTCACCAGTGGTGGCAGCGCTGACCGTCGTGCGCCTCCACAAGAACGTTGCCAGCGGTAGCGGCGCGGCTAGAGGATGGCAATCTACGAGAGTGTACTGTGGGAGCGAGACAATCGCCGTGCGTCCCCTCGACGAACCGCGGCGCCAACGTATCGACGTGGCGGGGAGGGCGGCTTTATCAGAGCGAATGGAGTGGAGGGGGACGG
>LR738711.1:818123601-818134003 GCA_902687465.1 Secale cereale | reverse complement strand
GGGGGGGGGGGGGGGGGGGGGGGGGGGGGGCGGATGCACGCGGCGAGCACAGGGAGCCGGGCAGGCCAGAATCGCGGTGGACTCGACGCTCGAGCGCGTGTGTGCGTGCGGCGTGGACGAGGAGAAGAAGAGGGCGTGGCCCTCACCAGCGATTGTAGGGCAATGGCAGTGGGCGCGGGAGGAAGACGGGGACGACGGCGAACGACGACGGAGATGCAGTCCGGTGGGAGGCGTTCCGGCGAGGCGGCGAGGACGAGCAGCGACGGCGGGGTCGATTCAGTGGCGAGAAGCGCCATTACCCCCGATCCAGATCGGAAGAGAAAGGAGGAGTGAGGGGGGTGGTGATGTAGTGTCGGTGGTGTGTTCCTTTTTTGTTTTTGGATTGGGGTGTGGGGTGAGTTAAGTCTTGTGTAGGTGGGCTTCGGCCCAGTTGGGCCATGGGCTTTGCTTTCCCCCTTTCTTTTTTTATATTTTGTTTTTTTTGTGTTTTCCTTTTATTTATTTATTCCTTTTTTTCCTTTTACTGTTTTGCTTTATCTTAGTTTTACAAAACATAAAAGGTTTACCTATAATAGTACCACTAATTACACTTCTGCTACAAAAAGGTTTATCCCCCAAATAATTTAGTTTAGTATTTTATAAAATACTAGCGGCAATTATTTAATTATTTTACCTATTGTATTAATTATTTTAGAGTAGTTAATCGTTTTACAAAAATGTGGTTTCTTCACCATACATACCTATGACTTATTTGCCACATCCAAAACATTTTATTTTTAATGTTTGAAAACTTTTATTGTTTGACTCGATTTTGAATTTGAATTCGAACCGGTTTCCAACTAACACGAAATTAACAACCGTAATTGCGGTGACGTGTCGTCATTAGCAGATGGTTACTGTAGCTTAACTATCCGGGCGTCACAATTCTCCTCCACTACAAGAAATCTCGTCCCGAGATTTAAGCGGTGGAGTAGGGGGGGGGAGGGCTGGTAGCGAAAACCTAACGAGTCTTCTCGGTCTTGGCTGCCCTTTCGAAGAGGTTGATCCCTTTCATTGTTGTCTTCATTTCTCGGCTTCAAGTCATCGTGATCAAGTCGTCATCCTTTCTCCGGGGTCTTCATCGTCCTACGAACGCGATAAGGGGGAAAACTTTGGAAGAACGCATCTCCACAAGGCTGGGCATCTGACGGTGAACTCAATGGAAAATACACGAGGTATCCCACGAGTTGTATTTCAGTGAATTAGTTGAGTGCAATATACGATGGTACCAAAGTTTCAAATGTGTAGGCAATCATTTGATGCCTAGACAGAAGCTGGAATGGGGGCTTGAATAACGGGAATAACATGGCGTTTGATTCCATGATGAATAATGGTATAGAATTTAGCTCGTGAATCACATACGAAGCCGGGTGCAAAGGATACAATAGGATCTAGGTTGTAAATAAGGGTCAGGTTTCGATCTAGTGGACCTGTGGGTTATGGGCCCACCATGTGGATTTGAACGTAGGAAGCGTGGTGACATCTTGCACAGAAAGCAAGGCATGTCAGAGGATAGTCTGTCAGCTAAGTTGGCAACAATGTCGGTACCAAGGACGGGGGACGAAGAGAACCATTTTCTTGCTCGTTGAAACGAGGCGGACCGGTAGGCAAAGTTCCCATTCACCGGCAGTTAATGGAATGTTACAACAATAGTAACGAGGTCTTACTAACAGAGTTGTACATCAAGGTGTTTACATAAGCAGAGAATTATTACTGCTTAGATTATATATATATCAAATAAAGGTTAAACAAACAAATGGAAAGGAAAATTGTGATTACACACAATTATTAGGAGTATATCCTTCCCATGGACAAGAAGAACATGGCATACAGGGTAGGAGAGCAAGTACCCAACCATTCAGATAAAGAAGCAAGGATTAATCAAGGTGTTACCCATACAACGGTGTTTGGATAACTGACCAAGAAACGTTTAGCATCACGCCTCCAATGTTCTTGTTGATGAGCGGGGTATCATATTCATGCTTTGAGGTAGCAATGATATGGTGTTTCAATCAAGGGACAGACCTTGGATACACAAATGATCCATCAGAAGCAACTTATAGAATAAGTGATACAATCTCCTCCTGGAAGAATGGCTATCCTTGCAAAAGAAATTATAATGATGGGTCCTCCAGCCAGGGGTGCTGGGCATGACATCATATTATCGGGTCATCAAAGGACCAACATTATAACTCCTGGAAAGTTGCCCCAACCATCATATCTGACCGAGATTCAGATCTGATTGGTGTCATGATACCTCAAACTCGGGATGTTTGAGAAGAAAAGGTGCAACACAAATCGACGGAATGGCATTGCAAAATTCTCGAGAAATGAACTATGGGAGCGGGTTCCCGAAACAATAGTTCATCATTAAACCAAGGACAGGATGAGGAGGTGGCTGATGGGCTCAGCGACAATTCATCAAAAATCCCAAACGAATGGATTTCCACAATAATGTGAAAGAGGATGACACTTATCAATTCAAATGATATAATGTTGTATGCTCGAGGAAAAACATACACCATTAATCATTAGTTGAAAGGTGTGCCCGAATATGACCTTAGGCAGAAAGATCAATGTCCGAGTGACGATTCAATAACCAACAGACTAAGAACGAACTGTCGATCGTTAACTTCACAGCAATAGGGTTGCTAAAAGTACAAAACTCAAGAAGCATCGCTAGCATATTGGTATCCCAGTTAAAAAACGGGGACCAAGGAAGAATGGTGATGGTGAGAAGTATCATCATACCGAGAATTTCTAAGAGGTGGAGCAATCCCCGCAACATTCCCGACATAAAAGACAGTAATACTTCATGGCAGAACACAACACTAGGTGGAGAGCAAGTCGTATTCATAATGTGGGCAAGTTCGCGATGAAAGGAATTCAAGGGTGTTGTCGATGATAATAAAAATCATCGAGGGCAAGGAGAGTATTTCTCATCATGAACACAGTTGACATCTCAGAAGAAGTCAAAGTGTTGAAAGTGATCCGACATATTTGCCGGGAGGTTTCAAGAGGATGCAATCAAACAACAATGGCAACAAGCAAGGGAATGATGAAGTGGCAAGTTATAAGGTCAATATATAAGATGCAAGCTCGGAACCAAAGTTGCCTTTCAAGACAAGCAACATGATGTTGAAAGCTCGATGTGAGTCGTGCTCACACACTGACGAATTCGTCCACCAGAGAAGGACGAGGTAGCACGGTCAAAGATAACAAGACCAGGATGCAGCCGATAGTCTAGGAATGACCAGATTGAGCTCAGAACTTCCCAGTAAAATACTAGGGGTATATGATTTGTAGTGCGGAATAATTTCAAGTCGGTGTCCTCGGTTGACAACAACCCGGAACCCGTAGAGTGGTTACAACAAGGAAAGACATTACTTCAACAAAGTTAGTAAGATGTGGTGCAATGGCAAGACATCTTCGAGATACCAGGGGGTTATACTCGAAGGTAGAACATGATAGAAGTAGAACCGGGTCATTGCCCTATGACAGTAGATACTTCAACCTTGCCGCAAATAGACAAGGCACTGGAATGAGTTCCCATTAGATATATTAGATCAGGACAACATGGCCGGAACCATAACTATATGGAATCAATTCAAGAATACCGAAAGAATCATACAGTTGGATAATCATTTTGCAAGAAGCTTCCGAGACGATCTACATCATTTTCATGGGCATGAGCACAAAGTTCAAGGTCGTCTCCCACTTCTTTAATGCATATCATTTCATTCACCTCTCGCCTTGAAAAAAAACTGTAGTGTTGGAATTTTATCTGGTAGAACACCGGAAGAGTATGACTTGTGAAAACTTTTGGGTTCTCATGGATTAGGGCAAGGCATAGGTTCAACCCATCGGGCATCTTAGTAACATATACCACAAGTTTCGAAAGTAATTATTGAAGCTCGAAAGCAGAGCATGGTTGGCCAAGCAGAGGATACCATTTACCAAAGGCGTTATGTATCAGGGGAAGACTCACAAGGTGATTGAATATGAAGGACACTGTCAGATAACAATCCAGCAATGGATCAGGCGATCCACAACGGAGCTGATGTGAGTATCGGTACTCACTTAGAGGAAGAAAGAATGCAGAGGCATCAGATTCAAGAATCATCTGATTAGTCTGATGCTTAAATAGAAAGAAATTATGGTTTCCAAAACAAAGGATCAGAAGCAGACGCTCTGATCAAGGATGGACAAGTTGAAAACACTTAGTTCGACAATCAATAAAGGTTTAAATTGCCGAAAACCAACTCATGTCTGGAATGACATTTGAGCCGGAAAGATAATTTTAAAAGGGATAACCTGATGACTGCGTGCATACGCACACATCGAATAATTATGCTCAAAATGGCTAAGACAAGTGATGTTAACGAAGACTACAAGTCATATGCAATTAACCATAATGCAAGCAGGCAAGAATTTCAAGAGTAACAGGCTGCAGAGGATTTTCGAAAGATCGAAAAGTATTCCGAAGAATTTTGTGAGACACATGAACAATTGAGAAGAACGGATCCTCAATAAATGTGAGGAAATAACCGTAAGGGTTTTCATGCTAAATAAAATTTCCTGCCAGTAAACTCAAAGCATTCTCGGAACAATGGAGAATATTTCGAGGCATCTTGTAACAACAAGAGTGATTAGGAATGATCATGAGAATGACAAGTGCATGCGGATATCCATTTGGATATAACGATGGTAGTGAATCGCAAAGGCGATGAGCACAAGGGTCTCGGGAAAATATCGAGGGGTATCCTCAGAATATTCCGACGAAGAAGTGACCTTCCGGAATGAGGGCTCTTCGGGAGAAATAGTTACGAGAACCTAGAGTCAAACTTAGTAAAATCTTTTAACCCGAATAGAAGAGAGATCAGATTCCCAGAGCATAGAAGAGGAATAAAAGATCCTACACCACCCATTGGTGTTGTGGGCCCGTAAGCCACACAACAAGTTAGTAAATTTGTTTTCAAAGGCTAGACTCAACTTCGGCCAAGGAGTTGGAAAGGGGGATTCCTACAGGCAGTCGGCTCAGATACCAACTTGTGACGCCCCTGATTTGACCATACACTAATCATGCACGCAAATGTGTACGACCAAGATCAGGGACTCACTGGAAGATATCACAACACAACTCTAGACACAAATTAAAATAATACAAGCTTTATATTACAAGCCAGGGGCCTCGAGGGCTCGAATACAAAAGCTCGAATACACAAGAGTCAACGAAAGCAATAATATCTGAGTACAGACATAAGTTAAACAAGGTGCCATAAGATGGCTAGCACAAATATAGCAATGATCGAAAAGGCAAGGCCTCATGCCTGGGACCTCCTTACTACTAATCGAAGCCGAACTCCACGTAGAAACATCCTCGGGATCTTCTGGGTCCTGGACTCCACCGATCTGGTTGCATCATCCGGGAAGAAGGGACAAAAGGGGAAAAGAGGGAGAAAGCAACCGTGAGTACTCATCCAAAGTACTCGCAAGCAAGGATCTACACTACATATGCAATGGTATCTGTGTAAAGGGGTAATATCTATGGACTAAACTGCAGAAAGCCAGAATAAGAGGGGGATAGCTAATCCAATCAAAGACTACGCTTTCGGCAACCTCCATCTTGCAGAAGTAGAAGAGAGTAGCTGGAAGTAACAAGTATCCTCGCTTCTGGCAGCCTCTGTCTTGCAGAAGTAGAAGGGAGTAGATGGTAAGTTCACCAAGTAACATCATATAGCATAATCCTACCCGGCGATCCTCCCGCACATCATCATGTGAGAGAGCAACCACCGAGTTATATCTGGAACTCATCTGGGTGTGTTTTATTAAGTATCCGGTTCTAGTTGTCATGAGGTCAGAGTACAACTCCGGGTCGTACTTTTACCGAGGGACACGGCTATTTGAATAGATTAACTTCCCTGCAGGGGTGCACCACATAACCCAGCACGCTCGATCCCATTAGGCCGGACACACTTTCCAGGGTCATGCCCGGCCTCGGAAGATCAACACGTCGCAGCCCTACCTAAGCACAACAGAGAGGTCAGCACGCCAGTCTAAGTCCTAGGCGCGCAGGGGTCCGGGCCCATCGCCCAATGCACACCTGCACGTTGCGTACGCGGCCGGTGAGCACACCTAGCAACCTCCATTACTAAGGAAGTTACATTACGCGGTCCAACCCGGCGCGCGCCGCTCAGTCGCTGACGTCTAGAAGGCTTCAGCTGATACCACGACGTCGAGTGCCCATAACTATTCCCACGTAGCTGGTTAGTGCGTATAGGCCAATGGCCATACTCAGATCAAATATCCAAACTCGTTAAGCGTGTTATTATGAAATAACCGCGGACAACGACCAGGGCCAGGCCCACCTGTCTCCTAGGTGGTCGCAACCTGCCCTGTCGCTCCGCCACAAATTAACCATCAGGGGGCTGCCGAGAACCCAGGCCCACCACTACCTGTGTGGAACCACCCGCCGCTTCAGCCCCCATCTTCGAATCATCATCATGTGTATGTAAAGTATGTATGTAGTATATACCCGTGATCACCACCCGAGTGATCACGGCCCGATAATATAGCATGGCAGACGGACAAGAATGTAGGGCCACTGATAGAATACTAGCATCCTATACTAAGCATTGGGATAGCAGGTAAGGTATCAATAGTGGTAGCAGCAATAACAGGCTATGCAACAGAATAGGAGCTATCGAATCATCAACAGTAGCAAATCTAATGCAAGAATAAGAGAGAGGAGAATGGGCAATATCTGGTGATCAAGGGGGGGCTTGCCTGGTTGCTTTGGCAAGAAGGAGCGGTCGTCGTCGACGTAGTCGATCATAGTGGCACCGTCAGCAGTCTCAGTCCCGGTGTCTATCGGAGAGAAGTAACGGAAGGGGAACATAATAAATAACAGAGCAATCAAAGCATCACAAAGTGTAACATGGCAAAACGCGGTGCTATGTGTGACCTAACACGGTACTGAGTGATACTGGCGAGGATGGAAAACATTCGGGAAGGTGTTCCCAGTTTTAGGCGTTTTCGGGCAGATGAAACGGAGGTGAAAAGTTGCAGGTTCGCTATGCTAGGGATGTGTGGTTGACAACCGGACCGCGAATTCGGATTCGTATCGAAATTCTGAGCAACTTTCATATATGAATTATTTTCATCCGAGTTACAGATTATTTTATATGATTTTCTAAAGTTTATAACATTTTCTAGAATTAATTATTTATTTAAATCTAACATTATCCATAATAGTGTCTGCTGATGTCAGCATGACGTCAGCGGTCAACGTGGGTTTGACTAGGTCAAATTGACGTGTGGGTCCCGCATATCATTGACTGCCTAGTTAACTAATAGCTTAATTAGCTTAATTAGCGATTAGGTTATTCTAAAACAGAATTAATTAAGTTAATTAAATGATTAATTAAACTTCATTATTTATTTATTTATTTATTTATATTTATTTATTTTTAAAATCGTTCTGGGGGTGGGCCCCGGCTGTCATTGGGCCAGGGCCCCTAGTGGATCGGGCGTGCAGCGGGGATCGGGCGCAGCGGGCATTGGGCACCCGAGCGAGCGCTCGCCCGCAGGTACCGCGGGGCAAGGCCGCCGGGGCTCGGCGAGCCCGCCGAAGGAGAGGGGCGGCCGCCGGCCAGCCGGGCGGAGGCGGGGCGTACGAGCGCTGGGCGTCGGCAGGGCGGACCCGAGCGACGACCGCGGCGGCGGGCGCCGGCCGCGGCAGCTGGCGATGCCGCGAGGGGCCAGGGGCGGGGCGGAGCGGCGCTAGGGCGTGCGGGGGAACAGCGAGAGGCGTGTCGGCGGCTTGCGAAGGGGGGCGCTCGGCTTGGCTGCCGAGGCTGTGGCCGGAGCGGGGGAAGGACAGGGGGCCGGATGGCCGGAGTGCACGGACGAGTCCTGGGGCGCATGCCGGAGCGGGGGTGGCGAGCACGCACGGCCGACGCAGCCGGCCGGCGCGGCCGCGGCAAGTGGCCACGGGGGTAGTAGCGGGGTGCGGCGCTGGAAGCACGCGGTGAGCGCGGCAGGCCGGCGGCCATGGCGCGAACGGAGGCAGCGCGGGGGGGGGGATGCACGCGGCGAGCATAGGGCGCCGGGCAGGCCAGAATCACGGTGGAGTCGACGCTCGAGCACGTGCGTGCGTGCGCCGTGGATGAGGAGAAGAAGACGGCATGGCCCTCACCAGCGATTGTAGGGCAATGGCAGTGGGCGCGGGAGGAAGAAGAGGACGACGGCGAACGACGACGGAGATGCAGTCCGGTGGGAGGCGTTCCGACGAGGCGGCGAGGACGAGTAGCGATGGCGAGGTCGATTCAGTGGCGAGAAGCGCCATTACCCCCCGATCCAGATCGGGAGGGAAAGGAGGAGCGAGGGGGTGGTGCTGTAGTGTCGGTGGTGTGTTCCTTTTTTTGTTTTGGATTGGGGTGTGGGGTGGGTTAAGTATTGTGTAGGTGGGCTTCGGCCCAGTTGGGCCAGGGGCTTTGCTTTCCCCCTTTCTTTTTTTATGTTTTGTTTGTTTTGTGTTTTCCTTTTTTTTATTTATTCCTTTTTTTCCTTTTACTGTTTTGCTTTATCTTAGTTTTACAAAACATAAAAGTTGTACCTATTATAGTACCACTAATTACACTTCTGCTACAAAAAGGTTTATCCCCCAAATAATTTAGTTTAGTATTTTATAAAATACAAGCGGAAATTATTTAATTATTTTACATATTGTATTAATTATTTTAGGGCAGTTAATCGTTTTACAAAAATGTGGTTTCTTCACCATACATACCTATGACTTATTTTCCACATCCAAAACATTTTATTTTTAATGTTTGAAAACTTTTATTGTTTGACTCGATTTTGAATTTGAATTCGAACCAGTTTCCAACTAACACGAGATTAACAACCGTAATTGCAGTGACGTGTCGTCATTAGCAGAGGGTTACTGTAGCTTAACTATCCGGGCGTCACACTACAGAATGCTCTGCTAGAATCATACTCGTCGATTAGGAAGAGAGGTGTGAGACAATGAGTGAGAGACAGGCCTAAAGATAATGTGCTTACAGGAGACACGTAGGCAGGTCTATGTATATAGAAAGGGTCAATGGGGATTGTGCGTGTGCATGCTTGCGAGAGGGCGAGTGCTTGTGATAAAGGTTAGTGAAAACAGTCGTAAATGGTTACGAGAGGGGGGGGAGGGTTATATCGAGAGCATGTGTGCGACACATCGGGAGAGAGTTTGTGAGCATGTGTGAGAGACCCCCGATGGAGAGTGAAACTACAAGTACCAGACTGCTGTACACATTGATTAAAGATATAAATTGTATCCAAATATTAGGATGGGATCATGATATTTGCAATTCGCGTAAGGAACGGTCATTGATCCATCAGACATCTAGATTCTATCGAATTTGAGCATGTCTATGTTATTATTCGACACAATTGATCCACATAGTTAGTATTTTTGAACTCCAGACAATGCATCGCTTTAGCAATCGAATATAAACATGAGTATAGTTCATGTTGTGTGTGTAAAGCACATTATACATACAAAAGTTACACAATGAACATTATAAATAGCTACCTATGAACTAGCATACATTTGTATTCAACTTAAGGTGGTTTAAAAAATCGAATTCAACATGAAGTCCATTCAATTATTTGAATTTGATATCATGGCATTTGTAAATCATACCTAAATTATGGGGGCACCAATCTTTGCTCTGATTTTGTACATAATAGCATATGTAGTCGTGTACAAAATAGATTCTAATTTAGCTCCTACATTCCAAAATAATCGTAGTTATAGGATTTTCATGTATCAAAATTTCAAAAAGAAGTGGATAATTTAATGAGGTTTTCAAACATACAAGGTCAAATTTAACGTTGTCTATTTAGGTCAATCCTCAAAGTTCAAGAGTGCTCTAAACGTGAATGCTTGTGTTTCAAAATTTTGAACGAAGCGCCAAAAGAGCCTCTACTCGCCCGAAACCGCGTGAGACCAATGTTTGGTAGTACAAGGAAATTACTTTTCTAATAACTCCGACCCATGAAACCTACCGGCCCGACGTCCAAAGGTCTAATACGGGGTAGGCTTGTAGCTTCATCTAGACGCCACGCAACCGCCTCCGAAAAACATTCATACACAATGGCCTCCTAAGCACACATGCGCGCGGCCGAAATCGCTCCCGCCCACTATTTGGGACACCTAGGATTACCATCCTACCCTCGACCCGCAGTAGGTCCGGAATTTAAGAGGGGGGCAAAGTTTTTTACTTTCCCCAAATTTCAAACAAGCGCGTCCCATCTTCTATTAAAAAAAAATCCAAAAACAAGCGCGTCCCAGACCGAAACATGGTTC
>LR738711.1:818077080-818123539 GCA_902687465.1 Secale cereale | reverse complement strand
CCCGCCCAACCGTCCGATTCCCCATTCTTACTCCGTAGGCGAGAAAACTACCTCTCCACCAGCCACGAAACCCCGGCGTCCTCCGTCCGCCACCTCATTCCACCCATAAACGGCCGCCGTCCTCCATCACGCTGGAGCCGATACCCCGACGTCGTCGTCCACCGTAACCTCAACCGCAACGCCCTTCACGGCTAGTAGTTGAAGCTGAGGCCGAGCCGTCCGTACCCGAGCCAGTTCAACCCCGTTGTCCTGCGCCTTACCGCTGTCGCTCCAACTTCGCCACCCTCCAGCGCACTGGAGCAGTTCCTGCTACGCCGTCCTTCGCCGCCTCGGATCTGCTTCCCCTCCGCCAACATACCGCCACGGCAACACAGTCAACAATTTGGCCATGGGTTCGTCCAAGCCTGCACCTTCCTCCAGAACATCGGTTTCCCCGGCAAAAAGAAGAAGATCGGCACGACATGTATAGGCGACCACACCGGCAACCAAAAATGGTACTCCTCTTCCCTTATTCGTGCAAATCTTACGTGCCTGCTTGCACGGTATTCATCCCACAGAAGACACTAGTTGACCGCTTCTTCTTGATACTAGATGTTCCTAGTAACTCGCGATGCACAAGGTTTCTCCTCATTTACTATTTCACCTTAGCTAGAGGTCCGTCGCCCCCCCTGAATTTCAATTCTTGGTCAGTTGATTCCCAATTAACGGAAGCATTCCCCGGTGTAACAGGCGCTAGTCCGCCTATTACGTCGGGGAAGCAGCGCCTCGGTGTTTAAGTTAGGGGCGTGTGGGGTCTAGAGCTACTGGCGCCTGATCTGGAGGTCGGCCGGGATTAAAGGGATGGCCTGGGGGCGCTGCCAAGCACGGCGGTGGTGTGAGGTCGAGGGGAGGGCGGGGCGGCAGAGGCAGGGATCTGGGCCGGTGGTCGCTGGCGGTTCGAGAAAGATCATCAATAGTGACTGTCGGGAGGTAGACGAAGGCCATCTGCCCGTTCCTTATAGATCGGACGATTCATTACAAAAATTGACTGACCTATTTATTTTCAATTGACTGTTATCTTGATATGACCACATGTGGTGGTGTGCTGGAGGAGTACCAGCATTTCCTGTGCTCATATATTACAAAATCATACGGAGTAGAATCTAATTTTGTTTGCCATGCAATGTTGTAGAGCTATCATATGTCTCCTGTCGTTTATTTTTCAGCCACCTGCTATCTGCTACTTTTACAGTGCACTAGTTCTGCACACACTTCACCCATACTCTCACTATTGTGTTTTTATGCAAGGGTATTTCAGAGTCTGCTGCTATGAGAGAAGCAAAAAAGAAAAGAGAGAAGTCGTTCCAGCGTCGTATGCGGATAGGCCAGACACGTTTCAGCCTTATAATATGTGAAGTGTCAGCAGATGGACACGGTAAACGTAGCTCTGAAATTGATGACCTCGCTCGCAATGAACCACCATCCCAGGTGCTTGCTTTAACTTCACGGTGTCATATGTGGTTGCTTGTTCCATATGGTTTCTAGCTTGTATCCGAAAGACCGAAGTCGGTCTTTATTAAGATAAGGAAAGATATTTTTTACATGAACCACCATCCTGTGAGCACCAGAAGACAAATAGCTAGTCAGGGAACTGGCCGAGCCAGTGACAAGCCCAGCAAAGAGAGGCATCACCTGGAAGCCAACTAAAAAGTCGCGATGGTGGTGAAGCAGCCCGCCTCCCACCAGGCTCTCAGGTACCAGATGATCATGCTCACCACTCCAGCCGGATGTCTAGCTTGTATTGCTTCCAATTTGGTTAAATTGCATCTGCTTAGCTTACACATTATACCTTTGAATATGACATGCCTTTCTGTTTTTGGTACATACTAGTACATCTGTGTATTAACCATGTTCTTACATCAAACTAATGTTCTTGTGTATCCCTCATCAATCACTTATGATGAGGCAGTTAGGCAAGTGGATTACTCCTCATTTAAAGAATGCAGCGTCAGCCTCCCGACATGATTCTCAAGAAACAGCAAGGCTAGATGAAGATAGTGAACATAGCTTTGTAGTTGATTACCGCATTTCCCCTACACTAGCATCGCAGGTGCTTTCTCTAACTTGGCAGCGTGATATGTGGTTGCATGTTGCATATGGTGTCCAGATTGTAATTTTCCCAATCTGGTTAATTTGGATGTGCTATTCTGCTTAGCTTATACATTATACCTGTTAATGTGACATGCCTTCCTGTATTTAGTACATAGTACATCTGTCTATTAAGCATGTCCTCACATAAAACTATTGTTTTTTTGTATCCCGCATAAATCAATATGACGAGACACCTTCAGTATATGCAGTATGATATTAGTTGCATCTTTGATATGATTTATAGCATGCGCTATGTCTAATTTGTTGAAATGCCATTTATGATGGGACACTTTTAACTTGGCAGAGTCATATTGGTTGCATCTATCACGTGGTGTCTAGCTTGCATTGCTTCTTATTTGGTGAAATGGTTTCTGCTTAGTTTACACAAACAGTTGTGAATATGCCATGCCGTCCTGTTTTTTGTATTATTCCATCCTGGAATCATGTGTTTGCCTTACATCAAAGTAGTAATTGTCAGTATCATGCACGAATGAGTTCTGAAGAGTGAATTTTATTGCTTTTTCTTGTCGGTTTTACTTGACAATTCAAAATCAATAAAGCGGAAGGAAGTTAGCAAGGCAGCGGATGAAGGTGCTCCTTCCAAATGGAGGGTGTCTACAAATTTTACTACTCCACCCCCCCAAGATGATTTCCAAGACAACGCATGCATAGACACTCAACGTAGCTGTGTTGGTGATGAGCACGTCTCCTCGAGTGCACCATCATAGGTGCTCCCTCTAACTTGGCACTGTTATATTTGGTTGCATGTTATGTATGATATCTAGCTTGTATTGTTCTAATTTTGTTGAATTTCATCTGCTTACTTTACACATTATACTTGTGACTAAGACACGTGTTCCTGTTTCTAGAACATACAATATCTATCTATCACACCATGTTCTTACATCAAAGTACATTTGTTCTGAAGAACTAAATTGTTATTCGTTTTTCTTGTCGGCTTGACTTAACATGGCACCGAGAAAGAGGAAGCAAGACAAAACGACAGGGAAAGGGAAGCGGAACAATCCTGCAGATTCTGCTGGTACTGATGGTGCAATAGAAGGTCAAAGTCCAGCGGAAAATTGTATCGACATGGTATCCCGTGCTACACGAGCTGCAGAACAAGCCAAACAGAAACAAATAGCTGCCACCAAACAAGCAGAGACAACCCTAGTTGTTGCAACACCTTCCATAGTACCACCAGCTACACGATTTACTCGTTGGTCAACTTAGCTAGCAGCACGTTCCCAAGCTCCCTTGCCACCTGACACTACTTCCGAAGCACTCTTGACACAAGATGAGTTGGCAAGATCAGATGAACTTTGTGAGCTTCAACAGCAAGAAGGTAGTTGCTGGAGTCAAGTTACAGTTGCATGCTTCTTTATATGTAGTCTCGCAGTCTGATGTACACTAACACTTCATATGTTTGTTGTTGTACTAGCACCTAGGCGCAAGAGGAAACAAACATCAGGGATAATGCTCGATAGGTTAACTAAATCTAAAGGAGGAAGAATGGAGATCCGTTTTGAGGCAGGTTTAAAAAGGCCACGTGATGCTACAAAGTCAGCCAAGTTAGTATCATAGGCAGCGGTTGCTGTTAGGTGTCATGTATGTATCCTCCCAACACGGATTCAGTACAGGAATGACAAAGACGAAACCCAGTTCAACACCTTCCTCGACCATTTATCTGTAAGTATGGTTACGTATGTAAACTAGTAATATCGTCTTGCTCTATCCAATACTTTCTAGGTTGCTGATAATGAGACTCCCATAATATTCAACAGATGAGGTTCAAGTTGGATAGCCAAGATGATGCAACCAGACAAGCTTGCACCCATGTTTTCAAGTCTGCTGTGCGACAGTATCGGTATAACTTGAGGAAAACTCACTTTGAAGGCAAGGCTAACAGTCAACTTGCCCAAACATCTCCAGTGGAAAATATATCTGATGAAGACTGGAGAGGCCTCGTTAAACACTGGTCCGATCCAAAGTATCAGGTACATTATATATATGTGATCAGATCACATGTTGAAGTCCTATTTACGCATGTGCCACACAAATCTATCTTCTTGTAGGTGAACTGTTCAAAGATAAGGCCAGCCATACGAAAGTGAAATTCCAACATACGACAGGATCTCGTAGCTATATTTCACACTGCGAGGCTCTTGTAATTAGCTGATGTTTCACTCTTTTCGCTATACCATATTATCAGATCTATATTGACTTGTTCCAATTGTAGAGGAAAGCCCGCAAGGACCAAAAAGTACCTGAACCAAATGTTGTGGAAATCTTCAAGGACTGTCACACCAGCAAGAAGAAGGGCATGACTACACCAGTCAAAGCCGTTGTTGTAAGTCCTTAATCCTCATGCCTTTTAACTACTGCTTACTCTGACTTGTGCCTTGAACTGCATGGTTTGCAGCCAATGTCTATTACTCTTTTCAATTTTATACACAATTGCCTTAGCGTATCATTGCACCTTACAAGGTTTAAAAGAGAGGAGTGATGTTCCTTTGATCTTGCCCTATAATCTAGTTCCATGCTGGACTTGCCCACACAATGTTACAATTGCCTGTTTTTTCTGTTCTCGGTTGTTTTGTGATATGAATGATGTCATACTATGCTTACCGTATTATGAACTTCGTCTCTTTATCCTTAGCCCTCAATACAATGTGAATAAATAGACAGTACATTAGCGATGGTACATGGCCATATGTTTGGAACCTGGTTTTATTATGTACTTTGCAATAAAATACAACTATTATTTTACATGGGTTCACCAGAATAAGTTCTGTATATAGACCAATGCTATTTTGTTTGGTTTTGTTGCCTCCTTAATATCTTCTGTTCGGGTACTACTAATGTAAAACCTCAACTTTTCAGCGAGCTATGGAAAAAATGGTGGAACCGCCACCTTCTGAAGGTGGCGAGGCAACTATAACCGCAATGTCATCTCTTGTTGCAGTGGGTCAGTACCTATCCACTAACAGTGCCAAAAGCACGTTCCTGCGTAATACTGGCTTGGTTGTGGCTTGGTTGTTAAGGAAATATTGTCCAAACTACCTCATGGTCAAGATATGCAAGCTCAAAACAATGTTGTATCTGCGCTCCACACACAAGTCCATTCCCTAAGAGAGACCCTTTGTGAAACAAGGAGAGACATTGTTCGATGTTGTCAAGATATGCATGGTTTTGAAACCAGACTATCAGACATTTTCTATGTTGTTCAGTAGCCTAGGAGAACTGAAGGCGAAAGTTATGGTGCTCCATCGGACAATACAACATGAAAATGTAACAGTCAGGTCAAATGAACTGAGCTTCTGAACTGCTGGTGGTGCATTTATCTGCTAGACTGTTAACTTTTATGCCAACCTTCCTTTTGTTTTATAGTTGTAATTTGTTTTGGTGCGATACAAAATTTGTTCATAACATGCAGCCACCGGCTGAAGAAAACAGCAAGCCATTTTTCTATAGTGTAGGGTGTTCCCTATATTTGCACTGGTGGCGAACTTTGATGCCCACCGGCTGTAGTTAACATGGGCCTCCTATGGGCCATCGAAACAATGGGCCTTCTAAGGGCTATAGAAACAATGGGCCTTCTTTCTTTCAAAAAAACAATGGGCCTTCTACGTGGCGTAGAAACAATAGGCCTTATATGGGCTGTAGACACAATGGGCCTTCTATGGGTCGTATCATCAGTGGGCCTTCTACGAGCCGTATGATCGGTTGGCCAAACATGGGCCAATAACAGACCACATTATGGCCGTAAACAGGCTAGAGTTGAAATCGTCCGTTCATGGGCCGACCATAACAGGCCGTCATTAATCGGTCGTATTTTGATGACGCTATGAAAACGGCCCAACGTACTAACGGGCCACAAACGGGCCGACTGTAACCATGGGCTGAATTTGGCCCACAAGCAGAAAATGACATTAACGGGCCATAAGTAAACGAATGTGGAAATGAGCCCAAGAATAAATGGGCCCCGAGGAGGCCGAATGATAACATGGGCTGGAAACGGCCCAACGGAATAATGGGCCGTTAATGGGTATAAAGTGATACACTGTTCATTACACGTCAGTTTCACCACGTGCCGTTAATGGGTATAAAGTGATACACTGTTCATTACGGCCAGTTTTACCACGAGCCGTTAATGGGCCAAGAGTAATAAGGGCCTCATATGTGCCGAAAGACGTCATGGGTCATACATGGGCCGGAAGTTAAAACGGGCTGGAATTATATTCGACGGCCCAGATGACTCTACTGGGCCTAATTCGGATAGGCCATAAACGGGCCCTGGGTTAGCGGGTTGTAAATGGGCTATATGTGAACAGGCCATTAACAGGCTTGCCGTGGGCCGGCCCACCACCTTTTTACCAAGTCAAACGAGCCGGCCTTTTCACAGGAATGGGCCTCTGTTGGGCCGTGCCACATGTCGACGTATCATAGGCGCTTTGGGTCCAATGAGTGGATGTCATCTGTCCCAATAGTGAGTCGACACGTGTTTCCTCCAGCGAATGATGATTTTACACGTGGAAAATTCCCATTGGTTGGGGCTGTTAACGGGTTATCGGATCCAAAACCGGACCCGATAGCTTAACGGTGTTCCGTTACAGTGGATGCCACATGCTGGTCACCCTTGACGAAAGCACATCTGTGACGCATGATTTATCGTCATGGAAGTGGACACTTCCGTGACGATAATTTTGGTAATGTCACGGAACACTTCTACGACAGCACAAGTGTGACTATCTTGATTCTATCATAAGTTTTTCATGGATGTACATGCATCACAGAAAATGTGACCTACTGTGACAAACACGTATCATCACGGAAGTGTACTTTTTGTGCCCCCACTTCACAAAAATTTGTCGTTTTTATTCGCCCTCTTTTTCTTTTGCCATTTTCTCGTCATATCTGTTTTCCTTTGCCCTTATGTCTTACTTGGTTACTTTGCTTGGTTGTTTGGTATAATTGGGTGTTTTATTGCAAATCACAAGGAAAGCGTTTATGGATCCTCATCCACTTGCCAATCTTTTTAAAAGATCCAATTATGTTGAACCAATTGCTAGTGAATTGAGTGCACTGGATTATCTTTATGAAGTTTTGCTTGAGAATCATGAATCTGGAAATTGTGATGAAGTGATAAAAGAATAAGTGATTCATGATAGTTCCATGTATGAAAAGCATGATTGCAATGATATTATTATAAATTCTATTAATATCGATTATGTTAATGATATGCAAAACCCCAAGCTTGGGGATGCTAATTTTGATATGTCCTCTACTTATTGCAATGATCATGATTGGGGTGATTCTTCTCGTGATCTTGAAAATTTATTTAAGACTCATGATGATTATGATATTGATAATAATATTGAAAGTGGGTTTGGAGAGGTCATGACTTTAGTCGATGTTAACCCCACCATATTGGAATATTATAAGACTTATATGCATGTGGATCATGAATAAAAAATTTATATGATGGTTATATTGTGGAATTTGAGTATGATCTCACATACAATTATTATGCGAGAGGAAAATATGGTTCTAGAAATCTTCGTGTTACTAAATTACCTCTCTTGATGCTTAAATTTTCAAAGTTTTATTCTTCCTTGCATGTGCTAGTTTTTGTTTGCCTTGATAATTTGTTTGCTTATAAAATGCCTATGCATAGGAAGTATGTTAGAGTTAGATGTGTTTGTAACGTGTTTCGTGATGGTCTTTTTGTGCTTCAATTCTTGTCTTTCATGTGAGCATCATTGAAATCCCAAGCCCATCTCAATGGCTTTAAATAAAGAGCTTGTTGGGAGGTAACCCAACGAACAAAATGATTTTTTGCTTTTTATTTTTGTTCTTGTGTAAAATACCCTTTAATACTTCTGTTTAGATGTGTTTTTGTGGTTTGAATAAAGGTTTGTTCCAAGCAAAGCCTTAGGACCATGTTGGGTGTTAGTAGATTTGATCTTGCTGAAAAAAAGAAACTTTTGCGCTCACGAGAAATATTCTCATTTTTAACAGAAGAGTGCATTTAGGTTGATTATTTTGGCAGAAGATTAATATACAAATTGCCCATGTGGCCCTAGTTTTTCAAAAATTATAGAGTTACGGAAGTATTCGAAACTTCCAGATTACTACAGACTGTTCTGTTTTTGATAGATTCTGTTTTTATTGTGTTATGTGCTTGTTTTGATGATTCTATGGTTTTCTTTGATGAGTTTTTGCCATAGAAAAGTTGGAATATAGTAGATATAATACAAATACAAAATATGAATTGGTTTGCTACAGTACTTATAGTAGTGATTTGTTTTCTTATACTAACGGATCTCACGAAAGTTTTGTTGAGTTTTGTGTGATTGAAGTTTTCAAGTTTTGGGTTATCTTACGATGGATGAAGGAACGATAGAAGAGCCTAAGCTTGGGGATGCCCCGGCATCCCAAGCCATTATTTAAAGGAGAAGCAAGCAACTAAGCTTGGGGATGCCCCCGAGTGGCATCCCCTCTTTCTTCTAACGACCATCGGTATTTTACTCAAAACTATATTTTTATTCGTCACATGATATGTGTTTTGCTTGGAGCGTCTTGTATGATATGAGTCTTTGCTTGTTTTGTTTTGCTTTTTAAGTCATCAATCCTTGCTGTCACACCTATTAGGGAGAGCAAAATTATGCCATGACTTGTTAGAACATCCCTCTATGCTTCACTTAATTTTTATGAGCTATGGATTTGCTCTAGTGCTTCATTTATATCTTTTTCAGCATGGTGTGCTTTAATATTTTTGAAAAATACTCTCTTGCTTCACTTTGATTTATTTGAGAGTTAGTAAAATTTTAAGAAATTCTCTCTTGCTTCACTTAAATTATTTTGAGAGAAAGAAAAAATATTATGCTCATGATCTTCACTTATATTTGTTTGAGCTTATCGAAAGCAACACATGAAAATTAGTACCAAAGTGATAGATTTCCAAGAAGGATATAATAAAATCTTTCATGAAGATCATTGGACAAACTAAACTTGATTCCTTGTAATAGTTTTGAGACATGATGATATGATATGTGAGTCATGTTAATGAGTAATAATGCTTTAGTAAGAATGTTAGTGTTAAAGTTTGTGATTCCTTATGCAAGCACGAAAGTGAATAATCATGCGATGAAATTACATCCTACTTGTGGTGCATTATTCGGTGTTATTTATGCTCAATGCTCGGTTATGAGATTATTCGTTTCATGGCTAGTCGCTTCCCAGTCTTTTTCTAGCCTTCATTTTGCACTAAGTATGACCACTACTTGTGCATCCAAAATCCTTTATCTTGGTTTTTCCACATGAGTCCACCATACCAACCTTGCCGTTCTAAGAAAATTTGTATGTGCCATCTGTAATTTTCAAAATAAGTTTCCCTTTTGTGTGCCCGTACCGCTCGCGAGGCGGTGAGGGGTGGCCAATATTTTCCATGCTATATGTGTTATTCTCAATATGAGTGTTTATTCACTTGTCATTACACGAGAGTAAGGCAAAGGTATTAGGGATGTCCAGTCCTGAAATGAAAAACAAATTTACTTTATGTTGTCAAATAATAAATTCCTTGGAAAGTTTTGGTATGGAAGGCAACCGTGGATTCGGCTAGCCATGGCTTGTGAAAGTTTGGTGGAAAAGGAATAAACTTTATTTTATGTTTGGGAACCGCCTATGATATATCTAGCATGGAAAGTGTTGGGAATCTTAAGTCATTTTCGTTGGTGGGAAAAGTGCACCTCCCAAAATATTTTTATCTCTGAATTTAAGCTTTGAGCTCTCACACCTCTACAAATCCCTACTTCCCTCTGCGAAGGGCCTTTCTTTTACTTATGCAAATTTTATTTTGAATTTGAGTCTCCATCTTCTCTTATAAAGCACCAACTAGGAAACATTATGATCGTACTTGAGCATTGGGTGTAACTAATATGCGAGTGTGTTTCATGAATGGATCAATGGTAGAGCATGATGGGCTAGGGATAACTTATTTTAGCATAGATATTTTAAAAGACATGGTTGCTTGTTCATATGTTTGAGTATTTAAATCTCATGTCAAAACTAGACTATTGCTTCGAACCATATAAAAGTCCAAATGGACATGCTATAAAGAAAAGAATATGATATGACATGATAGGCAGCATTCCACATCAAAAAAATTGTTTTTATCATTGACCTACTCGAGGACAAGCAAGAATTAAGCTTGGGGATGCTAAGACGTCTCCAACGTATCTATAATTTTTGATTGTTCCATCCTGTTATATTATCATTCTTGGATGTTTTACAATCATTTGATAGTCATTTTATATCATTTTTTGGTACTGACCTATTGACATAGTGACAACTGCCAGTTATTGTTTTTTGCATGTTTTTTACATCGCAGGAAATCAATATCAAACGGAATCCAAACACCGCAAAACTTTTTGGAGATTATTTTATGGGCTAGAAGACTCCCAATGGGCCGGAGCTGCACCTGGGGGGAGCCCCGAGGGGGGCACAACCCACCAGGGTGCACCAGGCCCCCCTGGCACGCCCAGGTGGGTTGTGCCCACCTTGGTGGCCTCCCGCACCGCCTCTTTGCTCTATAAATACCCAAATATTCCAGAAACCCTCTATTCCAGCCGGCACAAAGTCCAGAGCCACCAGATCCAATCTAGACACCATCACGGAGGGGTTCACCATCTCCATCACGGAGTAGTTCCTTGTAGACTTACGGGTCCGTAGTTAGTAGCTAGATGGCTTCCTCTCTCTCTCTTCTGATTTTCAATACAGTGGTCTCTTGGATATCCATATGATGTAACTCTTTTGCGGTGTGTTTGTTGGGATCCGATGAACTTTGAGTTTATGATCAGATCTATCTCTTTATATCCATGAAAGTTATTTGAGTCTTCTTTGACCTCTTATATGCATGATTTCTTATAGCCTCGTATTCCTTCTCCGATATTTGGATTTTGTTTGGCCAACTTGATCTATTTATCTTGCAATGGGAAGAGATGTTTTGTAGTGAGTTTGATCTTACGGTGCTTGATCCCAGTGACAGAAAGGGAACCGACACATATGTATCGTTGCTACTAAGGATAAAACAACGGGGTCTATTTCTACATAAATAGATCATGTCTACATCATGTCATCGTTCTTATTGCATTACTCCGTTTCTCCATGAACTTAATACACTAGATGCAAGCTGAATAGCGGTCGATGTGTGGAGTAATAGTAGTAGATGCAGGCAGGAGTCGGTCTACTAATCTTGGACGTGACGCCTATATAATGATCATTTCCTGGATATTTTCATAATTATGTGAAGTTCTATCAATTGCCCAACAGCAATTGCTTTCCCACCGTTTGCTATTTTCTCGAGAGAAGCCACTAGTGAAATCTACGGCCCTCGGGTCTCTTTCTCATATTATTTGCCTTGGCAATCTATTTTCCTTTGCTTTTATTTTCAGATCTATTAAACCAAAAACCCAAAAATACCTTGCTGCAATTTATCTTATTTGGCGTTCGATCTATCAATATTTACAACTTTATCACGTCCATTACCCGCAAGGGATTGAAAACCCCTTTTACACGTCGGGTTGCGAGTATTTGTTATTTGTGTGCAGGTGTTGTTTACGTTGTGTTGCTTGGTTCTTCTACTGGTTCGATAACCTTGGTTTCATCATTGAGGGAAATACCTACCGCTGCTATACTGCATCATCCCTTCCTATTTGGGGAAAAAACCGACGTAGTCCTAGCAGTCATCACAAAGCAAGTATCAATATTGAACAAACTCGTAGGCAATGGATCGGTAATGATAGGTGTCATATAATATTCTTCATGTAGTAGTTATAACCTAGGGTGACACAGAACTAGCTCCAATTCATCAATGTAATGTTAGTCATACGTGCTTAAGGAAAAGAACTTGCATGACTTATTTTGTCCTACCCTCCTGTGGCAGCGGGGTCCTAATGGAAACTATGTTATATTAAGGCCTCCTTTTAATAGAGTACCGGACCAAAGCATTAGCACTTTATGAATACATGAACTCCTCAAACTATGATCATCACCGGGAAGTGTCTCGGCTATTGTCACTCCGGGGTTGCCGGATCATAACACATAGTAGGTGACTATTGACTTGCAAGATAGGATAAAGAACACAAATATATTCATGGAAATATAATAGGTTCAGATCTGAAATCATGGCACTCAGGCCCTAGTGACAAGCATTAAGCATAGCAAAGTCATAGCACCATCAATCTCAGAACATAGTGGATACTAGGGATCAAACCCTAACAAAACTAACTCGATTACATGATAAATCTCATCCAACCCATCACCGTCCAACAAGCCTACAATGGGTTTACTCACGCACGGCGGTGAGCATCATGAAATTGGTGATGGAGGATGGTTGATGATGACAATGACGACGATCTCCACACTCCGGAGCCCCGAACGGACTCCAGATCAGGTCTCCCGAGGAAGAACAGGAGGTGGCGGCGGCTCCGTATCATAAAACATGATGAAATCTCCTCTCTAATTTTTTCTCCCCGAATAAGAATATATGGAGTTGGAGTTGACGTTGGTGGAGGTCCAGGGGCCCACAAGGTAGGGGGGCGCCCTCCACCCTTGTGGCCAGGGTGTGGGCCCCCTCCAGTTGTTCTTTTCGCCAGTATTTTTTATATATTCTAGAAATAATCTCCCTGAAATTTTAGGTCATTCTGAGAACTTTTATTTCTGCACAAAAATAACACCATGGCAATTCTGCTGAAAACAGTGTCAGTCCGAGTTAGTTCCATTTAAATCATGCAAATTAGAGTCCAAAATAAGGGCAAAAGGGTTTGGAAAAGTAGATATGATGGAGACGTATCACTCTCATATTATGTTGTTGCAATTATTGCCTTGTCTTTAAAATATAGGGGAGTGTTGATCCTAGTGTGTGTGCTTTGCATTCCAAAATCATATCTAAATAGTGCACACATCTATGGGGGCATGTCTATACTTTGTAGATGTTGGGTTTGCTTACTATCTTGTTATATGCTTTGTGCAAATCCCGTATTGCCATCATCCCACCAAAAAGGGGGAGAATTTTAGGGAATATTTCTCCCTTAGTGGTTTTGGTGATTGAGGATAATGCTTTTGCGGACTAATCGTGTGCATTGACCATTTCATGTGATCTATCATATGGCACAAGACGATTCGTACCCCTCGGAGATATAGAGTTAATTTACTTATTTTCCTACGTTTCTTTTTTAGTGGACTTGATTCATAGGAGATCCGTACTGTTAAGAGGCGGTCCGATTCGGAAAGCTTTGGGTGGAATCAACACGTAAACATTTTCCTTTGCACTCATGTTTCCTTCCCGCGTCATTGGAGTCCCCCTTCTGTTTTTATGTTGGTGTTCCTTAGGCTATCCAGCAGTAGTACCGCTCCAGGCAGTGGTAGTACCACTTATAAGTGGCACTTCGATTGTCCTAGTACCGTGCATACTTCCACTTATACTAGGGCTTCTACTGTCTCGACGGGTTGAGCGGTAGTGTGGTGGTAATACCGCTTGCGGTACTTCGCCGCTACCACCGCTCCACTATCGCCGCCCTCGCTGTAGCCCGGGATAATAAGAGGTAGTAGAGCGGTACTACCGTCAGCCACTACCGTCGCTACTTCCGCTTACATTATAGCCTTTGGAATCGTTTGCCACTCTGCGGTAGTAGGGCGGCAAGGTGCGGTAGTACTGTTGCTGCTGTACTCAGCCCAACCTTCGCTACTTCCTATGTACTACCACCCTACTGGTAGTACTGTTGGGGTGGGCGGTGGTATCGCTCCGGCGGCACTACCTCCTCGGGGTGCTTCGCCATTGCATTGTACTATGGGAACTACCGCCTGGGTGGTAGTACTGCTCCCTCGAGAAGTAGTGCCACTTGTGTGCAGGCTTGTAACACCCAAGAATCATACTACAGCAATCTCACCCTAATGATGCCATGTCATCACTGTATTGCTAAGCCTTTTGTCATTCGATTGAAATTCTAGTCAAATACAAATTGAAATAACAAGTCAAGTTATTAATTCTTCAAACATTAAAATAAAAATGTTCGTTAGGTTGCATATATTAACTAACTAATTTTCATGAATAAACCAACAGTCTTGGAGATGTTTAAGATGCCCCTGGCAATTAAAACAGTGCCCAAAAGAGCCCCATTAATCCAGTATTTTCATTTACATAAATTTTTAAATGGAATCTTCTTGCCTCCAAACTTTTTGTGGCAGTACTAGATAATGCCTAGTATTTGCTTTGACAAGTGGAACTTTTTTTAAAAATCCATTTGGTGGCTCAACTAACACACAACAGAAGCTAATAAATTAAAGAGCAAAAACAAAAGGGAAAATTAAAGGAAGAGGGGCCAGATGACACTGTGCGCACGACCCAGCAATAGCAACAATGCAGCCCAGCCCATCTGGTCTCCCCATCGTCTTCCCATGCTAATCCCTAGTGTGGTGGACGCCCGTGCGTCATCCGTGGCCGCGGGTGGCCACACGTCGATCATCTATGCCTCCCCCGTTGTCTTCCCCCGGCGGATAAGGTCGTCCCCGCGCCCCATGGCAACCCTAGCTCCACCATTTTCCCCTCGCCTCGATTTCTTCCTCCCTCGCGATGGACCGAAGCCCCGTCGCCATGACCTCCTCCGTTTGAGTGCTCCCCGTCGACCCCGTCACCTGGATTCGCGTCCGGTAGACGCATCGGCTCCTAGTGCGCCGACTACGCCCAGCAGCGCGAGCTGGGAGGTGCTGCAGCGCTGGATCCTCGTCGTGTTCCACCTCCGGCACTACCGCCCTTGCCGTCGAATTCTGGCACCCCCGAGCCTACTTCGCGCACATGCAGGAGTGCTGTGAGCTCCTCTTCCTTCTCCCGCTGTCCCCTCGCTCGCTTTCACCCTCTGGGCCACTCCGCCAGCCTTGCTGGATCTCACCTCCACTGCAGAGCACGCAGTCGATGCTGCCACCTATTTCACGGTCGGACAAGCATGATAACGCACCCAATGCGTCGCCATGATGCCTCCAGCACCTTTAGATCGCTCGAAACCGTGCCCAAACACTAAACCGACTGATGTCTACTGCGGAACTTTATTCTTGTAGACACGTGTTGGGCCTCCAAGCAAAGAGTTTTGTAGGACAGTAGCAATTTTCCCTCAAGTGGATGACCTAAGGTTTATCAATCTGTAGGAGGTGTAGGATGAATATGGTCTCTCTCAAACACCAAATACAATGGCAAATTGTATAGGTGCACTAGTTCGGCGAAGAGATGGTGATACAAGTGTAATATGGATAGTGGAAATGAGTTTTTGTAGTGCGAACAATAAAAAATAGCAAGGTAGAAAGTAACAAAAGTGAGCACAAATGGTATTGCAATGATGGAAAACAAGGCCTAGGGTTCGTACTATCGCTAGTGCAATCTCTCAACAGTGCTAATATAATTGGATCACATAACCACCCCTCAACAAAATCACCTCAAACTTATTATTTCTGTTCAATCTATCAAGAGTTCGTACTAAAACAACATAAAGTTATCCTTTTCGATCTATCTATCAAGAGTCCATACTAGAATAACACAAGGTTATCTTTTCCGATCGATCTTTCAAGAGTTTGTACTAAGATAACACAAAGTTTTCTGATACGTCTCCAACGTATCTATAATTTTTGATTGTTCCATGCTATTATATATTCTATTTTGGATGTTTAATGGGCTTTATTATACACTTTTATATATTTTTTGGACTAACCTACTAACCCAAGGCCCAGTGCAGATTGCTGTTTTTCTGCCTACTTCAGTGTTTGGCAGAATAGGAATATCAAATGGAGTCCAAACGGAATGAAACCTTCGAGAGAGTTATTTTTGGAACCGTATCTACACAGAAGACTTGGAGTACACGTGAGGGAACGAAAGAGGCGGCCACAAGGGTAGGGGCGCGCCCAGGGGGTAGGCGCGCCCCCCACCCTCGTGGGCCCCCTCTGGCTCCCTCGGTGCCCCTCTTCCTCCTATATATATCCTCATACCCTGAAAACATCGAGGCAACAAAAGAAACCCTAATTCCACCGCCGCTACCTTCTGTTCCCATGAGATCCCATCTTGGGGCCTGTTCCGGAGCTCCGCCGGAGGGGAAATCGATCACGGAGTGCTTCTACATCAACACCATAGCCTCACCAATGAGTTGTGAGTACTTTACCACAGAACTTTGGGTCCATAGTTATTAGCTAGATGGCTTCTTCTCTCTGTATGGATCTCAATACAAAGTTCTCCCCGATCTTTGATGAGATCTATTCGATGTAATCTTTTTGCGGTGTGTTTTTCGAGATCCGATGAATTGTGGGTTTATGATCAAGATTATCTATGAACAATATCTGATTCTTTTCTGAAATCTTTTATGTATGATTATAATATCCTTGCAAGTATCCTTGAATTATCGGTTTGGTTTGGCCTACTAGATCTATAATTCTTGCAATGGGAGAAGTGCTTGGCTTTGGGTTCAATCTAGCGGTGTCCTTTCCCAGTGACAGCAAGGGCAGCAAGGCACGTATAGTATTGTTGCCATCGAGGATAAAAAGATGGGGTTTATATCATATTGCTTGAGTTTATCCCTCTACATCATATGTCATCTTGCTTAAGGCGTTACTCTGTTCTTATGAACTTAATACTCTAGATGCATGCTGGATAGCGGTCGATGTGTGGAGTAATAGTAGTAGATGCAGAATCGTTTCGGTCTACTTGTCACGGATGTGATGCCTATATAAAATGATCATGCCTAGATATTCTCATAACTATGCACTTTTCTATCAATTGCTCGACAGAAATTTGTTCACCCACCGTAGAATTCTGCTATCAGGAGAGAAGCCACTAGTGAAACCTATGGCCCCCGGGTCTATCTTTATCATATTACTTTCCCGTCAACTAGCCAATTTCTATTCCCGTTGTTTATTTGCTTTATTTACTTTCTGTTTTTATACCAAAAATACCAAAAAATACTATCTTATCATATCTATCAGATCTCACTTTTGTAAGTGACCGTAAAGGGATTGACAACCCCTTATCGCGTTGGCTGCGAAGTTCTTATTTGTTTGTGCAGGTGCGAGGGACTTGCGCATGGTCTCCTACTAGATTGATACCTTGGTTCTAAAAAACTGAGGGAAATACTTATGCTACTATGCTGCATCACCCTTTCCTCTTCGAGGGAATACAACGCAAGCTCGAGAAGTAGCAAGAAGAATTGTTGGCGCCGTTGCCGGGGAGGTTTACGCAAAATTCATATACCAAGTACCTATCAAAAACCCTTATCCTTCGCATTACATTTTTTGCCTCTCGTTTTCCTCTCCCCCACTTCACCCTTGCCGTTTTATTCGCCCTTCTTTTTTCGTGTGTTTAGCGTTTGCTTGCCTCTTGTTTGCTTGAGTGTTGGATTGCTTGCTTGTCACTATGGCTCAAGACAATACCAAATTGTGTGACTTTTCCAATACCAACAATAATGATTTTATCAGCACTCCGATTGCTCCTATTACCGATGCTGAATCTTGTGAAATCAATGATGCTCTATTAAATATTGTCATGAAAGATCAATTTTTTTGTCTTCCTAGTGAAGACGCCGTTACCCATCTAAACAACTTTGTTGATTTGTGCGATATACAAAAGAAGAGGGATACGGATAATGATATTGTTAAATTGAAGCTATTTCCGTTTTCACTTAGAGATCGTGCTAAAACTTGGTTCTCCTCTTTGCCTAGAAATAGTATTGATTCATGGAATAAGTGCAAAGATGCCTTTATCTCTATGTATTTTATGCCCACTAAGATTATCTTTCTAAGAAACGATATTTTGAATTTTAAGCAACTAGATCATGAGCATTTTGCACAAGCTTGGGAGAGAATGAAATTAATGATACGCAATTGCCCTACACATGGTTTGAACTTATGGATGATTATACAAAAAATTATGCTGGCTTGAATTTTGCTTCTAGAAATCTTTTAGACTCGGCCGCGCGGGGCACTTTCATGGAAATCACTTTAGGAGACGCTACCAAACTCCTAGATAATATTATGGTTAATTACTCTCAATGGCACACCAAAAGATCTACAAGTAAAAAAGTACATGCTATTGAAGAGATTAGTGTTTTGAGTGGAAAGATGGATGAACTTATGAAATTATTTGCTGCTAAGAGTGCTTCTTATGATCCTATTGATATGCCTTTATCCATGTTGATTGAAAATAATAATGAATCTTTGGATGTGAATTTTGTTGGTAGGAATAATTTTGGTAACAATGCTTACGGAGGAAACTTAATCCTAGGCCTTTTCCTAGTAATTCCTCTAATAATTATGGTAATTCCTACAATAACTCTTATGGAAATTTTGGTAAGATGCCCTCTGGATTTGAGACTAGTATTTCAATGCCTTGCTTGAAGAAAAAATGCTTAAGATTGATGAGCTGGCTAGAAACATGGATAGAATTACTCTTGATGTTGATTCTTTGAAACTTAGATATATTCCACCTAAGCATGATATCAATGAGTCTCTCAAATCCATGAGAATTTCCATTGATGAGTGCAAGGAAAGAACCGCTAGGATGCGTGCAAAAAACGATTGCTTTATGAAAGCGTGTTCTTCAAGTTATCATGAAAATAAAGTTGAAGATCTGAAAGTGATTGATGTGTCTGCTATCAAATCCTTGTTCTCTAGTATGAATCTTGATAAAGATGGGACTGGAGATGAGTCTACTTTAGTTAAAAGGCGTCCCAATGATTCATAGTTTTTAGATCTTGATGCTAAAATTGTTAAAATTGGATTGAAGAGGTCTAAACTTTACATAGCAATTTACCCACTATCTTGGATTTCAAGGGATTTAATTATGATAATTTATCTTTACTATATTGTATTTCCTTGTTGCAATCCGTGCTAAATTCTCCGCATGCTTATAGTCAAAATAAGGCGTTTACCAAACACATAGTTGATGCTTTAATGCAATCTTATGAAGAAAAACTTGAATTAGAAGTTTCTATCCCTAGAAAGCTTTATGATGAGTGGGAACCTACTATTAAAATTAAGATTAAAAATCATGAATGCTTTGCTTTGTGTGATTTGGGTGCAAGTGTTTCCACGATTCCAAAAGGTATGTGTGATATGTTAGGTTTCCATGAGCTTGATGATTGTTCTTTAAATTTGCATCTTGTGAATTATACCATTAAGAAACCTATGGGAAGGATTAATGATGTTCTTATTGTTGCAAATAGGAATTATGTGCCCGTAGATTTCATCGTTCTTGATATAGATTGCAATCCTTCATGTCCTATTATTCTCGGTAGACCTTTCCTTAGAACGATTGGTGCGATTATTGATATGAAGGAAGGAAATATTAGATTCCAATTTCCGTTAAGGAAAGTCATAGAACACTTTCCTAGAAAGAAAATCAAATTACCTTATGATTCTATTATGCGAGCCACTTATGGATTGCCTACCAAAGATGGCAATACCTAGATCCATTCTTGTATCGTGCCTAGCTAGGGGCGTTAAACGATAGCGCTTGTTGGGAGGCAACCCAATTTATTTTCTTTGTTTTTGCTTGGGTTTAGGAATAAATATTGCATCTAGCTTTTGTTTAGATGTGATTTTGTGTTTTAATTAGTGTTTGTGCTAAGTAGAACTTTTGGGAAGACTTGTGTGAAGTTTATGCGATCATGTTGTAAAAAACAGAAACCTTAGCGCTCACGAGATTAGCTACCATTTTTTACTGGAGAGTGCTTTTAAGTTGATTCTTTTTTCAGATGATCAATAGAAAAATTCCTCACGTCCACCAATTTATTTCAATTTTTTAGAGTTACAGAAGTATTCGAAAGTTACAGATTGATACAGACTGTTCTGTTTTTGACAGATTCTGTTTTTCGTGTGTTGTTTGCTTATTTTGATGAATCTATGAGTAGTATCGGGGGGTATGAATCATAGAGAAGTTGTAATACAGTAGGTTTAACACTAATATAAATAAAGAATGAGTTCATTATAGTACCTTTGAGTGGTGGTTTGTTTTCTTATACTAACGGAGCTCACGAGATTTTTGGCTAAGTTTTGTGTTGTGAAGTTTTCAAGTTTTGAGTATGGCTTTGATGGACTATGGAACAAAGAGTGGCAAGCGCCTAAGCTTGGGGATGCCCAAGGCAACCCAAGGTAAAATTCAAGGATAACCAAAAGCCTAAGCTTGGGGATGCATCGGGAAGGCATCCCCTCTTTCGTCTTCGTCTATCGGTAACTTTACTCGGGACTATATTTTTATTCACCACATGATATGTGTTTTGCTTGGAGCGTCATGTATGATTTGAGTCTTTGCTTGTTAGTTTGCCACAATCATCCTTACTGGACACACCTTTTGAGAGAGATACAAATGATTTGGAATTTATTATAATACTCTATGTGCTTCACTTATATCTTTTGAGCTAGATAGTTTTGCTCTAGTGCTTCACTTATATCTTTTAGAGCACGGTGGTGGTTTTATTTTGTAGAAATTATTGATCTCTCATGCTTCACTTATATCCTTTCGAGAGTCTTTTAGAAAAGCATGGTAATGTGCTTTGCTTATAAAACTAGTCCTAATATGATAGGCATCCAAGATGAGTATAGTAAAAACTTTCACATAAAGTGCGTTGAATATTAAGAGAAATTTGATACTTGATGATTGTTTTGAGATATGAGGATGGTGATATCAGAGTCATGCTAGTAGAGTAGTTGTGAATTTGAGAAATACTTGTGTTGAGGTTTTCAAGTCCCGTAGCATGCACGTATGGTAACCGTTGTGTGGCAAATTTGAAGCATGTGGTATTTCATTGAGTGTCATCCTTTGTGTGGAGGTCGGGATCACGCGATTGTTAACTCCTACCAACCCTTCCCCTAGGAGCATGTGTGTAGTACTTTGTTTTGATGACTTGTAGATTTTTGCAATAAGTATGTGAGTTCTTTATGACTAATGTTGAGTTCATGGATTATACGCACTCTCACCCTTCCACCATTGCTAGCCTCTCTTGTACCACGCAAATTTCACCGGTACCATACACCCACCATATACCTTCCTCAAAACAGCCACCATACCTACCTATCATGGCATTTCCATAGCCATTCCGAGATATATTGACATGCAACTTTCCACCGTTTCGTTCATATGACACGCTTCATATTGTCATATTGCCATGCATCATCATGTAGTTGACATCGTATTCGTGGCTAGGCCACCATGCATATTTTTTTCATACATGTCACTCTTGATTCATTGCACATTCCGGTACACCGCCGGAGGCATTCATATAGAGTCATACTTTGTTCTAGTATCGAGTTGTAATAACGACTTGTAAATCCATAAAAGTGTGATGGTCATCATTATTAGAGCATTGTCCCAAGGAAAAAAAAGAAAAAAAGAAAAAAAGGAAAGGCCCCAAAAAAGGAAAAGAAAAAAGTAAAAAAAGAAGTAAAAAAGGGACAATTCTACTATCTTTTTTTCCACACTTGTGCTTCAAAGTAGCACCATGATCTTCATGATAGAGAGTCTCTTGTTTTGTCACTTCCATATACTAGTGGGAATTTTCATTATAGAACTTGGCTTGTATATTCCAATGATGGGCTTCCTCAAATGCCCTAGGTCTTCAAGCAAGTTGGATGCACACCCACTTAGTTTCTTTTGTTGAGATTTCATACATTTATAGCTCTAGTGCATCCGTTGCATGGCAATCCCTACTCACCCACATTGATATCTATTGATGGGCATCTCCATAGCCCATTGATACGCCTAGTTGATGTGAGACCATCTTCCTCTTTTGTCTTCTCCACAACCACCATTCTATTCCACCTATAATGATATATCCATGGCTCACGCTCATGTATTGCGTGAAAGTTGAAAGAGTTCGGAAATATTCAAGTATGAAACAAGTGCTTGCTGAAACCGGGGTTGTGCATGATTTGAGTATTTTGGGTGACGAAGATGGAGCATAGCCTAACTATATAATTTTGTAGGGATGAACTTGCTTTTGCCATGTTATTTTGAGAAGACATGATTGCTTTGTTAGTATGCTTGAAGTATTATTATTCTTATGTCAATATAGACTTTTGTCTTGAATCTTTCGGATCTGAACATTCATGCCACAATAAAGAGAATTACATCAAGAATTAGGTTAGTTAGCTTTCCACAACAAAAATTCTGTTTTTATCATTTACCTACTCGAGGACAAGCAGGAATTAAGCTTGGGGATGCTTGATACGTCTCCAACGTATCTATAATTTTTTATTGTTCCATGCTATTATATATTCTGTTTCGGATGTTTAATGGGATTTATTATACATTTTTATATTATTTTTGGGACTAACCTACTAACCCAAGCCCAGTGCAGATTGCTGTTTTTTTTTGCCTACTTCAGTGTTTCACAGAAAAGGAATATCAAACGGAGTCCAAACAGAATGAAACCTTCGGGAGAGTTATTTTTGGAACCGTATCTACACAGAAGACTTGGAGTACATGCGAGGGAACGAAAGAGGTGGCCACGAGGGCAGGGGCGCGCCCAGGTGGGGTAGGCGCGCCCCCCACCCTTGTGGCCCCCCTCTGGCTCCCCCGGTGCCCCTCTTCCTCCTATGCATATCCTCATACCCTGAAAACATCGAGGCAATAGACGAAACCCTAATTCCACCGCCGCAACCTTTTGTTCCCGTGAGATCCCATCTTGGGGCCTGTTCTGGAGCTTCGTCGGAGGGTGGATCGATCACGGAGTGCTTCTACATCAACACCATAGCCTCACCAATGAGTTGTGAGTAGTTTACCACAAAACTTTGGGTCCATAGTTATTAGCTAGATGGCTGCTTCTCTCTCTTTGGATCTCAATACAAAGTTCTCCTCGATCTTCAAGGAGATCTATTCGACGTAATCTTTTTGCGGTGTGTTTGTCGAGATCCGATGAATTGTGGGTTTATGATCAAGATTATCTATGAACAATATTTGATTCTTTTCTGAAATCTTTTATGTATGATTATAATATCCCTGCAAGTCTCTTCGAATTATCGGTTTGGTTTGGCCTACAAGATCTATAGTTCTTGCAATGGGAGAAGTGCTTGGCTTTGGGTTCAATCTTACGGTGTCCTTTCCCAGTGACAGCAGGGGTAGCAATGCACGTATATCATTGTTGCCATTGAGGATAAAAAGATGGGGTTTATATCATATTGCTTGAGTTTATCCCTCTACATCATGTCATCTTGCTTAATGTGTTACTCTATTCTTATGAACTCAATACTCTAGATGCATGTTGGATAGCTGTCGATGTGTGGAGTAATAGTAGTAGATGCAGAATCATTTCGGTCTACTTGTCACGGACGTGATGCCTATATAAAATGATCATGCCTAGATATTCTCATAACTATGCGCTTTTCTATCAATTTCTCGACAGTAATTTGTTCACCCACCGTAGAATTCTGCTATCATGAGAGAAGCCAATAGTGAAACCTATGGCCCCCGGGTCTATCTTTATCATATTACTTTCCCGTCATCTAGCCAATTTCTGTCGACGTTGTTTATTTGCTTTATTTACTTTCTATTTATATACCAAAAATACCAAAAATACTATCTTATCACATCTATCAGATCTCACTTTCATAAGTGACCGTAAAGGGATTGACAACCCCTTACCGTGTTGGCTGCGAACTTCTTATTTGTTTGTGCAGGTGCGAGGGACTCGTGCGTGGTCTCCTACTGGATAGATGCCTTGGTTCTCAAAAACTAAGGGAAATACTTACGCTACTGTGGTGCATCACCCTTTCCTCTTCGAGGGAATACAACGCAAGCTCGATAAGTAGCAAGAAGAATTTCTGGCGCCGTTGCCGGGGAGGCTTACGCAAAAGTCATATACCAAGTACCTATCACAAACCCTTATCCTTCGCATTACATTTTTTGCCTCTCGTTTTCCCCTCCCCCACTTCACCCTTGCTGTTTTATTCGCCCTTCTTTTTTGTGTGTTTACCGTTCGCTTGCCTCTTGTTTGCTTGAGCGTTGGATTGCTTGCTTGTCACTATGGCTCGGGACAATACCAAATTGTGTGACTTTTCCAATAACAACAATAATGATTTTATCAGCACTCCGATTGCTCCTATTGACGATGCTGAATCTTGTGAAGTCAATGCTGATCTGTTGAATCTATCAAGAGTTCGTACTAAGATAACAACAAAACATATTCAAAGAGAGCCCCAAGATTTCTATCGGAGAAACAAAGACAAGAACGTACATCAACCCCTATGCATAGATTACCCCAAGGTTACTTCGGGAATCCACAAGTTGAGTGCCAAAACATATATCAAGTGGATCAATATGATACCCCATTGTCACCACAAGTATTCAATTGCAAGACATATATCAAGTGTTCTCAAATCGATAAAAGTATTCAATCCAAAGAAATCTCAAAGGGAAAACTCAATTCATCACAAGATAGAGAGGGGAAAAACACCATATATGATCCGACTATATTAACAAAGCCCGCGATACATCAATATTGTGCATCTCAAGAACACAAGAGAGAGAGAGATTAAACACATAGCTACTGGTACAAACCCTCAACCCCGAGGGTGGACTACTCCCTCCTCATCATGGTGGCCGGCCGGGATGATGAAGATTGTCACCGGTGATGATTTCCCCCTCCGCCTTAGTACCGGAAAGGGTCTAGAGTGGTTTTCGGTGGCTACAGAGGCCTACGGCGGCGGAACTTCTGATCTAGGGTTATTTCTGATGGTTTCTCTATTTATAGGAATTTTTGGTGTCGGGCTCACGTCCGGATGGGCCTCGAGGTGAGCACAACCCATCGGGGCACGGGCAAGGGCCCAGGTGTGCCCCGGTGTCTTGTGCCCTACTCCTTCACCTTGTGGTCCTTCCACGAAGCTTCGGGGGCCTCTTTTGTTCCAAAAAAATTGTCAAAAAGTTTCAGCTCATTTGGAGAACTTTCACTTCTGCACAAAAAACAACACCATGGTAGTTCTGTTGAAAATAGCGTCAGTCCGGGTTAGTTCCATGCAAATCATTCCAAAACCATATAAAATTGTTATAAACATGGCATGAATACTTCATAAATTATAGATACGTTGGAGACGTATCAGCATCCCCAAGCTTAATTCCTACTCGTCCTCGAGTAGGTAAATGATAAAAGAAATAATTTATGAAGTGTGAATGCTAGCAAAGTGCACAAGCTTGATCAATGACAATTTCAATCAATTTTCCTAGCATCATAACAACAAATATTTCTTATAAAATTTCTCATGTTTAAAGTAGCAATCAATTCACATGTTCAGGTTCGAACAATGAATTCTATTGAGACTCAACAACCTATGTTCTCAGTCACCAAGAAATCATAATCCAACTTATTCAACAGAGTTTAAGTAAGAGCTCCACATACTCAACCACCATATAGTCTTCTATGATTGCTATCACTCACCGCATACACATGAGCAAAACGTTTCAACCAGACACATAGAAAGATAGGGGCTTGTAATTTCACCTCCCAATGTATTCACCTTTGGGTGATGTCAACAATAATAACTCATGCTACCCATATTCAGCTAGACATATGTGCCTAGATCTTTCCTCACCACATGATGCTTGCCAAAGGAGAAAAATAAAAAAGGAATAGAGAGAAAAACTTTGACTCTTTGCATAAAAGTAAATACTGAAAAGCAAAAGATAGGCCCTTCGCAGAGGAAGCAGAGGTTGCCATGCGCTTATTTGTTTGTATGCTCAATCCCTTAATGCAAAGGAACATCGCGTTATATTGCCCCTTATGATAGCAACCTTTATTATGCAGTCCGTCGCTTTTATTACTTTGCCATCACAAGTTCGTACAACGCTCAATTTTCCCCTACACTAAATGATCTTACACTTTTAGAAGCAATTTTTATTGCCTTTTTGCACCGATGACAACTTACTTGAAGGATCTTGCTCAATTCCTAGGCCATATTTAACTCTCTCAAATAGGTGTGTCCAGCAAGGATAATTGTGGCAAACTAACAAGCAAAGACTCAAATGATACAAGATGCTCCAAGTAAAACCCATATCATGTGGTGAATAAAAATATAGCTCCGAGTATAGTTACCGATGGATGAAGAAGAAAGAGGGGATGCCTTCCTGGAGCATCCCCAAGCTTAGGCTTTTGGTTGTCCTTGAATTTTACCTTGGGGTGCCTTGGGCATCCCCAAGCTTAGGCTCTTGCCACTCTTTGTTCCATAGTCCATCAAAGCAATACTCAAAAGTTAAAAACTTCACAACACAAAACTTAGACAAAAATCTCGAGAGCTCCATTAGTATAAGAAAACAAACCACTACTCAAAGGTACTGCAATGAATTCATTCTTTGTTTATATTGGTGTTAAACCTACTGTATTCCAACTTCTCTATGATTCATACTTCCCAATACTACTCATAGATGCATTGAAATAAGCAAACAACACAATAAAAACAGAATAGTCTGTAGTAATCTGCAGTTTTTGCATACTTCTGTAACTCCAACAAAATTGAAATAAATTGGTAAACGTGAGGAATTTGTCTATTAATCATCTGCAAAAAGAATTAACTAAATAGCACGCTCCAGTAAAATATGGTGACCATTCTAGCAAGCGCTAACGATTCTGTTTTTCACAGCAAGATCATATAAACTTCACACAAGTCTTCCCAAAGGTTCTACTTGGCACAAACACTAATTAAAACACAAAACCACATCTAAACAGAAGCTAGATGCAATATTTATTCCTAAACAAAAGCAAAAACAAAAAATATAAAATTGGGTTGCCTCCCAACAAGCGCTATCGTTTTACGCCCCTAGCTAGGCACGATACATGGATAGATCTAGGTATTGCCATCTTTGGAAGGCAATTCTTTAATTAAGCACTTGTGATTCTTAGGCACTTCTTTATCGCTATTGATAATCAAACTTTTGGGCAAGAAATCAAGAAATTCTAAAGTGTCAAAAGGGTCTCTTGCAAAAGTAAGAAAATTAGGGTGAATACTTATGGATTTGAGATCCGCGATTCCTTTACTAGATGTTTCACCCTTGTCTTTAGGAACATACATGAACTTAGATAATTTAGTAGTAGAAGGATTTGGAGTAATTTTTATAGAAGAAAGAGCATAACCCACATTAGTAATAATATCCTCAAGCTTATTGATTCTAGTAGAATCTTGATCTAATTTTTATTTAACTATGGGTTCCTTTTCCTTAAGATTTTTCAGAACAACTCCTACCTTGGATCCGTATTGGATAATTTCATTATGGATTTTTCTATCCAAGTTCTCTACCAACTCTACCGTAGCAACTTTGTTTTCAATGATTTCTAACCTTTGCATAACATGCTCCAAAGTTAAAACGGTTCCATTAACCATAAGAGGTGGTGAGCCAAATAATTCAGTCATTGCATTATAAGAATCAAAAGTATGGCTACCCAAGAAATTCCCTCCGGTAATGGTAGCTAAGATGAATCTATTCCACGGAGTTATGCCAACATAAAAATTGCAAAGAAGCACGGAAGTGGAAAGCTTCCTATTAGATCTATTTTGAGCATTGCAAATTCTATACCAGGCATCTTCTAAGTTTTCTTCCTCCCTTTGTTTAAAATTGAGAACCTCACTCTCAGGAGTATTGATAATGATAGGTGTGCTAGACATGATGACAAGCAAGCAAGCAACACACAAGCAAACAAGAAGCAAGCGAACAGTAAACACACGGCAGAAGAAGGGCAAATAAAATGGCAAGGGTGAAGTGGGGGAGAGGAAAACGAGAGGCAAAAAAATGTAATGCGAAGGATAAGGGTTTGTGATAGGTACTTGGTATATGACTTTTGCGTAAGCCTCCCCGGCAATGGCGCCATAAATTCTTCTTGCTACCTCTTAAGCTTGTGTTGTATTCCCTCGAAGAGGAAAGGGAGATGCAGCATAGTAGCGTAAGTATTTCCCTCAGTTTTTGAGAACCAAGGTATCAATCCAGTAGGATACCACGCGCTAGTCCCTCGCACCTGCACAAACAAATAAAAACTTCGCAGCCAACGCGATAAGGGGTTGTCAATGCCTTTACGGTCACTTACGAAAGTGAGATTTGATAGAGATGATAGTTTGATATTTTTGGTATCTTTGGTTATAAGAACAGAAAGTAAAAGCGGAAAAGTAAAGTAGATTGTAGATTGATATGTTGAGAATAGACCCGGGGGCCATAGTGTTCTCTAGTGGCTTCTCTCATGATAGCGATATTCTACGGCTGGTAAACAAATTACTGTCGAGCAATTGATAGAAAAGCGAATAATTATGATACTATCTAGGCATGATCATTATATATAGGCATCACGTCCGAGACAAGTAGACCGGAACGATTCTGCATCTACTACTATTACTCCACACATCGACCGCTATCCAGCATGCATCTAGAGTATCAAGTTCATAAGAACGGAGTAACGACTTAAGCAAGATGACATGATGTAGAGGGATAAACTCAAACATAGTGATATAAACCCCATCTTTTTATCCTCGATGGCAACAATACAATATGTGCCTTGCTGCCCCTACTGTCACTGGGAAAGGACACCGCAAGATTGAATCCAAACCCAAGCACTTATCCCATTGCCAGAACTATAGATCTAGTAGGCCAAAACAAACCAATAATTCGAAGAGACTTGCAAGGATATTATAATCACACATAAAGAGTTCAAAAAAGAACCAAATATTTCTCATAGATAATCTTGATCATAAATCCACAATTCATCGGATCTCGACAAACACACCGCAAAAGGATATTACATCGAATAGATCTCCTCGAAGACCGAGGAGAACTTGGTATTGAGATCCAAAGAGAGAGAAGAAGCCATCTAGATACTAGCTATGGACCCGAAGGTCCGTGGTAAACTACTCACAACTCGTGGTGAGGCGACGATGATGATGTAGAAGCACTCCGTGGTAGATCCCCCCTCCGGCGGAGCTCCGGAACAGGCCCCAAGATTGGATCTCATGGGAACAAAAGGTTGCGGCGGTGGAACTAGGGTTTTCTCTGTTGTTCTGATAGTTTCGGGGTACGTAGGTGTATATAGGAGGAAGGAGGGCACCGAGGGCCAGACGGGGTGCCCACGCGGCAGGGGGCGCGCCCCCCACCCTCGTGGACGCCACGTCAGCCCTACTCCGTGGTTCTCAAGTCTCCCGTGCTTATTTTGCTCCAAAAATATCTCTCCCGAAGGTTTCATTCCGTTTGGACTCCGTTTGATATTCCTTTTCTGTAAAACCCTAAAATGGGCAAAAAAACAGCAATCTGGACTAGGCCTTTGGGTTAGTAAGTTAGTCCCAAAAATAATATAAAAGTGTATAACAAAGCCCATTAATCATCCAAAACATCATAAATAATAGCATGGAACAATCAAAAATTATAGATACGTTGGAGACGTATCAACTACCCGGTGATCGATTTCCCACAGGGTGACGCGGGTAGGATCGCCGAGTAGGATTAAGATATACGATGTTACTTGGTGAACTTACCATCTACTCTCTTCTACTGCTGCAAGATGGAGGCTACCAGAAGTGTAGTCATCGATAGGATTAGCTATGCCCCTCCTATTCTGGCATTCTGCAGTTCAGTCTACAGATACTACCCATATCATTGTTACCATTGCATATGTAGTATAGATCCTTACTTGTGAGTACTTTGGATGAGTACTCATAGTTGCTTTGCTCCCTCTTTTCCCCCTTTTTCCTTCTTCTCGGATGACGCAACCAGATGGTGGAGCCTAGGAGTCAGATGCCACTGTCGACAACTACTACTACCCCGCCGGAGCCTACTACTACGTGGAGTCTGTCGACGACCAGGAGTAGCTTAGGAGGATCCCAGGCAGGAGGCTTGCGCCTCTTCGATCTGTATCCATGTTTGTGCTAGTCATCTTATGGCACCTTGTTTAACTTATGTGTGTACTCAGATATTTTTGCTTCATCTGACTCTTGTGTTTCCGAGCTTATGTATCCGAGCCCTCGAGGACCCTGGCTTGTAATATAAAGCATGTATTATTTTAATTTGTGTCTAGAGTTGTGTTGTGATATCTTCCCCTTGAGTTCCTACTCTTGGCCGTACACATTTGCGTGCATGATTAGTGTACGGTCAAATCGAGGGCGTCACAAGTTGGTATCAAAGACGACTGCCTGTAGGAATCCCCATTTCCAACTCCTTGGCCGAAGTCTAGTCTAGTCATTGAAAACCTTTTACTAACTTGGCTGTGTGGCTTACGGACCCATGTCACCATTGGGTGGTATTAGGATCTTTTATTTCTTGTCTATGCTATGGAACTCTGATCTCTCTTCTACTCGGGTTAAATGATTTTGCTAAAATCTAACTTTAGGTTCTCGAAAATATTTCGCCCAGAGAGCCCCTCACTCCAGATGATTGATACATCTCGAACGTATCTATAATTTTTGATTGTTCCATGCTATTATATTATCTATTTTGGATGTTTTATATGCATTTATATACAATTTTATATGATTTTTGCGACTAACCTATTAACCCAGAGCCCAGTGCAAGTTTATGTTTTTTCGTTGTTTTTGAGTTTCACAGAAAAGGAATATCAAACGGAGTCCAAACGGAATGAAAATTTACTGAGATTTTTCTTGGACCAGAAGACACCAGATGGACGTGGAGTACACGCCAGGAGACCCTCGAGGCGGCCACAAGGATGGAGGGCGCGCCCCCTACCTTGTGCCCCCCGAGCCTCCCCTGGCCTACTTCTTCCACCTATAAATTCACATATATTCCAGAAACATCAGAACATCCAACGAAACCACTTTTCCACCGCCATAACCTTCTGTTCTCGCAAGATCCCATCTGGAGGCCTTTTCCGGTACTCTGCCGGACGGGGAATCAAGCACGAAGGGCATCTACATCAACCCTATTGCCCTTCCGATGAAGTGTGAGTAGTTTACCACAGACCTACGGGTCCATAGCTAGTAGCTAGATGGCCTCTTCTCTCTCTTTGATCTTCAATACCATGTTCTCCTTGCTGTTCTTGGAGATCTATCCGATATAATCTTCTTTTGCGGTGTGTTTGTCAAGATCCGATGAATTGTGGGTTTATGATCAGATTATCTATGAATAATATTTGAGTTTCTTCTGAATTCTTTTATGCATGATCTTATATCCTAGTAATTATCTTTGAACTATCGGTTTGGTTTGGCCAACTAGATTGATTTTTCTTGCAATGGGAGAAGTGCTTTGCTTTGGGTTTAATCTTGCGGTGCTCAATCCCAGTAACAAAAAGGGACATGACACGTATTGTATTTTTGCCATCGAGGATAACAAGATGGGGTTTTCATCGTATTTCTTGCGGCACTCTATTCTTATGAACTCAATATTCTAGATGCAGAATCGTTTCGGTCGATGTGTGGAGTAATAGTAGTAGATGCAGTCAGGAGTCGGTCTACTTGTCTCACACGTGATGCATATATTCATGATCATTGCCATAGATGTCATTATAATTATTCGCTCTTCTATCAATTGCTTGACAGTAATTTGTTCACCCACCGTAATACTTGCTATCATGAGGGAAGCCTCTAGTGAAACCTATGGCACACGGTTCTATTTTACATCTTATAAGTTTCAGATCTACTATTTTGCAATCTTTTACTTTTCAATCTATAAACCAAAAACCCAAAAATATTTACTTTACTAGTCGTCTATTTCTATCAGATCTCACTTTTGCAAATAACCAAGAAGGGATTGACAACCCCTTTATAGCGCTGGGTGCAAGTTTGTTGTTTGTTTGCGCAGGTATTTTGCGACTTATGTGTAATCTCCTACTGGATTGATACCTTGGTTCTCAAAACTGAGGGAAATACTTACTCTACTTTGCTGCACCACCCTTTCCTCTTAAAGGGAAAAACCAATGCAAGCTCAAGAGGTAGCAGGAAGAATTTCTGGCGCCGCTGCCGAGGAGATCTACGCCAAGTCAAGTCAAGATTTGTCTTCTTCAACTCGCCAATCTTTGGTGCTGTTGAGATCTACATCAAGTCAAGACATACCAAGTAGCCTTCATTAAACTCTCATCTCTTGCATTTACTTTATTTGCCATTCGCCTCTCATTTTCCTCTCCCTCACTTCTAAAACGTTTTCAGGAAAACACAAAAATATTTGCCTTCTTTTCGTTTGCCTTTTTCTCGTTCGATCTTATGTTTCCTTGTGTTGCCATGTGCCTTCTATTTTCTTGCATCTTCACTTGCTAAAAATCTATCTATGGATCCTCATCCACTTGCTAATATTTTTAAAGGATCCAATTATGATGAACCAATTGCTGATGAATTAAGTGCACTAGATTATCTTTATAAGGTTTTGCTTGAAATTCGTGAACCTGAAAATTGTGATGAAGTGTTGAAAGAAGAAATTTATGAAGTGATTCACGATAGCTCTTTGAATGAAAAACATGATTGCAATGATGTTATTATGAATTCTATTAATGTCAATTGTGTTAATGATATGCAAAACTCTAAGCTTGGGGATGCTTATTTTGGTATGCCCACTACTTGTTGCAATGATCATGATTGGGGTGATGCTTCTTACGATCTTGAAAATATGAGATTGATAATAATGTTTGCAATAATATTGAAAGTGGGTTTGGATAGGTCATGACTTTATTTAATGTTGATCCCACTATTTTGGAAGAGTGTCAACTTCACATGCATGTGGATCATGTTGAGAATATGTTTTGTGATAGCTATATTGTTGAATTTGTTTATGATCCTACATGTAATTATTATGAGAGAGGAAAATATGGTCGTAGAAATTTTCATGTTACTAAATTACCTCTCGTTATGTTGAGATTGCTATTGTTTCTTTCTTCTTCCTTGCATATGCTAGATCTTGCTTGTGTGGGTAATTTGTTTTCCTATAATATACCTATGCATATGAAGTATGTTAGACTTAGATGTCTTTGTCACGTGTAATATGATGCTCCCTTTGTTCTTCAATTCTTCTCTTTTATGTGAGCATCATTGCAATCTCAATGCCTAGCTAAAAGGCTTTAAAGAAAAGCGCTTGTTGGGAGACAAGCCATATTTTTATGTGCTATTTTTTAATTATACACATTATTACTTCTGTAGTAATTGTGTTTTGGTGTTTTAATTAGTGTTTGAGCCAAGTAAGACCTTTGGGATGGCTTACGATGATCGTTGCTTTGATTTTGCTGAAAAACAGAAACTTTTGCGCACGGTGCAGAAAATTCAATAATTCACTGGAACATCGAAAACTTCTGAATTTTTTAAATAAAATTGATATACAAATTCCCCACATCTTCCAATTTTTTCAGATTTTTTAGAGTTACATAAGTATGCGAAGTTTTCAGATTACTAGAGACTGTTCTATTTTTGACAGATTCTGTTTTCTATGTGTTGTTTGCTTATTTTGATGCATCTATGGCTAGTATCGGGGGGTATGAACCATGGAGAAGTTGTAATACAGTAGATATTACACCAATATAAAATTATAATAAGATCACAATAGTACCTTGAGTGGCTATTTGCTTTGTTTTACTAACGGAGCTCACAAGATTTTCTGTTGAGTTTTGTGTTGTGAAGTTTTCAAGTTTTGGGTAAGGATTTGATGGACTATGGAATAAAGAGTGGGAAATCCTAAGCTTGGGGATGCCCAAGGCACCCCAAGGTAAGATTCAAGACGGCCAAAAGCCTAAGCTTGGGGATGCCCCGGGAAGGCATCCCCTCTTTCATCTTCATCTATCGGTAACTTTACTTGAGGCTATATTTTTATTCACTACATGATATGTGTTTTGCTTGGAGCGTCGTGTATGATATGAGTATTTGCTTTTTAGTTTGCCACAATCATCCTTGATGTACACACCTTTTGAGAGGGACACACTTCAATCGTGATTTATTAGAATACTCTATGTGCTTCAATTGTATCTTTTGAGCTAGGCACTTATGCTCTAGTGCTTCACTTATATCTTTTTAGAGCATGGTGGTGGTTTTATTTTGTAGAAATTGTTGAACTCTCTTGCTTCACTTATATTATTTTGAGAGTCTTAAAGAACAGCATGGTAATTTTCTTGGGTTATGAAATTAGTCCTAATATGATAGACATCCAAAGGAGATATAATAAAAACCTTCATGTATACATCATTAAAAATTATGTGAAGTTTGACTCCTTGTAATTGTTTTGAGATGTTAAGATGGTAATATTAGAGTCATGCTAGAGCTAATTTGTGAGGTTAAAGAAATAATTGTATTAAGTTTTGTAATTCCCGAAGCATGCACATATGGCCTATGTAACCAAATTGGCGCGCACTATATCTTGATTGTTTCCTCTTTGTGGGAAGGTCGGGGGCACGCGATGGTTAACTCCTACCAACCTCCCCCCAAGGGGCATGTCGTAGTGCTTTGCTTTGAGGGCTAAGTAGATTTTTCGCAAGAAGTATGTGAGTTCTTTATGACTAATGTGAGTCCATGGATTATATGCACTCTCACCCTTCCACCTTGCTAGCCACTCTAGCGCCGCGCAACTTTCGCCGGTGCATAAAACCCTCCTTATACCTTCCTCAAAACAGCCACCATACCTACCTATTATGGCATTTCCATAGCCATTCCGAGATATATTGCCATGTAAATCCATCGTTTCGTTTATTATGACACGCTTCATCATTGTCATATTGCTTTGCATGATCATGTAGTTGACATAGTATTTGTGGCAAAGCCACCGCTCATATTTTTCATACATGTCACTCTTGGTCCTTGCACATCCCGGTACACCGCCGGAGGCATTCATATAGAGTCATATCTTTGTTCTAAGCATCGAGTTGTAATATTGAGTTGTAAGTAAATAAAAGTGTGATGATCATCATTATTACAACATTGTCCCATGTGAGGTTATGAAAAATAAAAGAGGCCAATGAAGCCCAAATAAACAAAAGAAGCCGAAGAAGCCCGCCAAAAAAAGACAAAGAGAGAAGGGATAATGTTACTATCTTTTTCCACACTTGTGCTTCAAAGTAGCACCACATTCTTCATGATAGAGAGTCTCCTATGTTGTCACTTTCATGTATCACTAGTGGGATTTTTCATTATAGAACTTGGCTTGTATATTCCAACGATGGGCTTACTCAAATGCCCTAGGTCTTCATGAGCAAGCAAGTTGATGCACACCCACTAGTTGTCTTTTTTGAGCTTTCATACACTTATAACTCTGGTGCATCCATTACATGGCAATCCCTACTAACTCACATTGATATCGATTGATGAACATCTCCATAGTCCATTGATTTGCCTAGTTGATGTGAGACTTTCTCCCACCTTTTGTTTATTACCCCCTCCATTCCACCCATGGTGCTATGTCCATGGCTCGCGCTCATATATTGCGTGAAGAGTTGGAAAAAAGGCTTCAAAAGTAGAGTATGAAAGCAATTGCTCGGCTGACTCCGGGACGGGCATGAGGGGTGTTTTGTGTTAATAAAAGGGAGCATAAGGACTATAATGTTTGTAGGGATAACATTCTTTAGCCATGTTATTTTTGAAGCTTTATAGATTGCTTTTAGTATGATTAAAGTATTATTGTTTTGATATTGATAAATTTTTATTCTGAGTCTTATGGATCTGAACATTCATGCCACAATAAATAAGAAATACATTGATAAATATGTTGGGTAGCATTCCACATCAAAAATTCTGTTTTTATCATTTACCTACTCGAGGATGAGCATGAATTAAGCTTGGGGATGCTTGATACGTCTCCAACGTATCTATGATTTTTGCCATGCTATTATATTATCTATCTTGGATGTTTTATATGCATTTATATGATTTTTTTTGGGACTAAGCTATTAACCCATAGTCTAGTGCCAGTTTCTGTTTTTTCCATGTTTCTGAGTTTCGTAGAAAAGGAATATCAAACTGAGTCCAAACGGAACGAAACTTTACGGAGATTTTCTTGGACCAGAAGACACCAGATGGACGTGGAGTACACACTAGGGGACCCTCGAGGTGGCCACAAGGGTGCAGGGCACGCCCTTGGGGGTAGGGCGCGCCCCCCCTACCATGTGCCCCCCGAGCCTCCCCTGACCTACTTCTTCCACCTATAAATTCACATATATTCCAGAAACATTAGAACATCCATCAAAACCACTTTTCTGCCGCTGTAACCTTCTGTTCTCGCGATATCCCATCTGGAGGCCTTTTCCAATACTCTGCTGGAGGGGGAATTAACCATGGAGGGCACTTACATCAACCCTATTGCCCTTCCGATGAAGTGTGAGTAGTTTACCACAGACCTACGGGTCCATAGATAGTAGCTAGATGGACTCTTCTCTCTCTTTGATCTTCAATACCATGTTCTCCTCATTGTTCTTGGAGATCTATTTGATGTAATCTTCTTTTGCGGTTTGTTTGTCAAGATCCAATGACTTGTGGGTTTATGATCAGATTATCTATGAATAATATTTGAGTTTCCGCTGAATTCTTTTATGCATGATCTTATATCTTAGTAATTCTCTTCGAACTATCAGTTTGGTTTGGCCAACTAGATTGATTTTTCTTGCAATGGGAGAAGTGCTTTCCTTTGGGTTCAATCTTGCGGTGCTCAAACCCAGTGACAGAAAGGGACATGACACATATTGTATTGTTGCCGTCGAGGATAACAAGATGGGGTTTTCATCATATTGCTTGAATTAATTCCGCTACATCATGTCATCTTGCTTAAGGCATTACTCTATTCTTATGAACTTAATACTCTAGATGCAGAATCATTTCGGCCAATGTGTGGAGTAATAGTAGTAGATGCAGGCAGGAGTCGGTCTACTTGTCTCAGACATGATGCCTATATTCATGATCATTTCCATAGATGTTGTTATAATTACTCTCTCTTCTATCAATTGCTTGATAGTAATTTGTTCACCCACCGTAATACTTGTTATCATAAGAGAATCCTCTAGTGAAACCTATGGCCCCTGGGTCTATTTTACATCTTAGAAGTTTCAGATCTACTATTTTGCAATCTTTTACTTTTAAATCTATAAACCAAAAACCCAAAAATATTTACTTTACTAGTTCATCTATTTCTATCAGATCTCACTTTTGCAAATAACCTAGAAGGGATTGACAACCCCTTTATAGTGTTGGGTGCAAGTTTGTTGTTTGTTTGTGCAGGTATTTGGTGACTTGTGTGTAATCTCCTACTAGATTGATACCTTGGTTCTCAAAACTGAGGGAAATACTTACTCTACTTTGATGCATCACCCTTTCCTCTTCAAGGGAAAAACAACCGCAAGCTCAAGAGGTAGCGATGATCGCTTGCTACATCAGAAGATTTCGAAGATACCCTCCAATGTTCGCTCGAGACTTGTGTCATTCCTTTTGCAATTCTCCATCGACAAACCACTATGGATGACCACGTACACTTGTCATTCATACAATAATTCCTCGATAATTTTATTATTACAAAATACCCTGAAATCCTCTCTATTGTTCCAAAAATGCTTTATGCCTACTGCCTTGCAGTACCTTGCCACACGACTACCCCTACGAATAATTCCTCGCACTTACCAAGTATCCGCTCATCCCCAGTTGTTCATGTGCTTCACAAAAGTCTTCGAAATACCATTCGATCTTCCGAACATCCTCAGCAACCTATTTCTCTTGAAAATTCTTGCTTGCTTGCACTGTGGATAATCCCATAAGTCTAGTAATCTTATTGACATCCTTTGTCATTATCATTTTGAGTCCACTGGTTTGTTATGTTATGAATGCTCGCAATCCTCACTCGGATCCTAGGATTCATCCTTCCGGCTCAGATGTCATTTTGAACATGAGTTGGTTCTCAACCAATCGATTTGCCATCGACTATGCCTCTAAGTCTATTCAACTTACTATTAGAGCATCTGCTTCTGATCTTCTGATTTGTGAATCGTAATTCCTTTGTATTTAAGCCTCAAATTATTCAGATAAGTCAACAAATTGATGCCTTGGCATTCTTTCTTCTTCTGATTGAATACCGATACTCTCATCAGTTCCATTGTGGATTGTGAAATCCTTTGTTGGATTATTATCCGACAGTGTCCTTCATATTCAATTACCTTATGAGTCTTTCCCTAATACATAATGCCTTTGGTAAATTATATTCTCTGATTTGTCCAACCATGCTCTACTTTCGAGCTTGCGTTATTTACTCTTGAAGTTTGTGGTATGTGTTCCTAAGATGCCCCGATGGGTTGAAACTATGCCTTCCCTAATCCGTGTGAACCCGGAATATTCTACGGGACATACCCTTCTCGTGTTATGCCAGATAAAATTTCAACGCTACACTTGCATCGAAAACGAGAGGTGAATGAAGTGATGTGCATTGAAGAAGTGGGAGTCGACCTTGAACTTTGTGTTCATGTCCATGGGCACGATGCGGATCTTATCATGGAAGCTTCTCATAAAAATAACTACCCCCTTCTTATAAATTCATCTTGTAATTATAGTTTGGTCCTTTGCAACCGTCATTCCGATCATGTTATTCTTCTTCGATCCCATTTCCCGGACAAGTTAAAGTACTTGTCTTGCACATATTAGTACACTATTCTAACCTCTATTTTGATCTTCCTTCGAGTATTACCCCCCTAGTATCTCGAGGATATCACGCCATTGCACTACATCTTATGAATTTCTGACGAAGTAGTACCTTTCCCTGTCATAGTCACTCCACGGGTTCTGGGTTGTCGTCAACCGAGAACCCCAAGTAGTGAATCGAATCCGCACTGCAATTCAGTACTTCTAGTACTTTGTTGCTAGGAAGCTTAATACTACATCACGTCATCCCTAGCCGATTCAGCTATACCATTATCATGATAAATTTTAACTGTGCGACCTGGTCCTTCTTCCCGGAACGCAAATTTTCGATGATGAGCTAAGCCACGTTGGCCTTCCTCATCATACCATTTGTACTTGAACATCAACCTTGATTTTGAGTTTGTGTCGTACCCGTGGTTCCAATAACCTTTGACTTGATATCATCGCCGATCGATTACATCTTCATGACACCTCTCGATGAATTGTGTTGTGATCATCATCAACATTCAGAGCTCTTCCAGGATATCAATCAAATTCATGATGAGAAATACCCTCCTTTCCCCTCGATGATTTGTATTATCATCGACAACATTCTTGCCTTCCCCCAACACAAACTTGTTGATATAATTTTGGAAATACATCCTTTTTTGACATGTTGATGGATTGATACTGAACCCATCGACCGCATCCTCATATTTTCCCTAATAAAATTGGATGAGATGTTCTAGAAATTCCTGATGGACCTTTTGTGTTCCCAAGGTCCGACCTTCACCTGATGACCATATCATTGCTACCTCAAAGCATAACTGTGGTATTCCGAATTACAACAAGAACATGAAAAGCGCAATGATAAATGTTTCTTGATCATTTATTCAAACACCGTGTATGGGTAAACATCATGAATCTCTTTGCCCCTTTGTCTAAAGGGTTATGTACTTGATGTCCAGTCAAGTATGTCATGATCTGTTTGTCTTTGGGGAGGATATACTTGTCAATAATCACATTTTCCTTTCCATTAGTTTGTTTAAACTGAAAATCACCTTTTCCTTTCCATTGGTTTGTTTAACCTTTCTAGTGATCTATATGATTTAAGCAGTAACAATTCCCTGCTTATGTAAACACCTCGATGTACAACTCTGTTGGTAAGACCTTGTTACTATTGTTGATGACAAGCCGGTAACCATTGATGGACGAGAACTTTGCCTATTGGTCCGCCTCGTTTCAACGAGCAGGAAAGTGGTTCTCTACGTCCCTCGCCCTTGGTACCAACGTTGTTGCCGACATAACTGACAGGCTATCCTCTGACAAGACTTGCTACCATGACCATGCAAGATGTCAGCACCCTTCCTACTTTTTACCCACATGGTGGGCCCATAACCCATAGATCCACAGGATCAAAACCTGACCCTCTTGTGCATCCCTGTTTCTAAGGTTATTCCACTCGCTTGGCTTCGTATGAGATTCACGAGCCACCTTCATTGAGATCTATTCTGCTATCAGATACAAATATTCTCCCCCGTTTCTATGAGCCCTTTTCACCCTCTAGTTTAGACATCGAACGATTTCTTACTCGTTTGAAACTTCTTGTAACATTGCATATTACTCTCAATGAATTCCATGATTTCTAGCTCAAGAAATAATTCATGTCTTCTTCACTAAGTTCACCGTCAGATGCCCAACTATGTGGAGATGCGTTCTTCCAGAGTTTTCCCTCTTATCGCATTCGTAGGACGATGAATATCTCGAAGAAAGGATGGCGACTTCATCAAGATGACCTAATCCAGAGAAATGCATACATCAGTGAGAAGGATCAACCCCTTCGATGAGAGCAATCATCACAAGAAGACTCGTTAGAATTTCGTAACCAGAACTTTCCCCCTTACTCCACCTCTAAAATCTCAGGAAGAGATTTCTTGTAGTGGAGGAGATTTGTAACACCCGAGAATCATGCTACAGCAATCTCACCCTAATGATGCCATGTCATCACTGTTTTGCTAAGCCTTTTGCCATTCGATTAAAATTCTAGTCAAATACAAATTCAAATAACAAGTCAAGTTATTAATTCTTCAAACATTAAAATAAAGATGTTCGTTAGGTTGCATATATTCACTAACTGATTTTTATGAATAAACCAACAATCTTGGAGATGTTTAAAATGCCCCTGGCAATTAAAAAAGTGCCCAAAACAACCCCATTAATCCATTTTTTTTATTTACATAAATTTTTAAATGGAATCTATTTGCCTCCAAACTTTTTGTGGCAGTACTAGATAATGCCTAGTATTTGCTTTCGCAATTGGAACTTTTTACAAAATCCATTTGGTGGCTCAACTAACACACTGTAACATCCCAAAATTTTCCAAATTTTGGAATGTTAATAAAAAGTTATGATTGAGTGAGTTGTTGTGATTTTCATGTAAAGGAAAAAAAACTTTTTGAGACTTGTTAAAAAAATCGATTGGGATTTCTTTGTTTTGGACTCCTATGAAATATTTTGAAACCACAAATAAATAAAGGAGTGAGAATAAAATGACTTTCTCAAAATGTGGTGGAAGAATACTTTATGTGAAGTTCCATGAATTTTTGGAGTGCCATTTGAATTGGATCTTATTTGGAGTTTTAATGATATTTACATATTTCCAAATTATTTAAATTAAATGAGAGGAGATAATGTGACTTCTCCAAAAAAAAATTGGAAATATTTAATATGGCACAATTATCATTTTTTTATGAATTTGTATAGCACTAAATTGAAATTTTGAGTAATTCAATTATGTCCATATAGCGTTAATAGTAGTTGTGGACAAAATTAATTTTGTTAAATTCTTAAGATTTTTTTTCTGAACTCTAATTATTATTTAGGTTAACTTAAACATTTCTATTTTCTGTTTTAAATAAACTTTTTTTTGTACGCTTACATTTTTTTATTTATTCTGCAGTTAACTACATTCTGTTCTAAACCTCCTTATCTCAGCCCATCTATGTCTTTTGTCTTTTGTTTTTCTTCTCTTTCCTTTGTGCTCTTGGGCCAAAATTCCCACTAAGGCCCATATCAGGCGCTGGCCTTCTTCTTCTTCCTCCGTTCCTTGGTTCACGCAAGAACAGAACCTCCAACCATGGCTTCACACCTCTTCATTCTCTCCTCCCTGTTAATTCCTTGCCCGTTTAACTTTGACGTCTACACGAAAAATGCGGAGGACATTATTACGAATCCATTCAGGGAATAAAAACTCAGCATTACTGCTTTAATTCGTCGAATGGATCTGTGAAACGTACATGCACAAATAGCCATTAAAAGCCACCTTGAGCTCCCTTGATCTCCCCGTACCGGCTTCCTTGGCCACTATAAATTGATACCGAGGACCGCACACAACCCTGCCCTATCTCAGGACCGAAACCCCTCTCCTAATCGCCCTCCTCCGCGAGCAATTGCTCGCTGGAGTTGACCCTCCGCTGCCACATCCAACGAAGCTCCGGCGAACTCCAGTGGGTTCACACGGCTTCCCGAGGATGAATTGGTCGTCTCCGGCGACATCACCTTCTTCTCCGCGTCGTGGGCTTCACTGTCCGCCACTCCTACTCGCCGGAGCACGCCCGAACCACCATCTTCCTCATCACCGACGACCAACTCCGGTGAGGTTTCTGTAAATCCCGTAATACATTTTCAGAAAATATTCAAACTCCGAAAAATCGTATCTCCTAGACTGTAAGTCCGAATTTGACAAATTTTATATCCCTGGATTCGTTGGAACATGTAGTTTTTTTAAAAGCAAAATATTTAAGTTTTGGTAAATTCAAATTCAACTCAAATTTATTATGTGAATTTGAGTATATTTAGTATACCTCATATTTTACAATTTATTTGGAGATGAATTCTTCATCAAAAAGTATCCATATGACCATACCTTTCTGTTGGGACACTTACCATATTTTTACCACCATGTTAAGACCCTACTTTGACTTCAAATCTTAGTTTCAATTTCATTTAGTCATATTCCTTTCCTTTATTAATTTAACCATGGAATAATTCAATCTTCTCAAGGCGATCATCCTGAATCTTATTGGTTAATTTAGTATCCAATCCAAGCGGGGAATATCTCGTAAATATCCATATGGTCAAACCCAGTGACGTTTCACATACTCTCGACCCAACCGATTTTATAGTCGAGCTTCATCCTAACTTGTATCAACTTGATCGAACCTCAGAATATGATTTATGTCATATTTTAGTCAACCAACTCGATCCTATCTCAACCCTACCATGCCATAGTAACTAGCTTAGTAATAGTAAAAACTAAAGAATTTGTATTTGTATCTTTTATTTGGATCTTCAATTGGATTTGTTGTGTGTTGAATTATTTTCTTATATCGTTAGATATATCGTAAGGAGAAGAAGAGACGACTAAGAGTAGAATATTTCAACTTCAAGACACAGGAAAGTTGCAAATTGATCATGCCCTGACCTATATTTTCATATTATGCATATCTCTTTGAATTTAAATACTATGCATGTTTATAAAAGTTTTGCAAAATATTATTACTAGCTACAGCCTTAGGTTCAAGACTTACTACCATGCTTGGCCGCGCTTGCATAAACGGGTGGGTTGAAAATCAAACCAGTTTTAAACAAATAAACTTCCCATCTTTCGAGGCAACGTTTTGTGAAAACTTTTGAAAAACAAAACTATATATTATTTTATTTCTACTCTCTGAGCGGAATGGTATTGACGGGAGCGTCTACAAGTGATTGCGCCCATCGGGGTCTTGCAGTGAATGCGCCCGATTGGGGTCTTGCACATAGGTTTTTGGTGGGGACCGCCGTCCAGGGAAATGAGATCTTCCAAGTACAGTTTGATGTAGCTTCCAGTACAGCCACATGCTACTATGGGCTCTGGCTTAGCTTAGTACTAACGGGAAACCCTTACCTCAGGACCGCCATCGGAGAGGGGCTTTCATTGCCTAAGTTGCGGGCGGCTTGGTCAGGTATAGGGGGCTGTTACAGAAAGGCTTTGTCACAATCTTCTCCTAGTCATACACCCAAGTGTGTAATGGTAAACGGGGTTGGTTGTGTCATGTGGGGAACGTGTACGACCTCTGCAGAGGGTTAAACCTAATCGATTAGCCGTGCCCCCGGTTAAGGGCAATTTGAGCAACTGAAGACTTGGACTGAAGAAGAATCTCCCCTCTCTTTTCTAAAAAACTCTGTTTTAAGGGTTGGTTGAGGATTGAGCACAGTGATTGTGTTTCACTTCAACTATATAAATGTTTTACTAAAATCGGAGAATGAACTTTGGTGCGTATATCCAATGTCTCACTCCAACCTTTTATACTAAAAATTATTTTATTTCAAAAGAAGTTTACAAAATTAGTATAGGAGAAAATTGGCTTTACGCAAAGGAAACCTCCACCAATACTTATCCTGCATATATACATATTCTGTTAAAACTTTCCTTTGCAACTTGCGAGTACATTCCACGTACTCATCTGCACCTGTCATGTGCAGATCTCAGCAGGTTAAGAGACGATAGGGTTATGGTCTACACTCAACGATCCCAGTGGCGTTGATGAAGCCCTAACTTAGCGACTACGTATAATTCCGCTGTGTAATGTGCCAGCTTGAGCTGTGACTAAGGTATGATATATATATATATATATATATATATATATATATATATATATATATATATATATATATATATATATATATATATATATATATCTGGATCTACCATTGTAGTAGAATGATGTATGTCTTACTGAAAATCATTTTTGTTACTGTGTGTGCTAGCTATGATCCAGGGATAGCATGGTAAGCACAGAGATTTGGATTTTGCCAAATCCGGGTCGTTACAAAATGGTATCAGAGCATACGTTGACTGTAGGACGTGACCCTAGGAAATGGTGTAGAAATAGGAAGACCTTGATAGAAACCGCTTATATTTTCTGTAGTACCGATAGGCATTCTCATACCCTCTTGTTTGCTTTTCTAAGCTCTCATCTTCCTTTCAAAAACTTAGATGACAACCTCCCAGCCTTCAATGACCTTGTCACTGATATGGATTTTCAAGAGCCTAAAGGTTACTTCATAGAAATGATGCTAGAACAAAGGTATCACCAATACCGAAGTTTACAACCAAGAGGTTGAGAAGAACCGAAGACTCTCAAGACTAAGATGGCTATGAAGAAGTTGAAGATTTACCCTATCATGGAATATCCTATGTGATTCTGATAGAATCCAAGCCCACCATGAGAGTTGTGAAATAAACGAAAGAGTGCGAGTAGTGTACCCGACCATGTCAACTCATGTGAACGAGGGCGCCATAGGAATTGTTTGAATGAAATCTATGAGTGAAATTTGGATTTTTGTTGGAGTTCTTCGCCATTGATTTGATTTTTGTTGTCATTTGAGTTGTGTTAATATTTTTTTTTGAAAAAAACTTGCATTATTAGGATACAAACTCTGTAGGTTGTATTATTTATTCAAGCTCGAGAGGTGTTAATTACGGAAGATGTAATAGAAGACCACTGAAGACTTTCAAGAACCGAAGAAATGAAGACCCTATGACGAAATCATGGAAAACGAGTATTATAAACATTAAGATATGAGTTGTTTATTGATTGTTGTGTGTGTGTACCCATCTCTCTTTCTCTAAACTCTATCCTCTTCTCTGACCAAACATTAAACCCAAAGATGGAAGGAATTATTTGATGGGACAAGTGATAAACTTCCCATCTTTCGAGGCAACGTTTTGTGAAAACTTTTGAAAAACAAAACTATATATTATTTTATTTCTACTCTCTGGGCGGAATGGTATTGACGGGAGCGTCTACAAGTGATTGCGCCCATCGGGGTCTTGCAGTGAATGCGCCCGATTGGGGTCTTGCACATAGGTTTTTGGTGGGGACCGCCGTCCAGGGAAATGAGATCTTCCAAGTACAGTTTGATGTAGCTTCCAGTACAGCCACATGCTACTATGGGCTCTGGCTTAGCTTAGTACTAACGGGAAACCCTTACCTCAGGACCGCCATCGGAGAGGGGCTTTCATTGCCTAAGTTGCGGGCGGCTTGGTCAGGTATAGGGGGCTGTTACAGAAAGGCTTTGTCACAATCTTCTCCTAGTCATACACCCAAGTGTGTAATGGTAAACGGGGTTGGTTTTGTCATGTGGGGAACGTGTACGACCTCTGCAGAGGGTTAAACCTAATCGATTAGCCGTGCCCCCGGTTACGGGCAATTTGAGCAACTGAAGACTTGGACTGAAGAAGAATCTCCCCTCTCTTTTCTAAAAAACTCTGTTTTAAGGGTTGGTTGAGGATTGAGCACAGTGATTGTGTTTCACTTCAACTATATAAATGTTTTACTAAAATCGGAGAATGAACTTTGGTGCGTATATCTAATGTCTCACTCCAACCTTTTATACTAAAAATTATTTTATTTCAAAAGAAGTTTACAAAATTAGTATAGGAGAAAATTGGCTTTACGCAAAGGAAACCTCCACCAATACTTATCCTGCATATATACATATTCTGTTAAAACTTTCCTTTGCAACTTGCGAGTACATTCCACGTACTCATCTGCACCTGTCATGTGCAGATCTCAGCAGGTTAAGAGACGATAGGGTTATGGTCTACACTCAACGAGCCCAGTGGCGTTGATGAAGCCCTAACTTAGCGACTACGTATAATTCCGCTGTGTAATGTGCCAGCTTGAGCTGTGACTAAGGTATGATTTATATATATATATCTGGATCTACC
>LR738711.1:818023226-818076815 GCA_902687465.1 Secale cereale | reverse complement strand
ATATATATATATATATATATATATATATATATATATATATCTGGATCTACCATTATAGTAGAATGATGTATGTCTTACTGAAAATCATTTTTGTTACTGTGTGTGCTAGCTATGATCCAGGGATAGCACGGTAAGCACAGAGATTTGGATTTTGCCAAATCCGGGTCATTACAAAATGGTATCAGAGCATACGTTGACTGTAGGACGTGACCCTAGGAAATGGTGTAGAAATAGGAAGACCTTGATAGAAACCGCTTATATTTTCTGTAGTACCGATAGGCATTCTCATACCCTCTTGTTTGCTTTTCTAAGCTCTCGTCTTCCTTTCAAAAACTTAGATGACAACCTCCCAGCCTTCAATGACCTTGTCACTGATATGGATTTTCTAGAGCCTAAAGGTTACTTCATAGAAATGATGCTAGAACAAAGGTATCACCAATACCGAAGTTTACAACCAAGAGGTTGAGAAGAACCGAAGACTCTCAAGACTAAGATGGCTATGAAGAAGTTGAAGATTTACCCTATCATGGAATATCCTATGTAATTCTGATAGAATCCAAGCCCACCATGAGAGTTGTGAAATAAAAGAAAGAGTGCGAGTAGTGTACCCGACCATGTCAACTCATGTGAACGAGGGCGCCATAGGAATTGTTTGAATGAAATCTATGAGTGAAATTTGGATTTTTGTTGGAGTTCTTCGCCATTGATTTGATTTTTGTTGTCATTTGAGTTGTGTTAATATTTTTTTTTGAAAAAAACTTGCATTATTAGGATACAAACTCTGTAGGTTGTATTATTTATTCAAGCTCGAGAGGTGTTAATTACGGAAGATGTAATAGAAGACCACTGAAGACTTTCAAGAACCGAAGAAATGAAGACCCTATGACGAAATCATGGAAAACGAGTATTATAAACATTAAGATATGAGTTGTTTATTGATTGTTGTGTGTGTGTACCCATCTCTCTTTCTCTAAACTCTATCCTCTTCTCTGACCAAACATTAAACCCAAAGATGGAAGGAATTATTTGATGGGACAAGTGACACATTCAGTAGTAGTAAATCCAACGGAGAAGATGGATTATGCTTCCCAGTATTTCATCTGAGAGACTCACACATGTTGTAAGAGGCTTATAGCCATCGATGAATTCCAAGGGCAATTACTTGGGAAGAATTCAAGTTTCAAATTCTATCTCATATTGTCATACAGGATCTGGAGAAACCAAGTAAAGATGCGAGGAAATTTTACGGCTGCAAGTTTTACCGCGACCTGAGTAGGATTAACGCCACCCAAAGACGTTTTATTAGCTTTGCAGGTGAAGACCTCTTAAAGAGGAGTGAGAATGACCGAGTGTTAGAACACGCGATTCACCAATCTACATATGGGGTAATGATTTGAGCACGGGATGGATTGATCACCATACCGGAGACTCTTATTATATACTTTCATATATTTGATGGGTAAGTCGGAGAGATCTGAGAACCTAGTTGAGTGTCGATGCGACAAGCCTAAAATCCTAGAATGGTAAGACGTATTATCCTTATAGATAGGCAGTCGTGCCTAACGTAAGAATGAACGGTGAGGAAGAATGTGAAAATCTTCAAGGAGTTCCATCGGAAGATAATCCGTTGACCCCCATAAGAGTCCCGATAGGTAGTTCTGGAAATTCCTATTAGTTTGTTCTAAAGGGTGGTAGCTCCCGGACACCCTCGGAGGAAAATTTGGTCATACGACAAATCAGCAGAGACTCCATAATGGTGCCAAAAGCCACATACATAGGCATGCTAAAGAACTGGAGTACAGAAAACTGTAGCAACAGAAAACATTCTCTCAAGACAGGATGCAAAAGGATAAAATGCAATCAAGTAGATGCCGTGACCAAACCCTCGGGAAGTAACCCAAGACACCAAACCCTAACCTACTTCTTGCTAACCTTTCCAAATCTCGAGGACGAGATTTCTTTTAAGGGTGGTAGTTTGTAACATCCCAAAATTTTCCAAATTTTGGAATGTTAATAAAAAGTTATGATTCAGTGAGTTGTTGTGATTTTCATGTAAAGGAAAAAAAACTTTTTGAGACTTGTTAAAAAAATCGATTGGGATTTCTTTGTTTTGGACTCCTATGAAATATTTTGAAACCACAAATAAAAAAAGGAGTGAGAATAAAATGACTTTCTCAAAATGTGGTGGAAGAATACTTTATGTGAAGTTCCATCAATTTTTGGAGTGCCATTTGAATTGGATCTTATTTGGAGTTTTAATGATATTTACATATTTCCAAATTATTTAAATTAAATGAGAGGAGATAATGTGACTTCTCCAAAAAAAAATTGGAAATATTTAATATGGCACAATTATCATTTTTTTATGAATTTGTATAGCACTAAATTGAAATTTTGAGTAATTCAATTATGTCCATATAGCGTTAATAGTAGTTGTGGACAAAATTAATTTTGTTAAATTCTTAAGATTTTTTTTTCTGAACTCTAATTATTATTTAGGTTAACTTAAACATTTCTATTTTCTGTTTTAAATAAACTTTTTTTGTACGCTTACATTTTTTTATTTATTCTGCAGTTAACTACATTCTGTTCTAAACCTCCTTATCTCAGCCCATCTATGTCTTTTGTCTTTTGTTTTTCTTCTCTTTCCTTTGTGCTCTTGGGCCAAAATTCCCACTAAGGCCCATATCAGGCGCTGGCCTTCTTCTTCTTCCTCCGTTCCTTGGTTCACGCAAGAACAGAACCTCCACCCATGGCTTCACACCTCTTCATTCTCTCCTCCCTGTTAATTCCTTGCCCGTTTAACTTTGACGTCTACACGAAAAATGCAGAGGACATTATTACGAATCCATTCAGGGAATAAAAACTCAGCATTACTGCTTTAATTCGTCGAATGGATCTGTGAAACGTACATGCACAAATAGCCATTAAAAGCCACCTTGAGCTCCCTTGATCTCCCCGTACCGGCTTCCTTGGCCACTATAAATTGATACCGAGGACCGCACACAACCCTGCCCTATCTCAGGACCGAAACCCCTCTCCTAATCGCCCTCCTCCGCGAGCAATTGCTCGCTGGAGTTGACCCTCCGCTGCCACATCCAACGAAGCTCCGGCGAACTCCAGTGGGTTCACACGGCTTCCCGAGGATGAATTGGTCGTCTCCGGCGACATCACCTTCTTCTCCGCGTCGTGGGCTTCACTGTCCGCCACTCCTACTCGCCGGAGCACGCCCAAACCACCATCTTCCTCATCGCCGATGACCAACTCCGGTGAGGTTTGTGTAAATCCCGTAATACATTTTCAGAAAATATTCAAACTCCGAAAAATCGTATCTCCTAGACCGTAAGTCCGAATTTGACAAATTTTATATCCCCGGATTCGTTGGAACATGTAGTTTTTTATAAAAGCAAAATATTTAAGTTTTGGTAAATTCAAATTCAACTCAAATTTATTATGTGAATTTGAGTATATTTAGTATACCTCATATTTTACAATTTATTTGGAGATGAATCCTTCATCAAAAAGTATCCATATGACCATACCTTTCTGTTGGGACACTTACCATATTTTTACCACCATGTTAAGAGCCTACTTTGACTTCAAATCTTAGTTTCAATTTCATTTAGTCATATTCCTTTCCTTTATTAATTTAACCATGGAATAATTCAATCTTCTCAAGGCGATCATCCTGAATCTTATTGGTTAATTTAGTATCCAATCCAAGCGGGGAATATCTCGTAAATATCCATATGGTCAAACCCAGTGACGTTTCACATACTCTCGACCCAACCGATTTTATAGTCGAGCTTCATCCTAACTTGTATCAACTTTATCCAACCTCGGAATATGATTTATGTCATATTTTAATCAACCAACTCGATCCTATCTCAACCCTACCACGCCATAGTAACTAGCTTAGTAATAGTAAAAACTAAAGAATTTGTATTTGTATCTTTTATTTGGATCTTCAATTGGATTTGTTGTGTGTTGAATTATTTTCTTATATCGTTAGATATATCATAAGGAGAAGAAGAGACGACTAAGAGTAGAATATTTCAACTTCAAGACACAGGCAAGTTGCAAATTAATTATGCCCTGACCTATATTTTCATATTATGCATATATCTTTGAATTTAAATACTATGCATGTTTATAAAAGTTTTGCAAAATATTATTACTAGCTACAGCCTTAGGTTCAAGACTTACTACCATGCTTGGCCGCGCTTGCATAAACGGGTGGGTTGAAAATCAAACCAGTTTTAAACAAATAAACTTGCCATCTTTCGAGGCAACGTTTTGTGAAAACTTTTGAAAAACAAAACTATATATTATTTTATTTCTACTCTCTGGGCGGAATGGTATTGACGGGAGCGTCTACAAGTGATTGCGCCCATCGGGGTCTTGCAGTGAATGCGCCCGATTGGGGTCTTGCACATAGGTTTTTGGTGGGGACCGCCGTCCAGGGAAATGAGATCTTCCAAGTACAGTTTGATGTAGCTTCCAGTACAGCCACATGCTACTATGGGCTCTGGCTTAGCTTAGTACTAACGGGAAACCCTTACCTCAGGACCGCCATCGGAGAGGGGCTTTCATTGCCTAAGTTGCGGGCGGCTTGGTCAGGTATAGGGGGCTGTTACAGAAAGGCTTTGTCACAATCTTCTCCTAGTCATACACCCAAGTGTGTAATGGTAAACGGGGTTGGTTGTGTCATGTGGGGAACGTGTACGACCTCTGCAGAGGGTTAAACCTAATCGATTAGCCGTGCCCCCGGTTACGGGCAATTTGAGCAACTGAAGACTTGGACTGAAGAAGAATCTCCCCTCTCTTTTCTAAAAAACTCTGTTTTAAGGGTTGGTTGAGGATTGAGCACAGTGATTGTGTTTCACTTCAACTATATAAATGTTTTACTAAAATCGGAGAATGAACTTTGGTGCGTATATCCAAAGTCTCACTCCAACCTTTTATACTAAAAATTATTTTATTTCAAAAGAAGTTTACAAAATTAGTATAGGAGAAAATTGGCTTTACGTAAAGGAAACCTCCACCAATACTTATCCTGCATATATACATATTCTGTTAAAACTTTCCTTTGCAACTTGCGAGTACATTCCACGTACTCATCTGCACCTGCCATGTGCAGATCTCAGCATGTTAAGAAACGATAGGGTTATGGTCTACACTCAACGAGCCCAGTGGCGTTGATGAAGCCCTAACTTAGCGACTACGTATAATTCCGCTGTGTAATGTGCCAGCTTGAGCTGTGACTATATATATCTGGATCTACCGTTGTAGTAGAATGATGTATGTCTTACTGAAAATCATTTTTGTTACTGTGTGTGCTAGCTATGATCCTGGTATAGCACAGTAAGCACAGAGACTTGGATTTTGCCAAATCCGGGTCGTTACACACACAACAGAAGCTAATAAATAAAAGAGCAAAAACAAAAAGGAAAATTAAAGGAAGAGGGGCCAGATGACACTGTGCGCACGGCCTAGCAATAGCAACAGTGCAGCCCAGCCCATCTGGTCTCCCTGTTGTCTTCCCCTGTTCATCCCCAGTGCGGTCGACGTCCGTGCGTCGTCCGTGGCCGCGGGTGGCCACACGTCGATCATCCGCATCTCCCCCGTTGTCTTCCCCCGGTGGATAAGGTCGCCCCCGCGCCCCACGGCAACCCTAGCTCCACCGTTCCCCCCTCGCCTCGATGTCTTCCTCCCTCGCGATGGACCGAAGCCCTGTCTCCATGACCTCCCCCGTCTGCGTGCTCCCCATCGACCGCACCGGCTCCTAGTGCGTCGACTACGGCCAGCAGCGCGAGCTGGGAGGCGCTACAGCGTTGGATCCTCGTCGTCTTCCACCTCGGGCACCGCCGCCTTCGCTGTCGAATTCCGGCACCCCCGAACCTCCCCTGATCCCACTTCGTGCACCTGTAGGAGCGATGTGAGCTCCTCTTCCTTCTCCCTCTCTCCCCTCGCTCACTTTTGCCCTCTGGGCCACTCTGCCAGCCTTGCCGGATCACACCTCCGCTGCGGAGTATGCAGCCGATGCTGCCACCTATTTCACGGTCGGGCAAGCACGGCAGCACGCTCAATGCATCGCCGCGATGCCTCCAAGACCTTTAGATCGCTCGAAACCGTGCCCACACGCTGAACCGATGAGCTCTTGTTCTGGCCTCGGCCATGGCTTGTCGCCGACGTAGATTCCGGCCATCCCTCGGCATGCCACCATCAATATTCGACGCGCCACACCGCCCTCGTTCGAAAGAGGCCAGCCGCGCTCGTTTTGGTCGCCTGTAGGTGATTACCAGTGAGCGCCCGACCCCTCCGCCGCATTTTAAGCTCGTCGGAGCTATTCTCCGACGCCGCCGCCAGCTGGCGCTGCCACTGGGCCCTCTGGGTCACTAGCAGCTGGGTCCCGCAGGCCGAGTTGACCAGTTAGCCGGGTCAACTTGCTGACTGGTCTGGGTCCAGTCACTGACGAGTGGCCCAAACTACTTTTCTAATTAACTAATTGGTTAAAGATGTTTAATCTATACTTATACTAATTAGAGACTCTCAAGAAATTCCCACGTTAATTAGATTTTACGAGCCGTTTATTTGGTGGAACCGAGTTATAACGGTGCAGATTAACCTATAATATCCTCAGCAAAAAAAAAAAGCTCCGAAGGGAAAGTTTCGAAGTAGAAGTAAAAAACATAACTCAATCTATCTATAACTCGACGTGTATTTTGAGAGAGAAACACCTAGCGGAATCTATCATAACTCCACGGTCTCTTCCAATCTTTGTCCCAGGGAAAGTTCTTCTCTTTGTTCTCCCGTGGAGTCTGTCTCTACTTCTGCCATAGAAAATAGTAGATCGTCTCTCTCTCATGCTGAAGCAAGAAGCTTGGGGCATGGATCTGGTGTGCCCAATGATTTTATTCCATCGAAACTGTTTTCCCGCTGAAGCAAGCAGGTTGGGGCATGGATCAGGTGTGTCCAAAGATCTTACTTCATGAAAACTGTTTTCCTCATCTTTGTCAGGTTCTTTTTACCACACTAATTGCATACGAACTATATGTAGTGTCCTTTACGTTCATGCCTCCTGTGCATCCTGTTCAGGTCATCCGTCAATAAAAGAAAGTTGAGGCTAGGTGTGCCGTTGCATGCGGATATTCAAGTCGGTGTTGCTGTGTAGGCGTACAACCAAACATGCACCCATGCATGCCCTCAAGGCCCACATCCTCCGCGAGCTCAATAATTTAAGTCAATTTGGTTGACGGTTACCTATGCTGCACTGCCCAGTACCAAATCTGTAATCAGATGTTGGAGCAGGCCTAACCTCGATGATGTAGCCATCGGCGATACAGAAATACGAGGGAGGCTCCATTGCTTCTCAGCCGATTGGTGTTGCGAGTACCAGGAAAATATATGGCCGAATTAGTGCAAGTACAGAGGCACAAGTTGCTAGATCAATTACACACGAAGACACATGTATATTAAGCTAATTCCGTTGATCCGCTATGGAAATACACGCACAAAAGGACACAATATTATTCGCCATACAGTCGGAGGTGCTTGGTTCAGTCAAACTAGCATGTACATATGTGTAGTCTACACATACAACCTGCGAGGACTCAGATTTTTATCTTTGGTTGTCGCTTAGAGGACTCAGGTTTTTAATCTTTGGTTACCTCTTAGAGGAGTTGTCGAGAAAGGCCATGCAAACAAGAAATAGTTGTCAGGAAAGGCATCTATACAGTATATGTATTGTGTCCGGATTCCAACTCAATAAATCAAGTTTTAGTTCTCCCAAGGATAAATATGCATATGTATCTACTTTTATATCATTTACAGGTTTATGTGGCTTGCATCTATGACTGATTTTATTGCTGATGTTTTTTGCATGATTTATTCATGGCGGTTAGATTTTTGAAATTTAGAAGTTTATTGCTATCAGTATCAACGATAACTCGACCATGGAGTGCTCGGCCAACTGGAGGTTTTTGTATTCCTTTGATATTCTTAGTAACAAAAATGTTTGCATTGCTTCTGATTTATTTGCTTCTAGACTGGAGTTTTATTCGCTTCTAGACTAGAGTGCATGCATACATATCATGTGTAAATAGTTTGAATTATTTGCTTTTGCCTTATATGCATGTAAAATACACTGTTCGCTGGGTAATGTTTCATAGGGATGTGTATTGACTAACTGTGGCTTCCTTAGGAGAAGGTTCTAAACTCGATTTTTTGTTGATATGTTTTTGTCAGTACCACTATTAATTTCTGAACTGGGACATGGGGAACTTAGTTTTGTTTTCATGGCAATAGCCCACACACAGTTCCTTAACCAGTGGTTCCCTCCTTCCTATTGATCTTAGATCACATGAATCATGTTAATAAATTCTTATGCCTTTCATAATTTCACGGGGAATAATATAGTTCATATTATTGTAACGTGGATTAACCAACTGTGCCTGTCTGAGATGTTACACATAAACATGTTACCGTTGCAGGCTCCTCTTTTGGTTGGAAACTTGATGTAGCCCTCTGCCCTGCAATGTTGTGAATACACCATTCTCAACCTACTTCCACTCTTGTGTACCCCAGTAACCTTTCTTAGCAAATATAATCATTGGAAAATCGCATTGGTTGCATTTCCTTTGTTTTCTCAGATGTGAGTGAGGAGCTGATCCGAGATATGCCAGTATTTTCATACAGGTAGCACACAATTTTCATATTAATGGTATCGTGTTGTATGGCTATGGATTCTAAATAACCCCGTTTTATTCGTGCTCAATGGAACCTTTTGCACAAGAAACAGATTTATTTTGACAACTTTGAAGGCAATTTATAATATTGCTTTTAAATTGTGATTGTACTGTTCCGAACAAATGAAACTGTCACATTGTTTCAATTTCGTCCTCTAATGATTCATTATACATTCCATGGAACCCATTAGTTCATTGTGTCTATATGGTTTGTCAATCATATAAATAAATTTTTTGCCTACTTCTAACCTGCTCCATTTATTTCTTATTTTGTTTATGCTATGAAAGGCGAGCACCGTTGCTAGATGCTTGATCATCATAGTGTATTTTATCAAGTTTTCATTGGGCGTTCATTTTGTGACTCCATATCTTATTCTCTCTTGCATACTGTTTAAAAGTCTTATTAGTTACTCATTATCAGATTTATAGAACTAACTATTTTTCTTATTTAACTAAGAAGAAAATATAAGAGTATAGAAAGTTGCAAACTATATACAGTCTGAGGGGAATTCTATGAAAGTCTAATTAGTTTCTACACGCTGAAAAAATATCACCTTTCAACTTGAATAATTAGCATACATGATATTTAGGGAAATGGAAACCAAATTGCTCCACAATCCGGAATTCATGTTGTTTAACTACATTTTAAATAGTTACATGTACATAAGGTCGATCTCTATGGATCAGAAAATAAGTAGTGTATTAGGCGGCTCTACATCGTCCACAAATGAGACTAACAAACATATAAAAACATATTGGCATGCTGGCATTGCACGATGATTTCATCTAACTAATATGCATACCTTCTATGTAAATCTTTGTATTTCTAAAATATTAGATAATCGGCACGTGCGAATGCACGGGTTGACGACTAGTTAATCTAATTAACCACTGACTAGGGGGGCCATTCTGTTAATTTAACTAATCTGATGAGGTCAAACCCCTCTGTTAACCCTCTGCCTATGATAGGTGGGTCCCTGGCGTCAGCTGGACCAGTCAACTGGCTAGTTGACTGCTGATGTCAGGGTGACATCATGCTGATGCAATAATCCATTTTGAGTTAAAGATAATTTCCATAATATTATTAAAACTTTGAAAAATCATATAAAATAATCCGTAACTCAGATGAAAATAATTTGTATATGAAAGTTACTCAGAACAACGAGACGAATCCGAATACGCATTACGTTCGTTCACCACACGTCCCTAGCATAGTGAACCTGTAACTGTCCCCCTCTGGTCCGTTTGTCCGAAAACGCAAAACACCGGGAATACTTTCCCGGATGTTTTTCACCTTTGCAAGTACCGCCTAGTATCGCGTTAGGGCATACCTAGCACTGCTTAATGTCATGTCATGCATCGTCATGCATCTGTTTGCATTGTATTCATTGTTGCTGCCCCGATCGACGCTGCTCCAAGACTACGAGACCGACGCTGCTGCTGCCCCGATCGATTGTCATGCATCTGCCTCTTCTCTCGGTAGACTACGAGACCGACGTTGCTGCTGCCCCGATCGACTACGGAGTTAACGACCCCTCCTTCTCTGTCGAGCTTCCAGGCAAGCCAACCCCCCTTGATCACCAGATATCGCTCATTCTCTTCTCTCTTATTCCTGCATTAGGTTTGCTACTGTTGATGATTCGTTAGCTCCTATTCTGTTGCATAGTCTATCATTGTTGCTACAATTGTTGATACCTTTACCTGCAATCCTAAATGCTTAGTATAGGATGCTAGTATTCCATCAATGGCCCTACACCATTGTCCGTCTACTATGCTATACTATCAGGTCGTGATCACTTCGGGTGGTGATCGCGGGTATATACTACATACATATTATACATGATACATGATGTGACTAAAGTCGGGTCGGCTCGTAGAGTACCCTGCTACTTCTCGAGCTTGCGTTGTATTCCCTCGAAGAGGAAAGGGTGATGCAGCACAGTATCGTAAGTATTTCCCTCGGTTTTTGAGAATCAAGGTATCAATCCATTAGGAGACCACGCGTGAGTCCCTCGCACTTGCACAAACAAATAAGAACTTCGCAGCCAACGCGATAAGGGGTTGTTAATCCCTTCACGGTCACTTACGAGAGTGAGATCTGATAGATATGATAGCACAATATTTTTGGTATTTTTTGGTATAGAAACAGAAAGTAAATAATGCAAAGTAAAGTAAAGTAAATAGTACATGGAAGATTAATATGATGAGAATAGACCCGGGGGCCATAGGTTTCACTAGTGGCTTCTCTCATGACAGCAGAATTCTACGGTGGGTGAAAAAATTACTGTCAAGCAACTGATACAAAAGCGCATAGTTATGAGAATATCTAGGCATGATCATTATATATAGGCATCACATCCGTGACAAGTAGACCGAAACGATTCTGCATCTACTACTATTACTTCACACATCGACCGATATCCAGCATGCATCTAGAGTATTAAGTTCGTAAGAACAGAGTAATGCTTTAAGCAAGATGACATGATTGAAGGAAATATGCCCTAGAGGCAATAATAAAGTTGTTATTTATATTTCCTTATATCATGATAAATGTTTATTATTCATGCTAGAATTGTATTAACCGGAAACTTAGTACATGTGTGAATACATAGACAAAACAGAGTGTCCCTAGTATGCCTCTACTAGACTAGCTCATTGATCAAAGATGGTTATGTTTCCTAACCATAGACATGAGTTGTCATTTGATCAATGGGGTCACACCATTAGGAGAATGATGTGATGGACAAGACCCATCCGTTAGCTTAGCAACTTGATCGTTTAGTATGTTGCTATTGCTTTCTTCATGACTTATACATGTTCCTATGACTATGAGATTATGCAACTCCCGTTTACCGGAGGAACACTTTGTGTGCTACCAAACGTCACAACGTAACTGGGTGATTATAAAGGTGCTCTACAGGTGTCTCCGAAGGTACTTGTTGGGTTGGCGTATTTCGAGATTAGGATTTGTCACTCCGATTGTCGGAGAGGTATCTCTGGGCCCTCTCGGTAATGCACATCATAATAAGCTTTGCAAGCAAATGACTAATGAGTTAGTCACGAGATGATGTATTACGGAACGAGTAAAGAGACTTGCCGGTAACGAGATTGAACTAGGTATGATGATACCGACGATCGAATCTCGGTCAAGTAACATACCGATGACAAAGGGAATAACGTATGTTGTTATGCGGTTCGACCGATAAAGATCTTCGTAGAATATGTAGGAGCCAATATGGGCATCCAGGTTCCGCTATTGGTTATTGACCAGAGAAGTGTCTCGGTCATGTCTACATAGTTCTCGAACCCGTAGGGTCCACACGCTTAACATTTCGTTGATGATATAGTATTGAATGAGTTATGTATGTTGGTGACCGAATGTTGTTCGGAGTCCCGGATGAGATCACGGACATGACGAGGAACTCCGGAATGGTCCGGAGATAAAGATTAATATATGGGATAATAGTGTTTGACCTCCGAAAGGGTTCCGGAATTCACCGGAAGGGGTTCCGGATGTTTCCCGAAGTGTTTGGGTACGAGAACACTTTATTTGGGCCAAAGGGGAAAGCCCACGAGGCTTTAGGAAAGTGCAAAAGGAAGTTTTGCGGAGACCAGAGGCTAGACGCCAGGAACCCTGGCGTCTAGGGGGTAGACGCCGGGAACCCTGGCGTCTAGCCCTGGAGTCCGAGTGGGACTCTTTCCTTTCGGGCAAAACCGACTTTGAGGAGGCTTTTGCTCCAAGTTTCGACCCCAGGGCTCAACATATAAATAGAGGGGTAGGGCTAGCACCCAAGACACATCAAGATACACCAAGCCGTGTGCCGGCTACCCCGACCCTCTAGTTTATCCTCCGTCTAGTTTCTGTAGTGCTTGGCGAAGCCCTGCAGAGATTGTTCTTCATCAACAACCGTCACCACGCCGTCGTGCTGCCGGAACTCATCTACTACTTCGCCCGTCTTGCTGGATCAAGAAGGCGAGGACGTCATCGAGCTGAACGTGTGCTGAACGCGGAGGTGCCGTACGTTCGGTACTAGATCGGGACGGATCGTGAAGGTGCACGACTACATCAACCGCGTTGATAAACGTGTCGGGGGAAACTGTCCACCACGAACACCTATGGGACCGGAGCCCCTTGTCGTTGCGGTGAGGGAGCGGAGGGAGCACGAAGAGCAGATCGTGGAGAGCACGCGGGCAGTTTACCCAGGTTCGGGCCGCGCGGACGCGTAAAACCCTACTCCTGCCTTGGTTTGTATTGAGTTTGTGAGCTCGGGAGCTCGAAGAACTAGCTACACCGAGCGAGTAAGCTATCTAGGTTTCGAACCCTTTCTACGTTGTGCATGGGCCTCCTTTTATAGCTCAAGGGGTCACCGACACGTGCCAATGTAGAAGAAGGGCAAAAGTGTAACTTTGGTGGTAGTTGTAACAGTGCGGGAATAGTGCGTGAACAGTGGTCATCACCTACTTTGACAGTGGGGGACAAGAGCATTTAATGCCCGTCGCCGTCGACCCCAAAAGCACCCGCCCTTGCGTCTCCGTTCGCCACGGCGGTGGCCTCGTCACCGTGGAGTGCCACCGTGTCCCCCATGCTGCACAGCCATCCGCCACGCGTCCCTGGAAGGGCCCCAGGGCGACGCGTGGGCCGATGGGCTGGAGCGCGGGCACACAGTGCAAACCTCCCCCGGCAAGCACCTTGCCGGGGTCTTGAGCTTGTCGGGCCGGGAAGCTTGTCGCTCCCCGGGTCCTGCCGGGGCGCAGAGTGCGCCGAGGCTTGTCTTCTAGATACAGTCTTCTGGTCTTCCTGGCAAGCTCCTCTTGCCAGGGTCTTGGGTTGATGACATAGTCTTGAGCCTGGGACGGTCTTCCCGGCAAGCTCCACTTGCCGGGGCCTTGATCTTCTGTCTTATATACTTTGTTTTTGAATGGCTTAATAAAGATCCAGAGAGGTTTCCGGCAAGCACGCGGTAGACCTAGCCGCGGGAAGCTGCTACTGCCCGTGCACAAGTTGGGGTACTAAGGTACCCCTATCTTAGTACACCGACAGGAGCCCCCGGGCCTGGGCCACACACGGTGCCGAGCGCTGTTGGGCCAGGCCCAAAACAGTGCACGGGCACACGCGGCCCACGGCAAGCCGTAATTCCCCTTCCGCATCCGCCGCGTCCCTCCCTAACGGCACGCGTTGATTGCGGCGTCGTGGGAGAGATCGTGGCCACGTTCTTTTAATGGGAAATGCGGAGCGTCCCCCACTTCCCCCCTTAAAAGCAGAGGAAGCAGGGGCCGTTACCTTACTTCGTCTTCATTGCTTCTTCTTCCTCCAGAAATCCCCCTCTGCGCTCCGCCTCCTCATCTCCTTCGCCCTCTTCCGCATCCGCGTCGCCGTCGAGCTTCTCGCCCCTTCCTCCGCCGCCTCCGCCATGGCTCCGAAGGCCGAGAAGGCGAAAGCGGAGAAGGCCAAGAGGGAGAAATCCGAGCAGGCGGCAAAGCTTGTCGCTCTGCGGAAGAGGAACGTCGTCTTCGCGCCGAGGCTCAGCGCGCGGGAGCTCTGGAACAAGTACTATTTGTTCTGGGCCAAGGAGACCAAGGCGCATCCCCGCACCCGAGTCTACCCGGCCGCCGCCAGAGATCTGTACCCCAGCGGGTATTTCTTCTTTGCTGTCTTCTTCCACTGCGGCCTGTGCCCTCCATTCTCTGAATTTTTCTGCGATATCATGAACACCTACGGCCTTCATCTCTTAGACTTCACCCCCAACGCCATCCTTACGATGGCGGTTTTCGCACATCTGTGCGAAAACTACATAGGGATCTATCCAAACGTAGCGCTCTTTAGGCATTTCTTCATGCCTAGAGCAGAGGCCGGCGCCCCCCTCTCCGGAGGGATCTCTTGGGTCTTCCGCTTGAACAAGAAGGAATCTTATCTGCAAGGAGAGCTCCGCGGCAAGTGGGAGGAGTGGCACGCGGACTGGTGCTGGATAGTAGAGGACCACCCGGAGCCCTTCACAGCGCCGCGCACAACAGCCATAGTGCGCGGCAGGGACTGGAGCGATTTGGCCTCGGACGACATCAAGCTCAACGTTGCCCTCGTTCGGATTCTTCGTCTCCGGGTAGCCAAGTTGACCATTGGAGAGGTAGGAGCAGATTTCCTCCGCCGCCGCATTGCTCCTCTACAAGAGAGGAAGAGGCCAGCATGGGAGTTCGGCAATGCGGCGGACATAATGAGGTTGCGCCCGGGGCTGAACTACAACTTCACGGCGCTGGAGCTGAAGGGGATGCTACGGGAGCTTTTCAAGCACGACCCGGCCCACCCGGAGTGGTTTAGATCTCCCCGGGGAGTAGTACCACTATGCAACAGCACCGCCCGGGACGCATTGCGCGCAATGATGCCTGCGTGTGACTCTCACGGCGTCGACCCGACCTGGATAGTGCCGACGCCGGACGCCATCATGAGCTTCTTTGATAACTTGGTGGAGGTGCCGAAGAACTCCGAGGAGATCAAGGGTCTGACTCGGGACACCACGGAGCGGGACTTGGCCTATATTGCTTCTCGGGTGGAAGAGGCCGCCGCAGCCGCAGCAGCAGGAGACTTCGGGTTCACTGTTGAAGAGGCAGAGGCGGAGGACGCATCGTGCCAAGCAGCGGAGGCAGAGATCCGCAGACTGCTCAAGCTCCCGCCCGAGGAGCTCGCCGGGGTCCCCTCTCTGAGGCATGCTGGGATCCCCGGGGTTGTGAGCGAGGCCGCGGCAAGGGGCGAGGTTGTCGGAGGAAGCAGAGGTACCGGAGGGAGCAGAGCCACCGGAGGGAGCGGAGCCACCGGAGGGAGCGGGCCTGCAGGGCAAGGTGCCGGATCCAGCGGGCCCGCCGGGGAGGAGGAGGAGGAAACCGAGGCCGAAGAGGACAACGGTGGGTCTCTGGGACTTGATGACGACGCCTCATCATCCTCGGAGAACTCCCCTCCTCCGGCCAGCCCCCAGCGATCACCGCTGAAGCGCCTCCGCAAGGCGCCCACGGCGACAAGGACGCAGGCGCCCCGACAACAACCTGTTCGCCGGGCGACGCGCGCCACCAGAATGAGCCAGGCCGCGACGGAGGCGCCCCGTGCACCAGCCGCGGCGGAGGCGCTCCGCGCATCAGCTGCGGCGGAGGCGCCCCGCGCACCAGCGCCAAGCGGAGGGGGAACTTCTCAGAGCGGAGCGGCCGCTCCGCCTGCTCCTCGGGCCTCGGCGTCGGCGAAGGCTGGGTCGTCATAGCCCCCAGCCCCAGGGACCGCCAAGCGCCCGAGGGAGCCTTCTCCTCCCGCTCCTCGCGCCGGAGCGACTCAGGTGGAGTTCGACTTCTCCGCCCTGAGCGACGACGACGATGAGGAAGAGGAGTAAGCACTTGTGTCCTGTCTTTTCTTCAATTCTGACTTGATTTCTTCTTGGTGATTCTAATCTTGCTTCTTGCTTTGATTTCAGGACCCTGGCCCAGCTAGCGGCGAAGAAGGCCAAGGTTCCCGTGGTGGTGGTCGAGGACGACTCGCCCGTCGCGGCGACAGGAGGCACACCGGCGACGGACTTGCCGGACCCAACCGCTGCTCCGAGGAGCAGCCCCCAGCGCAGCCCCCAGCGTAAGTCTGGTTTTGAACTTCCTACTTGTCGGGCGCGTCTGAGGTTCCAGCTTGATATTGATGTTTTGTTGTCTTGCTTGTCTTGTGCAGAAACGGAGCCGCAGCCGCAGGAGCGCCCGGAGACTACTCCCGAGGAGCTGCAGGTCCTGCCGTCCCCGCCAAGGACGAACTCTCCGGCGAGGGAGAGCGCTCCGCCAAGGGCGGGTACTCCGCCAAGGGCGAGTACCCCACCAAGAGCGAGCAGCCCGGCGAGGGTGGCCACCCCGCCAAGGGTGAACTCCCCGGCGAGGGAGCCAGTTGTCGACGAAATCCGCGAAGGTAAGTTTTGCAACTTCGTCTTCTTGGACTTGTCTTTTTTGGATATTTGCTTGAACTTTTTCTTTTCTTTTTCTTCTTCTTCTAGATCCTCCCGCGCCGGACCGGATGGAGACCGAGGTCGTCGGCGAGGAAGGCGCGCAGGGCGACGACGGCAACGCCCCTGTCGTCGAAGACATGGCAGGAGCCGGCGAGCCTGCGGCTGAGGAGACTGCCCCGACTGCGGACGCAGCGGCCGGGGAGGGGGACGGCGGCCACACTGCCGGCCCGGAGGCGGCAGGAGCGTCAAGCGCTGTGCCGGCCGCCGACCCCTCCACCGAGAAGGAGCAGTCCGCCTTCTATCTTGAGGCTCCCAACGGCGTCTTCATACAGGTGCCGTGGGGATCCTCGTCGCGAGCCCCCGAGGAGGGAGAGACCTTCGATGGAGAGGTCCTCGCCTCCGCGGGGCTGAAGATTGTCGAAGGGCCTGGCGGGAGTGATGAGCCCGAGGAGGAGAAGCTGCTTCACCGGCTCCTGGCCCTTTACCGGGCCAGGCAGGCAAAGCTGGACTCCCGAGAAGCCCTTGCCGCCAAGGCCGCTGCAGATATGGAGAAACGCGCTGCGGAGCTCCGCGCCGCCAACCAGGCGGCCCTCCGCGACTTGGCGGAGGAGCGCGAGAGGCTTGCTGGAGAGTACCAAGAGTGGCTCCTGGAGAAGGCTGAGGCCGAGGAGCAGCAGCGACTCGCCGGAGAAGCGTTGTCCCAGCGAGAAGGAGCGCTCAACCAGCGAAAGGTCGACCTCGACTCTCACGAGGACGACCTTGCCGCCCGGGAGCAGGCCCTTGGCGGAGAGCTGAAAGAAGCAAAGGCCGCCGCAGCCACCGCGGAGACCGCCAAGAAGGACCTCGAGGCTAAGGTGGCGCAGCTGGAGGAGTTCTTGAAGGCGAGCACGGAGAGGGTCACCGCGCTCAACTTAGAGCGCGAGAAGGACGCCCACACCAATTCTGAACTCCAGGTACGCCTCTCCAAGCAAGGCGACGAGCTCAAGGCCGCCAAGGACTCAATTGCAGATCTGGAGCTGAAGGTCTCCACGCTGAAAGATTCACTCGACGCCGTCCGGGACCGCGAAACCAAGCTGAAGGACGAGCTCCGCAAGGAGCAAGGCCTGGTGGAGAGCGCCGCCACCTCAGCTAACAACTTCCGCCGGATCGTCGAGGTATGGACTGAAGACTTGGTGGCTTCTGCTACTAACATCGACAAGGAGCTGATGGCGCTGAAGGTGGAACACCTCATATACTCTCCGGATCCAAATCTTCCACACAGCGCCAAGCTCAGTCTCTTCTTCAGAGGGATCGCGCCGGCACTCGCAAGTCTTCAGGAGAAGCTCCCCGCGCAGCTGGCCAAGGAGTCACGCCAGCTCTGCGCGGGTACCTTGGAGCGCGTCCTGACGAAGATCGTCTACCGCAACCCTGGTATAAATCTCGTCAACGTCCTCCACAGCTTGCCGGCCGACGCGGATATGGAGGCGCTGAAGGCGCAGGTCGCCCACATCATCGCCAAGGTGAACAAGATCTCCAGGCGTGAGGGCGACCGCGTAGACTAGGCCTCTTTCTTCTTATTTCTTTTGTTGCTGCAAAGTGTGTCACGAACATGAACTCATTAGCCATGAACTTATTAGCCATTGCGACAAGCTATCTCTGTAATATATTTATCTTATTTCCGAGCAATGGATGCAGTGTTATCTCAATTGTTTTGGTCCTTTACTTTGTATGCTTTTTACCCTACGCTTTTAGGGAACTTGCCGACAAGGGACCTTTGCCGCGAGCGCTGAGTGCTGGACTCTGAGCAGCCTGCTGGCAAAGGCCTTATCGGCAAGCAACCTTGCCGCAGCTAGTCGCAACGCACTTAGCTTGCTGAGCGAACTCGAAAAACGAAATAAGGGCGCGACACTTGTCACAGCTCTCTTAAGCCGTTGAGCGTACTCGAAAACAAGGTAAGGGTGCGGCTAGCCACGGGTAGGTTCCTCCGCGCACAGGTTTTCCATACAAAGTGTGGTTGTTCAAGGAAGATAACTAAAATTTTAAAAATTTGAACCGCTCAAATTCTGGTAACTTAGCTTTCATAGTCTGTTCGTTCTCCGGTAAGCTTCTCTTTCTTGAACAGCACTTGGTTCATCCTCCACCTCCTTCCCCCCCGGCAAACTTGTGCGCGAGGAATGCCTCTTCTGCTTAAGAGAGAAAGAAAAGGAGAAGAGGGAACAAGTATAGGGTTCCTCGGCATGGTAATGCTTACCGGATATGTGTGTTGCACAAAATGCCAAATGATGCATGCAAATAACAAAGAAAAGCACGAGAATGGCAAATAGTGCGAAAACACAAAGCTTTACTGATGCACGGGGTCTGCGCCCGGCTTTGTACAAAGGTTTACATGCAACAGCGGCAAGACTCGTACAAAAGGTGGTTGCCAGAGCGGATCACGGCAACCGCGCCTTATGGGTGAAACTTTCGAAGATGCTCTATGTTCCAGGAGTTGCTCACCGGTAAGCCTTCTTCGGTCTCAAGGCGGACAGCGCCGGGCCTTGTAACTTGTCTCACCCGATAAGGGCCTTCCCACTTCGGCGTCAACTTGTTGGAATTCTTGGCGGACTGAACACGCCGAAGAACAAGGTCACCTTCCTCGAGACTCCTGGCCTTGACCTTGCGGCTATGGTAGCGGCGCAAGGCTTGCTGGTATCGAGCAGCTCGTACAGCAGCCTGGAGACGTTCCTCCTCGAGGAGCAATGCATCATCTTGTCGCAGTTGCTCTTGCTCGAGCTCATCATAAGCGAGCACTCGAGGAGATCCGTATACGAGTTCCGTGGGGAGAACTGCCTCTTCCCCATAGACAAGGGCAAAGGGTGTCTGTCCGGTGGCTCGACTTGGCGTCCATCTGATCGACCAAAGAGCCGCCGGCAACTCCTCTATCCAGTTTTTTCTGCACTTGCGCAGCCTGTCGAAGGTTCTTGTCTTGAGTCCGCGCAGCACTTCAGCATTGGCCCTCTCCGCTTGACCGTTGCTCCTCGGGTGAGCAACAGAAGCGAAACAGACCTTGGCGCCAAGGTCTTGGACGTACTGCATGAAGGTGCGACTAGTGAACTGTGTACCGTTGTCGGTGATGATCCTGTTAGGGATTCCGAAACGGCAAACAATTGACCTGAAGAACCTGACCGCTGACTGTGCTGTCACCTTTCTCACCGGTTCCACTTCTGGCCACTTTGTGAACTTGTCGATTGCAACGTACAAGTACTCAAAGCCCCCGACAGCTCGGGGGAAGGGGCCGAGGATATCGAGCCCCCAGACCGAGAAGGGCCAGGACAAAGGGATCGTCTGGAGAGCTTGAGCTGGCTGATGAATTTGCTTGGCATGGAACTGGCACGCTTCACACTTGGTTACTTGTGCAGTTGCATCTTGGAGGGCTTCTTGCCAGAAGAACCCTTGCCGGAATGCTTTTCCGGCAAGTGCCCATGCGCCAATGTGGTGGCCACATATGCCTCCATGTATTTCTGCCAACAGCTTCTGTCCATCTTCTCTGGAAATGCACTTCAACCTGACACCATTGAGCCTTCTTCTGTACAGTTCATTGTCCACGAACTGGTACATACTTGACTGTCTGGTTATTTTCTCTATTTCTGCTGGGTCGTCGGGAAGTTCTCCAGTTTGCAGAAAACGGACGATCTGCTGCGCCCATGCCGGAGCCCGAGGCTCAACGGCAAGGACTAAAGGCATGAGGGCCGCTGCGGGAACCTCAGCTTCTACGGCAAGAACCTCTGGTTCTGTCGGAGCTGATGGTCCCCCGGCAAGCCTGCCGGGGCAAGGCTTGTCGGGAACGCTTGCTTCAACTGTACAGACCTTTGGGTCCGCAGGAGCAAACTGTTCCTCAGCGTTCTGGTTGTCGATCTTGGGGACCTTGGCGGCGGCCTCGGGGAGATCCGCCGGCAAGTAGTCGCCGGAGACCAACTTTCTCTTCTTGGGCTGCCCAATTGATGGTGTAACGGATGGCTGAGTCAGCTTGAGCAGGAAGGTCCCTGGTTCCACAGGTAACTTCATTGCAGCACACTTTGAAAGGCCATCTGCAATATCATTCTGAGCTCTCGGGACGTGCTCCATTTGCAGACCTTCAAAGTGCTCTTCAAGCTTTCTCACTTCATCTACATAAGCTTCCATCAAAGGGCTCTGGTAACTCTTGTTGACTTGTCGGACCACCAACTGAGAATCTCCCCGCACAATCAGCTTCTTAATCCCAAGTTCAGCTGCAATTCTGAGGCCGGCAAGCAGACCCTCATACTCTGCAGTGTTGTTTGTCGCTTGTTCCCTGGGAAAATACATCTGGATAACATACTTGAGGTGCTCCCTGGTGGGTGCTATGAGTACCACACCGGCTCCAGCGCCTTGCAGCGAGAAGGCACCATCAAAGTACATCACCCATTCGCTTGTCGCTTCTTGTACGGGTACGCTCGTCTCTAGAACTTCTTCATCGGGCGTCGGGGTCCATTCAGCTATAAATTCTGCCAAAGCTCGGCTCTGTATAGTTGAAGTACTTTCAAACTTGAGACCAAAGCTCGACAGTTCCAGTGCCCACTCGACAATCCTGCCTGTTGCTTCTGGATTCTGCAATATCCTCTTCAACAGAAAGCGAGTGACCACTGTTATCTCGTGTGCTTGGAAGTAATGGTGCAGCTTTCTCGAGGCCATGAGGAGGCCGAAAAGCAACTTCTGCACGCCGGAGTATCTTGATCTAGCCCCCTGCAAGAGGGAACTCACAAAATACACCGGGCGCTGCACCATCTTCTTCCGCACCTCTCCTTGCTCCTGCGCAGAGTTGTCCTTGTCGGGGCCAGAGCTTGTCGGAGCAGCCCCCTGCTTGTCGCTGGATTCGCTTGCCGGTAGTGTAGACTCCTCATCGGCCTCCCTCTCCGCTACTAACGCAGCACTAACCACTTGATTGGTTGCTGCTAAGTATAGCAGCAACTTCTCTTGTGGCCTAGGTGCGACAAGTATTGGAGTGGAGGATAGGTATACTTTCAAGTCTTGCAGCGCTGCCTCCGCTTCCGGAGTCCATTTCATAGGACCTGCCTTCTTCAAGATTTTGAAGAAAGGCAGGGCGCGTTCTGCAGACTTTGAAATGAACCTACTGAGAGCAGCTACACAACCTGCAAGCCTCCTTACGTCCTTGACGCGCTTTGGGGCTTCGATCTGCTCGATGGCTTTAATCTTGTCGGGATTAGCTTCAATCCCCCTCTGAGACACAAAGAACCCGAGAAGCTTGCTGGAGGGGACTCCAAAAACGCACTTCTCGGGGTTCAACTTAAGCTGGATCTTGCGCAGATTTGCAAAAGTTTCTTCCAAATCTTGGATCAGGGTATCTTTGCTCTTGCTCTTCACCACTATGTCATCCATGTAAGCTTCTACATTTCTGTGGATCTGTGGCTCAAAAGCAGTGTGCACCACCCTTGCAAATGTTGAGCCTGCATTCTTCAATCCGAAAGGCATGCGAATGAAGCAATATGTGCCACATGGAGTAATGAATGCAGTCTTCTCTTCGTCTTCCTTGGCCATAAAAATTTGGTGGTAGCCTGAATATGCATCAAGAAAGGAGAGCAGCTCACATCCAGCAGTGGAGTCAACAATTTGGTCAATGCGCGGCAAGGGAAATGGATCCATGGGACATGCTTTGTTCACATCGGTGAAGTCTATACACAGTCTCCACTTCCCGTTAGCCTTACGCACGACAACTGGGTTTGCTAACCACGTCGGATGGATCACGCCTCTAACCAGGCCCGCTGCTTCTAACTTCTTGATTTCTTCGGCAATGAATTCTTGGCGCTCCACGGCTTGCTCCCTGACCTTCTGCTTGATGGGCCGCGCATGAGGACAAACAGCAAGCTTGTGCTCAATTACCTTCCTGGGAACGCCGGGGATGTCAGATGGTTGCCACGCAAACACATCGACATTCACCCGCAGGAAGGCAACGAGCGCGCTTTCCTATTAGCTATCAAGCGTAGCACTGATGGTGAAAGTACCACCAGTGCCATCCTCATTGGCGGACACCTTCTTGGTTGCCGGTGGAGCGGCCATTCCCTTCTTGCACTTGCCGGTGGAGCTCGATGGAACGTCCTGGACGGCAGCACAGCACTCCGAAGAGGTGCGTTTGCCGGAGTGGGCCCCAGAGCACTTGCCGGACTTGGTCTTGGTCTTCTTCCCCTCGGGAGCTTCAGCGGCAAGTGTGTTGTTCTCCGCTGCGGCTGCTGCATCCCGGTAGATCTTGTCGGCGCAGATAAGCGCGTCCTTCTTGTCGCCATGGACAGAGATGACGCTTATCGGCCCCGGCATCTTGAGTATATTGTAAGCGTAGTGGGAAGCTGCCATGAACTTGGCGAGGGCAGGACGTCCAAGTATCCCATTGTATGGCAATGGGATATCGGCAACATCAAAGGTTATCCTCTCCGTCCTGAAGTTGAGCTCCCCGCCAAAGGTCACTGGCAGAGTTATCTTCCCCTTGGGCTTGCTCCTTCCCGGGTTTATTCCTTGAAACGAACCGGTCTCTTCGAGCTCGCCGTCTGGGATCTGGAGTTTCTTGATTACAGCTGAGGAGATCAAGTTCAGCCCGGCCCCGCCGTCAACCAACATTTTGGTGACCTTGAGGTTGCGGATGGTGGGTGAGACCAGCATCGGCAAGCACCCGACCGCAGTGGTGCGGTCAGGGTGATCCTCAAGATCAAAAATGATGGGCGTGCTGGACCATTTCAGCAGCTTGCGCGACTCCACGGGCGGCTCTGCTGCGTTTACTTCCCGCACCCACTGCTTGAGTTGGCGGTGGGAAGTGTGCAGAGAGGCGCCCCCGTCGACGCACAGCACCTCTGTGGCCTTCTGGAACTCCTGCTCGTTGTTATCGCCTTCCTCCATGTCATCGTCGTCGTCTTCCTCTTCATCCTTGTCGCGGCCCCGGGGAGGTCGATCACCTTGCCGCTGCTTGGCCTTGCCGCGGCGTCCTCCCCGGCCATTGAAAGGCCGTTTCTTGCTTGGCTCTCCCCCGCCACCTTGAGCCTTCTCCTTGTCGCGCCGCTCGTACTCAGCTTTCTGCTGCTCGACGAGGTACTCGACGCGCTTGCAGTTGGAAAGGTCGTGGCCCTTGGTGCGGTGGATCTTACAATATTGCTTGTCGGAGCCGTCCGGCTTGTCGGCTGCCGCTACAGGGGCAGGCTCCTTGCCGGAGCCGCCAGCCTGTGCTGTCTTGGCGGGAGCCTCCTTGCCGGACTTCTCGACGACAAGCACCTCCTTGCTCTTCTTCTTTCTATTGTTCCGCCGCCGGCTCTTCTTTGCCGGGGCGGCATCCTCACTGTCGCTTCCCCCTGCGCCAGCATCCTCTCCGGGGAGTCTCCTCCCCTCTTCGGCGCGCGCGCACTTGTCGGCCAGAGCGTAGAGCTCGCTGACGTCCCGGATCTTTGTCATGGTCATCTCCTCCCGCATGCGACGGTTACGCACGTTCTGGTGGAACGCGCTGATAACCGCGGCGGGGTGGACGTCGGGAATGTTGTGCTGCACGCGGCTGAAGCGTTGGATGTACTTGCGCAGAGGTTCTCCTTCCTTCTGGGCCAGAATGTGGAGATCGCTCTCCTGGCCGTGGGGTTTGTGGCCGCCCGTGAAGGCGCCAACAAATTGGTGGCACAGATCTGCCCACGAAGAAATGGAGCCTTCCGGCAAGTGCATAAGCCAAGAACGTACGTTTGGCTTAAGCACCAGCGGGAAGTAGTTCGCCAGTATCTTCTCGTCGCGCCCCCCGGCAGCCTGCACCGCGATGGTGTAGATACTGAGGAACTCCGAGGGGTGCGTCTTGCCGTCGTACTTCTCTGGTACGTCGGGCTTGAAGTTCTTCATGCTGGGCCACTAGACGCGCCGCAGCTCACGGGTAAACGCAGGGCAACCTGCCGCGTACGGCAAGTCGCCTGGTTCACCGGGCGCGTGCGCGTCGACGGCGGTCCCAGCACGCTGATCAGATTGTCGCCGGGCTTCTCGCCGGCGCTCGATCGTTGTTCGAGCATCTTCTTGCCGCCGATCGTCAAGGACTTGGCGCTGGTCCCGACGAGCCCGCGGATCCGACGACGCTGTGGAGTCATCGTCGACGTTAATCCTGCGGGGAGGCGTCTTCTGCTTCCGCGGCGGGGGGTGCACGGTGGTTGCACCCCCGGCGGTCTTGTCGCCGTCGGCCTTCGTCTTCTCGACTTGCCGTGGCCGCGAGGTCGCCGGCTGCTGCGGCGTGTCGTTGTTGGCGAAGGCGATCAGGCTCTGGATGGTTGCCCTCCAGTCTTCGGCCTTGTCTGCCGCTGGAGGGAAGTCGAGGAGCAGTTGCGCTCTTGCGAGTGCTTCTGCTGGAGAGGAGGGGAGCGGGGGCGAGCGGTGCGAGGAGCGGGATATGCTCGGACTCCTAACAGGGTTAGAAGGAGCAGGGTCCCGCCCCGGCGACCGCGCCTTGCTCGTGCCAGGACGATGGCCCAGAGCATCCCGCGAACCTCCGGTTTGTCCTTGACCCAGCAAGCGGAAGGCACCTCCTGTGCCTTGGCGCTGCTGGCCTGTCGTATGCTGAGATGGACGTGGCGCGTCTACGGAGACCGAGGCCTTGGAATTGGCCCGGCCGTCCGTCTTGTCCTTGGATTTGGCGGTGCCGTGAGTTTCCTCACCGGCGACCACCCTTCCGCCGGCGTCTCCTCCACCCACCGTTGGTTCTGGTGGCGGTGGAACAGACGCAGACGGGCCTGCAACCTCCGAAGCCTTCTTCTTCGGGGCCATGTTGCTGTTGCTGATGAAGTTGATGAAGTTGGAGAGGTTGATGAAGAATGCGCCCGCGTGAACGCCGGATCAGGTTCGCACAACCTCGACGCCCCCCTACCTGGCGCGCCAAAGATGTCGGGGGAAACTGTCCACCACGAACACCTATGGGACCGGAGCCCCTTGTCGTTGCGGTGAGGGAGCGGAGGGAGCACGAAGAGCAGATCGTGGAGAGCACGCGGGCAGTTTACCCAGGTTCGGGCCGGGCGGACGCGTAAAACCCTACTCCTGCCTTGGTTTGTATTGAGTTTGTGAGCTCGGGAGCTCGAAGAACTAGCTACACCGAGCGAGTAAGCTATCTAGGTTTCGAACCCTTTCTACGTTGTGCATGGGCCTCCTTTTATAGCTCAAGGGGTCACCGACACGTGCCAACGTAGAAGAAGGGCAAAAGTGTAACTTTGGTGGTAGTTGTAACAGTGCGGGAATAGTGCGTGAACAGTGGTCATCACCTACTTTGACAGTGGGGGACAAGAGCATTTAATGCCCGTCGCCGTCGACCCCAAAAGCACCCGCCCTTGCGTCTCCGTTCGCCACGGCGGTGGCCTCGTCACCGTGGAGTGCCACCGTGTCCCCCATGCTGCACAGTCATCCGCCACGCGTCCCTGGAAGGGCCCCAGGGCGACGCGTGGGCCGATGGGCTGGAGCGCGGGCACACAGTGCAAACCTCCCCCGGCAAGCACCTTGCCGGGGTCTTGAGCTTGTCGGGCCGGGAAGCTTGTCGCTCCCCGGGTCCTGCCGGGGCGCAGAGTGCGCCGAGGCTTGTCTTCTAGATACAGTCTTCTGGTCTTCCTGGCAAGCTCCTCTTGCCAGGGTCTTGTGTTGATGACATAGTCTTGAGCCTGGGACGGTCTTTCCGGCAAGCTCCACTTGCCGGGGCCTTGATCTTCTGTCTTATATACTTTGTTTTTGAATGGCTTAATAAAGATCCAGAGAGGTTTCCGGCAAGCACGCGGTAGACCCAGCCGCGGGAAGCTGCTACTGCCCGTGCACAAGTTGGGGTACTAAGGTACCCCTATCTTAGTACACCGACAAAACGCTTCCGCTTTCGGTCTACGAGGGTACGTAGACACACTCTCCCCTCTCATTGCTATGCATCTAGTAAATAGATCTTGCGTGATCGTAGGAAAATTTTGAAAATACTACGTTCCCCAACAGTGGCATCATGAGCCAGGTCTATGCGTAGATGATATGCACGAGTAGAACACAAGTGAGTTGTGGACGATACTAGTCATACTGCTTACCAGCATGTCATACTTTGCTTCGGCGGTATTGTGAGATGAAGCGGCCCGGACCGACATTACGCGTACGCTTACGCGAGACTGGTTTCACCGTTATGAGCACTCGTTGCTTAAAGGTGACTGGCGGGTGTCTGTCTCTCTCACTTTAGCTGAATCGAGTGTGGCTACGCCCGGTCCTTGTGAAGGTTAAAACAGCACATACTTGACGAAACATCGTTGTGGTTTTGTATGCGTAGGTAAGAACGGTTCTTGCTAAGCCCGTAGCAGCCACGTAAAACTTGCAACAACAAAGTAGAGGACGTCTAACTTGTTTTTGCAGGGCATGTTGTGATGTGATATGGTCAAGACATGATGAGTTATACGGGTTTGTATGAGATGATCATGTTTTGTAATGTTATCGGCAACTGGCAGGAGCCATATGGTTGTCGCTTTATTGTATGAAATGCAATCGCCATGTAATTGCTTTACTTTATCACTAAGCGGTAGCGATAGTCGTAGAAGCAATAGTTGGCGAGACGACAACGATGCTACGATGGAGATCAAGGTGTCGCGCCGGTGACGAAGGTGATCATGACGGTGCTTTGGAGATGGAGATCAAAAGCACAAGATGATGATGGCCATATCATGTCACATATTTTGATTTGCATGTGATGTTTATCTTATTATGCTTCTTATTTTGCTTAGAACGACGGTAGCATTATAAGATGATCCCTTACAAAATTTCAAGGTACAAGTGTTCTCCCTGAGTATGCACCGTTGCGAAAGTTCTTCGTGCTGAGACACCACATGATGATCGGGTGTGATAGACTCTACGTTCAAATACAACGGGTGTAAGACAGTTTTGCACACGCAGAATACTCGGGTTAAACTTGACGAGCCTAGCATATGCAGATATGGCCTCGGAACACTGGAGACCGAAAGGTCGAGCGTGAATCATATAGTAGATATGATCAACATAAGATGTTCACCATTGAAACTACTCCATCTCACGTGATGATCGGACATGGTTTAGTTGATTTGGATCACGTGATCATTTAGATGACCGGAGGGATGTCTATCTAAGTGGGAGTTCTTAAGTAATATGATTAATTGAACTTTAATTTATCATGAACTTAGTCCTAGTAGTATTAGCATATCTATGTTGTAGATCAATAGCTCGCGATGTTGCTCCACGTTTATTTTTATATGTTCCTAGAGAAAACCAAGTTGAAAGATATTAGTAGCAATGATGCGGAATTGTTCCGTGATCTGAGGATTATCCTCATTGCTGCACAGAAGAATTATGTCCTTGATGCACCGCTAGGTGACAGACCTATTGCAGGAGCAGATGTAGACGTTATGAACGTTTTGACAAAAGCTCGATATGATGACTACTTGATAGTTTAGTGCACCATGCTTTACGGCTTATAACCGAGCCTTCAAAAACGTTTTGAAACGCCACGGAGCATATGAGATGTTCCAAGAGTTGAAATTAGTATTTCATACTCATGCCCGTGTCGAGAGGTATAAGACCTCTGACAGTACTTTGCCTACAAGATGGAGGAGAATAGCTCAACCAGTGAGCATGTGCTCAGATTGTCTGGGTAGTACAATTGCTTGAATCAAGTGGGAGTTAATCTTCCAGATGAGATAGTAATTGACAAAGTTCTCTAGACACTATCACCAAGTTAGTAGAACTTCGTGATGAACTATAATATGCAAGGAATGACGAAAGTAATTCCCGAGCTCTTCACGATGATGAAATCGGCGAAGGTAGAAATCAAGAGAGAGCATCAAGTGTTGATGGTTAACCAAACCACTTGTTTCAAGTAAAGGGCAAAGGGATAGAAGGGGAACTTCAAGAAGAATGACAAGCAAGTTGTCACTCCCGTGAAGAAACCCCAAGCTAAACTCAAGCCTGAAACAAGTGCTTCTACGGCAAAGGAAATGGTCACTAGAAGTGGAACTGCCCTAGATATTTGGCGGATAAGAAGGATGGCAAAGTGAACAAAGGTATATTCGATATACAGATTACTGATGTGTATTTTACTAGTGTTCATAGCAACCCCTTGGTATTTGATATTGGTTCAGTTGCTAAAGATTAGTAACTCGAAATGGGAGTTGCATAATGAACAGAAACTAGTTAAAGGATGAAGTGACGATGAGTATTGGAAGTAGTTCCAAGATTGATATGATCATCATCGCACACTCCCTATACTTTCGGGATTAGTGTTGAACATAAATAAGTGTTATTTGGTGTTAAGCATGAATATGATTTGATCATATTTATTGCAATACGGTTATTCATGTAAGTTAGAGAATAATTGTTGTTCTGTTTACATGAATAAAACCTTCTATGGTCATACACCCAATGAAAATGGTTTGTTGGATCTCGATCGTGGTGATACGCATATTCATAATATTGAAGCCAAAAGATGCAAGGTTAATAATGATAGTGCAACTTATTTATGGCACTGCCGTTTAGGTCATATTGGTGTAAAGCGCATGAAGAAACTCCATAGTGATGGACTTTTGGAATCACTTGATTATGAATCACTTGGTGCTTGCGAACCATGCCTCATGGGCAAGATGACTAAAACTCCGTTCTCCGGAACTGTGGAGCGAGCAATAGATTTGTTGGAGATCATACATACAGATGTATGTGGACCAATGAGTGTTGAAGCTCGCGGCGGGTATCGTTATTTTCTGACCTTCACTAATGATTTGAGCAGATATGGGTATATCTACTTAATGAAGCACAAGTCTGAAACATTTGAAAAGTTCAAAGAATTTCAGAGTGAAGTGGAGAATCATCGTAACAAGAAAATAAGAGTTTCTACGATATGATCGTAGAGGTAAAATATTTGAGTTAGCGAGTTTGGCCTTCAGTAAAAACAATGTGAAATAGTTTCACTACTCACGCCATCTGGAACACCATAGTGTAATGGTGTGTCCGAACATCATAACCGTACTTTATTAGATATGGTGCGATCGATGATGTCTCTTACCGATCTACTACTATCGCTTTTGGGGTTATGCATTAGAGACAGCTACATTCACGTTAAATAGGGCACCATCTAAATCCGTGGAGATGACACCGTATAAACTGTCATTTCTTTAAGTTTGGCACTGCGATGCTTATGTGAAAAAGTTTCAACATGATAAGCTCGAACCCAAATTGGAGAAGTAAATCTTCATAGGATACCCAAAAAGAAACGGTTGGGTACACCTTCTATCACAGATCCGAAGGCAAGATATTCGTTGCTAAGAATGGATCCTTTCTAGAGAAGGAGTTTCTCTCGAAAGAAGTGAGTGGGAGGAAAGTAGAACTTGATGAGGTAATTGTACCTTCTCCGGAATTGGAAAGTGGAACATCACAGAAACTAGTTCCAATGATTCCTACACCAATTAGTGAGGAAGCTAATGATGATGATCATGAAACTTCAGATCAAGTTTCTGCTGAACATCGTAGATCAACCAGAGTACGTTCCGCACCAGAGTGGTACGGCAACCTAGTTCTGGAAGTCATGTTACTAGACCATGATGAACCTACGAACTATGAGGAAGCGATGATGAGCCCAGATTCCGCAAAATGGCTTGAGGCCATGAAATCTGAGATGGGATCCATGTATGAGAACAAAGTGTGGACTTTGGTTGACTAGCCCGATGATTGGCAAGCCATCGAAAATAAATGGATCTTCAAGAGGAAGACTGACACTGACGGTAATGTTACTGTTTACAAAGCTCGACTTGTTGCGAAAGGTTTTCGACAAGTTCAAGCAGTTGACTACGATGAGACTTTCTCACCCGTAGCGATGCTTAAGTCTGTCCGAATCATGTTAGCAATTGCCGCATTTTATGAAATCTGGCAAATGGATAACAAAACTGCATTCTTTAATGGATTTATTAAAGAAGAATTGTATATGATGCAACCAGAAGGTTTTGTCAATCCTAAAGGTGCTAACAAAATGTGCAAGCTCCAGCGATCCATCTATGGACTGGTGCAAGCATCTCGGAGTTGGAATATATGCTTTGATAAGTTGATCAAAGCATATAGATTTATACAGACTTGCGGTGAAGCCTGTATTTACAAGAAAGTGAGTGGGAGCACTACACCATTTCTGATAAGTATATGTGAATGACATATTGTCAATCGGAAATGATGTAGAATTTTCTGGAAAGCATAAAGGAGTGTTTGAAAGGAGTTTTTCAAAGAAAGACCTTGGTGAAGCTGCTTACATATTGGGCATCAAGATCTATAGAGATAGATCAAGACGCTTGATAAGACTTTCGATGAGTACATACCTTGATAAGATTTTGAAGTAGTTCAAAATGGATCAGTCAAAGAAGGAGTTCTTGCCTGACTTGTAAGGTGTGAAGTTGAGTAAGACTCAAAGCCAGACCACGGCAGAAAAATATAGAGAGAATGAAAGTCATTCCCTATGCCTCAGCCATAGGTTCTATAAAGTATGCCATGCTGTGTACCAAACATGTTGTGTACCTTGCCATGAGTTTGACAGGGAGGTACAATAGTGATCCAGGAGTAGATCACTGTACAGCGGTCAAAATTATCCTTAGTAACTGGATGACTAAGGAAATGTTTCTCAATTATGGAGGTGATAAAGAGTTCGTCGTAAAGGGTTACGCCGATGCAAGCTTTGACACTAAATCCAGATGACTCTAAGTATCAATCTGGATGCGTATTGAAAGTGGGAGCAATTAACTAGAGTAGCTCCATGCAGAGCATTGTAGACATAGAATTTGCGAAATACATACGGATCTGAATGTGGCAGACCCGTTGACTAAACTTCTCTCACAAGCAAAAACATAATCACACCTTATTACTCTTGGGTATTAATCACATAGCAATGTGAACTAGATTATTGACTCTAGTAAACCCTTTGGGTGTTGGTCACATGGCGATGTGAACTATGGGTGTTATTCACATAATGATGTGAACTATCGGTATTAAATCACATGGCGATGTGAGCTAGATTATTGACTCTAGTGCAAGTGGGAGACTGAAGGAAATATGCCCTAGAGGCAATAATAAAGTTGTTATTTATATTTCCATATATCATGATAAATGTTTATTATTCATGCTAGAATTGTATTAACCGGAAACTTAGTACATGTGTGAATACATAGACAAAACAGAGTGTCCCTAGTATGCCTCTACTAGACTAGCTCATTGATCAAAGATGGTTATGTTTCCTAACCATAGACATGAGTTGTCATTTGATCAATGGGGTCACACCATTAGGAGAATGATGTGATGGACAAGACCCATCCGTTAGCTTAGCAACTTGATCGTTTAGTATGTTGCTATTTCTTTCTTCATGACTTATACATGTTCCTATGACTATGAGATTATGCAACTCCCGTTTACCGGAGGAACACTTTGTGTGCTACCAAACGTCACAATGTAACTGGGTGATTATAAAGGTGCTCTACAGGTGTCTCCGAAGGTACTTGTTGGGTTGGCGTATTTCGAGATTAGGATTTGTCACTCCGATTGTCGGAGAGGTATCTCTGGGCCCTCTCGGTAATGCACATCATAATAAGCCTTGCAAGCAAATGACTAATGAGTTAGTCACGAGATGATGTATTACGGAACGAGTAAAGAGACTTGCCGGTAACGAGATTGAACTAGGTATGATGATACCGATGATCGAATCTCGGGCAAGTAACATACCGATGACAAAGGGAATAACGTATGTTGTTATGCGGTTCGACCGATAAAGATCTTCGTAGAATATGTAGGAGCCAATATGGGCATCCAGGTTCCGCTATTGGTTATTGACCAGAGAAGTGTCTCGGTCATGTCTACATAGTTCTCGAACCCGTAGGGTCCGCACGCTTAACGTTTCGTTGACGATATAGTATTGAATGAGTTATGTATGTTGGTGACCGAATGTTGTTCGGAGTCCCGGATAAGATCACGGACATGACGAGGAACTCCGGAATGGTCCGGAGATAAAGATTAATATATGGGATAATAGTGTTTGACCTCCGGAAGGGTTCCGGAATTCACCGGAAGGGGTTCCGGATGTTTCCCGAAGTGTTTGGGTACGAGAACACTTTATTTGGGCCAAAGGGGAAAGCCCACGAGGCTTTAGGAAAGTGCAAAAGGAAGTTTTGCGGAGACCAGAGGCTAGACGCCAGGAACCCTGGCGTCTAGGGGGTAGACGCCGGGAACCCTGGCATCTAGCCCTGGAGTCCGAGTGGGACTCTTTCCTTTCGGGCAAAACCGACTTTGAGGAGGCTTTTGCTCCAAGTTTCGACCCCAGGGCTCAACATATAAATAGAGGGGTAGGGCTAGCACCCAAGACACATCAAGATACACCAAGCCGTGTGCCGGCTACCCCGACCCTCTAGTTTATCCTCCGTCTAGTTTCTGTAGTGCTTGGCGAAGCCCTGCAGAGATTGTTCTTCATCAACAACCGTCACCACGCCGTCGTGCTGCCGGAACTCATCTACTACTTCGCCCGTCTTGCTGGATCAAGAAGGCGAGGACGTCATCGAGCTGAACGTGTGCTAAACGCGGAGGTGCCGTACGTTCGGTACTAGATCGGGACGGATCGTGAAGGTGCACGACTACATCAACCGCGTTGATAAACGCTTCCGCTTTCGGTCTACGAGGGTACGTAGACACACTCTCCCCTCTCATTGCTATGCATCTAGTAAATAGATCTTGCGTGATCGTAGGAAAATTTTGAAAATACTACGTTCCCCAACAATGATGTAGAGGGATAAACTCAAGCAATATGATATAAACCCCATCTTTTTATCCTCGATGGCAACAATACTATACGTGCCTTGTTGCCCCTGCTGTCACTGGGAAAGGACACCGCAAGATTGAACCCAAAGCCAAGCACTTCTCCCGTTGCAAGAACTATAGATCTAGTAGGCCAAACCAAACCAATAATTCAAACAGACTTGCAAGGATATTATAATCATACATAAAAGATTTCAGAAATGAATCACATATTGTTCATAGATAATCTTGATCATAAACCCACAATTCATCGGATCTTGACAAACACACCACAACAAGATTACATCGAATAGATCTCCTCGATGATCGAGGAGAACTTTGTATTGAGATCCAAAGAGAGAAGAAGAAGCCATCTAGCTAATAACTATGGACCCGAAGGTCTGTGGTAAACTACTCACAACTCATCGGAGGGGCTATGTTGTTGATGTAGAAGCCCCTCCGTGATCGATCCCCCTTCGGTGGAGCTCCGGAACAGGCCCCAAGATGGGATCTCACGGGAACAGAAGGGTACGGTGGTGGAATTAGGGTTTCGTCTGGTGTCTCGATGTTTTCAAGGTATAAGGATATATATATAGGAGGAAGAGGGGCATCATGGGAGCCAGAGGGGGCCCACGAGGGTGGGGGCGCGCCTACCCCCGCCTTGGCGCGCCCTGCCCTTATGGTCGCCTCTCTCGTTCCCTCGCGTGTACTCCAAGTCTTCTGTGTTGATACGGATCCAAAAATTACTCTCCCAAAGGTTTCATTCCGTTTGGACTCCATTTGATATTCCTTTTCTGCGAAACACTGAAATAGGCAAAAAACAGCAATTTGCACTGGGCCTTGGGTTAGTAGGTTAGTCCCAAAAATAATATAAAAGTGTATAATAAAGCCCATTAAACATCCAAAACAGAATATATAATAGCATGGAACAATCAAAAATTATAGATACGTTGGAGACGTATCAAGCATCCCCAAGCTTAATTACTGCTCGTCCTCGAGTAGGTAAATGATAAAAATAGAATTTTTGATGTGGAATTCTAACCAACATAATTCTCAATATAATTCTCTTTATTGTGGCATGAATGTTCAGATCCGTAAGATTCAAGACAAAAGTCTATATTGACATAAGAATAATAATACTACAAGCATACTAACAAAGCAATCGTGTCTTCTCAGAATAAAATGGCCAAAGAAAGTTCATCCCTACAAAATCATATAGTTAGGCTATGCTCCATCTTCGTTACACAAAATACTCCAATCATGCACAACCCCGGTTTCAGCCAAGCACTTGTTTCATACTTATTTTTTTTCAAACTTTTTCAACTTTCACGCAATACATGAGCGTGAGCCATGGACATAGCACTATGTGGAATAGAGTGGTGGTTGTGGAGAAGACAAAAGAGGAAGATGGTCTCAGATCAACTAGGCGTATCAATGGGCTATGGAGATGCCCATCAATAGATATCAATGTGAGTGAGTAGGGATTGCCATGCTACGGATGCACTAGAGCTATAATTATGCAAGCTCAACAAAAGAAACTAAGTGGGGGTGCATCCAACTTGCTTGCTCATGAAGACCTACGGCATTTGAGGAAGGCCGTCGTTGGAATATACAAGCCAAGTTATATAACGAAAATTCCCACTAGTATATGAAAGTGACTAAACAAGAGACTCTCTATCATGAAGATCATGGTGCTACTTTGAAGCACAAGTGTGGAAAAGTATAGTAGCATTGTCCCTTTTATTTTATCTTTTTTTATTTCTTTTTTTTCTTTTTTTGGGCCTTTATTTTTTTCTTTGGCCTTTACTTCTTCTTTTTGTTTTTTTTCCTTTTTTTCCTTTGGGATAATGCTCTAATAATGATGATCATCACACTTATAATTATTTACAACTCGATATTACAACTCGATACTAGAACAAAGTATGACTTTATATGAATGCCTCCGGTGGTGTATCGGGATGTGCAATGAATCAGGAGTGACATGTATGAAACATTATGCATGGTGGCCTAGCCACGAATACGATGTCAACTACATGATCATGCATGGCAATATGACAATGATGAAACGTGTCATAGCAAACGAAACGGTGGAAAGTTGCATGGCAATATAACTCGGAATGGCTATGGAAATGCCATGATAGGTAGGTATGGTGGCTATTTACCGGCAAGAGTTGCGCGGTACAAGAGAGGCTAGCAATGGTGGAAGGGTCAGAGTGTGTATAATCCATGGACTCAACACTAGTCATAAAGAACTCACATACTTCTTGCAAAAATCTACAAGTCATCAAAACAGAGTACTACACGCATGCTCCTAGGGGAAGGGTTGGTAGGAGTTAACCATCGCGCGATCCCGACCTCCACACAAAGGATGACACTCAATGAAATACCTCATGCTTCAAATTTGTCACACAACGGTTACCATACGTGCATGCTACGGGACTTGCAAACCTCAACACAAGTATTTATCAAATTCACAACTACTCTACTAGCATGACTCTAATATCACCATCCTCATATCTCAAAACAATCATCAAGTATCAAACTTCTCATAGTATTCAATGCACTTTATGTGAAAGTTTTTACTATACTCATCTTGGATGCTTATCATATTAGGACTAGTTTTATAGCTAAATCACATTGACATGCTGTTCTAAAAGACTCTCAAAATAATATAAGTGAAGCATGAGAGATCAATAATTTCTACAAAATAAAATTAGCACCGTGCTCTACAAGATATAAGTGAAGCACTAGAGCAAAACTATCTAGTTCAAAAGATATAAGTAAAGCACATAGAGTATTCTAATAAATTCCAAATCATGTTTAACTCTCTCTAAAGGTGTGTCCAGGAAGGATAATTGTGGTAAACTAAAAAGCAAAGACTCAAATCATACATGACGCTCCAAGCAAAACACATATCATGTGGTGAATAAAAATATGGCCCCGAGTAAAGTTACAGATAGATGAAGACGAAAGAGGGCATGCCTTCCCGGGGCATCCCCAAGCTTAGGCTTTTGGTTATCCTTGAGCTTTACCTTGGGGTGCCTTGGGCATCCCCAAGCTTAGGCTCTTGCCACTCTTTGTTCCATAGTCCATCGTATCCTTACCCAAAACTTGAAAACTTCAAAACACAAAACTTAGCCAAAAATCTCGTGAGCTTTGTTAGTATAAGAAAACAAACCACCACTCAAAGGTACTGTAATGAACTCATTATTTGTTTATATTGGTGTTAAACCTACTGTATTCCAACTTCTCTATGATTCATACCCCCCGATACTACTCATAGATTCATCAAAATAAGCAAACAACACACGAAAAACAGAACAGTCTGTAGTAATCTGTAACTTTTGAATACTTCTGTAACTCTAAAAAAATTGAAATAAATTGGTGGACGTGCGGAATTTTTCTATTAATCGTCTGCAAAAAGAATCGACTAAAAAGCACTCTCTAGTAAAAAATGATAGCTAATCTCATGAGCGCTAAAGTTTCTGTTTTTTCAGCATGATCGCATAAACTTCACACAAGTCTTCCCAAAGGTTCTACTTGGCACAAACACTAATTAAAACACAAAACCACATCTTAACAGAAGCTAGATGCAATATTTATTCCTGAACAGAAGCAAAAACAAAGAAAATTGGGTTGCCTCCCAACAAGCGCTATCGTTTAACGCCCTTAGCTAGGCACGATACAAGAATATATCTAGGTATTGCCATCTTTGATTTTTATCTTTTTTGCGGTATCAAGCTCGAATCCAGGAGGTTCTTTACATTTCCCTTCATATTCGGAAATCTTTAGATCTAACGAATCCAACCACTTATTGCAAAGGGTTATCAACATATTCATGCGGTGGAGATTTCTACTAACACTCTTAAGAGGTTCAAGGGACTTTAGTAATATTTTCGTTACTTCGCAAATTTTCTCAAAAACTTGTGTCTCTTCCTAGGCCTAATGTAACCCTTTTTGTTGAGGTAGTGTTCCCACTATTCCCTCTATAATTTCATGCGCAATACTAGGATCAGTTTCGATAAAATTTCCTTTGGCAACGCAATCCAAGAGTTGTCTACGGAACATATTTAATCCAACATAAAAATTGCGAAGCAAAATTCTAAAATTCACCTCTAAGGTGCAATTACGATAAGATTCCATCATCCTGTACCAAGCATATTTTAAGTTTTCTCCTTGCTTTTGTTTGAAGTGAAGAACTTCAAACTCGGGAGACAAAGCAGCAGATAAGGGACTAGCCATGACGGCAAGGCAAACGATAAAACACACGGAGGAAGAAGGGCGAATAAAACGGCAAGGATGAAGTAGGGGAGAGGAAAAATGAGAGGCAAATAATGTAATGCGAAGGATAAGGGTTTGTGATAGGTACTTGGTATATGAATTTTGCGTAGATCTCCCCGGCAACGGCGCCAGAAATTCTTCTTGCTACTTCTCGAGCTTGTGTTGTTTTCCCTCGAAGAGGATAGGGTGATGCAGCACAGTAGAATAAGTATTTCCCTAAGTTTTTGAGAACCAAGGTATCAATCCAGTAGGAGACCACGCGCGAGTCCCTCGCACCTGCACAAACAAATAAGAACTTCGCAGCCAATGCGATAAGGGGTTGTCGATACCTTCACGGTCTCTTACGAGAGTGAGATCTGATAGATATGATAAGATAATATTTTTGGTATTTTTTGGTATAGAAATAGAAAGTAAATAATGCAATGTAAAGTAAATTAAATAGTAGATGGAAGATTAATATGTTGAGAATAGACCCCGGGGCCATAGGGGTGGGCATATAAGCCGAAAACCGATTTACCGAACCGATTTAACCTGGACCGAATCCGAAGTGACCGAAACCGAAACCTTCTGTACAAAGCTCGGTTAGCAATTCTAAAAGACCGAATTAAGTTCGGTGAATTCGGTCTGTACCCTCGGTCCACCAAACTAACCGAAACACTGAGGCCCTACACCTAATTCCTATCTTGCCAGCTGCCGCACAACCGCAACCCCGCACGTATGTAGGGAACTAGCGCCTCCTCCTGCCCTCCTCCAAAAACTTCGCTTATCCCAAATCGCCTCCTCCCAAAATCATGACACAGATCGACCCCTGCCCTTCCCAAGACCGCAAGTCTCGTGTCTGTAATATGTACCTTTCATGGCCGCTTGATTTCCTGTCCCTTGAGCATCCTACATGAGGTCCGATGCCTCGCGGTGTCGCATGCCGCCCGGATCCTTGTCCTCTGTCCGCCACACCGGCAGCGGCGGCAGGTCAATTTCCGCAGAAGAAGAAGTTGGCTGCTACAAGCTGCAACAAGTGGCTGGACGAATTCTGCATCGAACACTACTGCTTTCCTGTGACGTAAGTACAGTAGTTGATTTTTATTCTATCATATTCTTATTCCATCCAGATCCAAGTTCGTGATTCGATCCTTGTTGTGAGGGCGGTGATAAGCAAGATGTGTTGTGATACGTCTCCAACGTATCTATAATTTTTTATTATTCAATGCTATTATTTATGAAGTCTTGGATGTTTAATGGGCTTTATCATTCACTTTTATATCATTTTTGGGACTAACCTACTAACCCAAAGGCCCAGTCCAGATTGTTGTTTTTTTGCCTATTTCAGGGTTTTGCAGAAAAAGAATATCAAACGGAGTCCAAACAGAATGAAACCTTCGTGAGAGATATTTTTGGAGAAAATCACGCACAGGAAGCTTCAGGACCAAGTTAGGGAACAAAGGGGCTGCCCTCGAGGGTGGGGGCGCGTCCCCCTTCCTAGGGCGCGCCCCCTGCCTCAAGGCCCCCTCGTGTGGCCCCCGGTGCCCTCCTTCTTCCTATACATATCCACGTACCCCATAAATTCCATACGCAGAGAGAAAACCCTAATTCCACCGCCGTAGATTCTATTCCCGTGGAGATCCCATCTTGGAGCCTGTTCCGGAGCTCCACCGGAGGGGGATCCATCACGGAGGCCTTCATCATCATCATCATCGCCCTCACCATGAGTTGTGAGTAGTTTACCACAAACCTTTGGGTCCATAGCTAGTATCTAGATGGCTTCTTCTCTCTCTCTGGATCTCAATACAAAGTTCTCCTCGGTCTTCGAGGAGATCTATTCGATGTAATCTCTTTTTGAGGTGTGTTTGTCGAGATCCGATGAATTGTGAGTTTATGATCAAGGTTATCTATAAAAGATATTTGGTTCTTCTCTGAACTTTTTATGTGTGCTCATAATATCCTAGCAAGTCTCTTCGAATTATCGGTTTGGTTTGGCCTACTAGATCTATAGTTCTTGCAATGGGAGAAGTGCTTGGCTTTGGGTTCAATCTTGCGGTGTCCTTTCCCAGTGACAGTAGGGGCAGCAAGGCACGTATTGTATTGTTGCCATCGAGGATAAAAAGATGGGGCTTACATCATATTGCTTGAGTTTATCCATCTACATCATGTCATCTTGTTTAAGGCGTTACTCTGTTCGTATGAACTCAATACACTAGATGCATGCTGGATAGCAGTCGATGTGTAGAGTAATAGTAGTAGATGCAGAATCGTTTCGGTCTACTTGTCTCGGATGTGATGCCTATATACAATGATCATGCCAAGATAGTCTCATAATTATTCGCTTTTCTATCAATTGCTCGATAGTAATTTGTTTACCCGCCGTAGAATACCGCTATCATGAGAGAAGCCACTAGGAAAAACTATGGCCCCCGGGTCTATTCTCAACATATCAATCTACATCTACTTTACTTTTACCGCTTTTATTTGCTGTTTTATTAAACCAAAAATACCAAAAATATTATCTTATCATCTCTATCAGATCTCACTCTCATAAGTGAGCTTAAAGGGATTGACAATCCCTTATCGCGTTGGCTGCGAAGTTCTTATTTGTTTGTGCAGGTGCGAGGGACTCGCGCGTGGTCTCCTACTGGATTGATACCTTGGTTCTCAGAAACTGAGGGAAATACTTACGCTATTGTGCTGCATCTCCCTTTCCTCTTAGAGGGAATACAACGCAAGCTCACGAGGTAGCAAGAAGAATTTCTGGCGCCGTTGCCGGGGAGGCTTACGCAAAAGTCATATACCAAGTACCTATCACAAACCCTTATCCTTCGCATTACATTTATTTGCCTCTCGTTTTCCTCTCTCCCACTTCACCCTTGCCGTTTTATTTGCCCTTCTTCCCCCGTGTGTTTATCGTTCGCTTGCCTTTTTGTTTGCTTGTGTGTGTTGGATTGCTTGCTTGTCACTATGGCTCACAACATTACCAAATTTTGTGACTTCTCCAATACCAACAACAATGACTTTATTAGCACTCCGATTGCTCCTATTACCGATCCTGAATCATGTGAAATCAATGCTGCTTTGTTGAATCTTGTCATGAAGGATCAATTCTCCGGCCTTCCTAGTGAAGATGTCGCTACCCATCTAAACAACTTTGTTTATTTGTGTGATATGCGAAAGAAAAGGGATACGTATAACGATATTGTTAAATTGAAGTTATTTCCGTTTTCACGTAGAGATCGTGCTAAAACTTGGTTCATCTTTGCCTAGAAATAGTATTGATTCCTGGAATAAGTGCAAAGATGCTTTTATCTCTAAGTATTTCCCTCCTGCTAAGATCATCTCTCTTAGAAACGATATTATGAATTTTAAGCAACTAGATCATGAGCATGTTGCACAAGCTTGGGAGAGAATGAAATTGATGATACGTAATTACCCTACACATGGTTTGAATCTATGGATGATTATTCAGAACTTTTATGCTAGCTTAAATTTTGCTTCTAGAAATCTTTTAGATTCGGCCGCCGGAGGCACTTTCATGGAAACCACCTTAGGAGAAGCTACCAAACTCCTAGATAATATTATGGTTAATTATTCTCAATGGCACACCGAAAGATCTACTAGTAAAAAAGTGCATGATATCGAAGAAATTAGTGTTTTGAGTGGAAAGATGGATGAACTTATGAAATTGTTTGCTGCTAAGAGTGCTTCTTCTGATCCTAATGATATGCCTTTGTCCACTTTGATTGAGAATAACAATGAATCTTTGCATGTAAATTTTGTTGGTAGGAATAATTTTGGTAACAATGCTTATAGAGGTAATTTTAATCCTAGGCATTTTCCTAGTAATTCCTCTAATAATTTTGGTAATTCCTACAACAACTCTTATGGAAATATGCCTTCTGAATTTGAAACTACTATTAAGAGGTTTATGATCTTGCAAAAGAATTTCAATGCTATGCTTGAAGAGAAATTGCTTAAGGTTGATGAATTGGCTAGAAGTGTGGATAGAATTACTCTTGATGTTGATTCTTTAAAACTTAGATCTATCCCACCTAAGAATGATATCAATGAGTCTCTCAAAGCCATGAGAATTTCCATTGATGAATGCAAAGAAAGAACCGCTATGATGCGTGCTAAAAGAGAGAATTATATTAAATCGTGTTCTTCTAGTTATCATGAAAATAAAGATGAAGATATGAAAGTTATTGATGTGTCTCCTATTATATCCTTGTTTTCTAGTATTAATCTTGATGAGAATAGGATTGGAGATGATTCTGCTTTAAGTTGTCCCAATGATTCGGAGTTTTTAGATCTTGATGCTAAAATTGCTAAAAGTGGGAGTGAAGAGATTAAAACTTTGCATAGTCATGAACCCACTACCTTGGATTTCAAGGGATTCAATTATGATAATTGCTCTTTGATTGATTGTATTTCCTTGTTGCAATCCGTGCTAAATTCTCCGCATGCTTATAGTCAAAATAAAGCTTTCACTAAACACATAGTTGATGCTTTGTGGCAATCTTATGAAGAAAAACTTGAGTTTGAAGTTTTTATACCTAGAAAGCTTTATGATGAATGGGAACCTACTATAAAAATAAAAATAATAATAACAGATCATGAATGCTATGCTTTGTGTGATTTGGGTGCAAGTGTCTCCACTATCCCAAAAATTTTGTGTGATTTGCTAGGGTTCCATGAGCTTGATGATCGTTCTTTAAATTTGCATCTTGCGGATTCCACTATTAAGAAACCTATGGGAAGAATTAATGATGTTCTTATTGTTGCCAATAGGAATTATGTGCCCGTAGATTTCATTGTTCTTGATATAGATTGCAATCCTTCATGTTCTATTATTCTTGGTAGACCTTTCCTTAGAACGATTGGTGCAATTATTGATATGAAAGAAGGAAATATTAGATTTCTATTAAGGAAAGGCATGGAACACTTTACTAGAAAGAAAATCAAATTACCATATGAATCTATCATGAGATCCACTTATGGATTGCCTTCCAAAGATGGCAATATCTAGATCTATCTTGTATCGTGCCTAGCTAGAGGCGTAAAACGATAGCGCTTGTTGGGAGGCAACCCAATTTTATATTTTTTGCTTTTGTTGCTATTAGGGAATAAATATTGCATCTAGCCTCTTATTAGATGTTGTTTCATGTTTTGTTTAGTGTTTGTGCCAGGTAGAACCTTTGGTAAGACTTGTGTGAAGTTTATATGATCTTGCTGTGAAAAACAGAATCGTTAGCGCTTGCTAAAGTAGTCGTGGGATTTTACTGGAGCGTGATTTTTAGTTGATTCTTTTTTCTGCTGATTGGTAGACAAATTGCGCAAATTTACCAATTTAGTTTGTATTTTTTGGTGTTACAGAAGCAGGCGAACCCTGCAGATTACTACAGACTGTTCTGTCTTTGACAGATTCTGTTTTCCGTGTGTTGTTTGCTTATTCCGATGCATCTATGAGTAATATTGGAGGATATGAACCATAGAGAACTTGGATTACAGAAGGTTTAAAACCAATATAAACAAAGAATGAATTCATTGCTGTACCTTTGAGTAGTGGTTTGCTTTCTCATACTAACAGAGCTCAGGAGAATTTTTGTCTAAGTTTTGTGTTGTGAAGTTTTCAAGTTTTGAGTATTGCTTTGATGGACTATGGAACAAGGAGTAGCAAAGGCCTAAACTTGGGGATGCCCATAGCACCCCAAGTAAATTCAAGATAATCAAAAGCCTAAGCTTGGGGATGCCCCGGGAAGGCATCCCCTCTTTCGTCTTCATCCATCGATAACTATACTTGGAGCTATATTTTTATTCGCAACATGCTATGTGTTTTGCTTGGGAGTGTCTTGTATAATTTGAGTCTTTGCTTGTTAGTTTGCCACAATCATCCTTGCTGGACACACCTATTTGAGAGAGTTAAATATGGCCTATAAATTATTAGAACACTCTAAGTGCATTACTTATATCCTTTGAGTTGAATAGTTTTTGCTCTAGTGCTTCACTTATATCTTTAGAGCATGGTGGTGGTAATATTTTGTAGAAATTGTTGAACTCTCATGCTTCACTTATATCTATTTGAGAGTCTATCAAAACAGCATGGTAAAGTGTTTAGGCTAAAAAAAAACTAGTCTTCACATGATAAACATCCAATGTCAATGTAGAAAAAAAAATCACACCAAGTGCATTGAATAGAATGAGATGTTGGATGCTTAATTATTGTTTTGAGACATGAGGATAGTGATATTAGAGTCATGCTAGTGGAGTTATTATGAAATTGAGAAATACTTTTGTTAAGGTTAGTGATTCTCGTAGCATGCACGTATAGTGAACCGTTGTGTGACTAAGTTAGAGCATGAGGTATTTGTAGAGTGCCAACCTTTGTGTGGAGGTCCGGGGCGTGCGATGGTTAACTCCTACCAACCTCCCCCCTAGGAGCACGCGTTGATTGCTTTGTTTTGATGACTCGTAAATTTTTGCAATAAGTATATGAGTTCTTATTACTAATGTTGAGTCCATGGATTATACGCACTCTCACCCTTCCACCATTGCTAGCCTCTCTTGTACCGCGCAACTTTCGTCGGTGCCATAAACCCACTATATATCCTTCCTCAAAACAGCCACCATATTGCTCCTCAAAACAGCCACATTACCTACCTATCATGGCATTTCCATAGCCATTCCGAGATATATTGCCATGCAACTTTCCACCGTTCCGTTTATATGACACGCACCATATTGTCATATTGTCATGCATGATCATGTAGTTGACATCGTATTTGTGGCAAAGCCACCATGCATAATATTTTCATACATGTCACTCTTGTTTCATTGCACATACCGGTACACCGCCGGATGACGAGGTTACGGACCTAGGGTAGTGTCACAGGCCCGACCAAGGTACCCCACCCAAGGTCACTACCCCAGAAGCTCAAAAGACAAAACTGATGGTAACAAGGACAGTCGACTGAGACAGCCCAAGAGGACATCCCACTCGACTGTACGCCACGAACCAGACGACTTAACTTCACTCGACCTATCCAAGGCACTCGACCCCCGAAGGTCAAAGGTCCCTTAGGACAGAAATGGTCTGGTATTCACTCCGCTGCAGTGATTGCCTTTATTACTCTTTACTGTGGACGTTATCAGTAACGCCTGTCTTTATGTACATTGAACCCTTAGTAACGTGGAGCATGGCTGGGGTCCTGGCACACTATATAAGCCACCCCCTCCTCTAGTACAAGGGTTCGCACCCCTTGTAACACACACACATATAGATATTTCAGTCGACCGCCTCCGGGCACCGAGACGTAGGGCTGTTACTTCCTCCGAGAAGGGCCTAAACTCGTAAACGCCTTGCGTACAACTTTACCATAGTTAGGGCCTTGCCTCCTCCTACGTACCCCCTACTCGTACTGTCAGACTTAGAACCACGACAGTTGGCGCCCACCATGGGGCAAGGCGTCTTAGCGACTTCTGGTGAGGTTGCAAACTTTTCTCCGAACTCCTTCGTCATGGTTTCCGGTGGTGGTTTGGCGTTGGGCCGCGAGATCCGACTCGGCGCACTCATCTTCGTCGCCGACGACTCCGCTTGGCTCGAGGAGGCTCCTCTCGACGTCGATGTGCTGCCCGTCCGCGGGGCTGCACACTTCCGCGCCGGCGCCTGTGGCGTCCTTCTTCGGCAGCCATCGACTCAGTACCTGTCGATTCCTACATCATCCATCATCCCCACCGGACGCTATCGCAAGCGATCCGGTCGCTCGTGGCTCCAGCGGTGGGTGAAACACGCAGTGGCCCGCCAGGCGACCATCCCTCAAGTCGCGGCCATCGAACCCGACGGTTATCTCTACGGGCCGGTCGATCCGTTGGTCGAGCTCATGGATTCAGTTTCCGAGTGTGGGAGCAGCGATCCCGCGGCGGAAGTCCTCATGGTCGACTCGCGCCGCAGCCCGCCAGGTTTCCCTCGCGGCGGTGACGGCGGCAGCGGTGGCGGTCATTCATTCGACCACGACGGGTACATTCCCCAACCCCTCACTGCCGAGCAGAGAGACGAGCTCTTCCGCCGCAATGAAGACGCGCTCTTCACCCCCATCGTGGGAGATACTCCAGAGGCTCAGGCCCTGGAAGCCACGCACTTGGCCACCGTGGCTGAGCGCGCGCGCTTGGAGAATATCCAACGCACACTCGACGAAAAGGCCTGCCAACTGGTCCCCGAGTCCAGTCGACGACCGCGGCAATCGTTCCCATGCGAGACTCGGGTGTTCCATACGTCTGTCCAGAACCTCGAAGCCGCGGCTCGCATCGCGGAGTCTATTCAACCATCGCAGTCAGAGGCTGGGAGAGGCCTACAGCAGATCCGGGCGTTGCTCCGAATGGCTGAGGAGCAGAACGCGGCTGCTTCTCAGTCGTGCAACAGGATTTATAGCAGATCGGTGGCTGTAGACTTCGTTTGGTCAGCCCACAGTCCAAGATCGCCCCCGAGGCGTGAGGATCGTGGCCCACGTCAAGACCGGCATCTGGGTCGGAACGACGAGCAGTATGATCGTCGACCTGGTCATCATGACCGCTCTCGAGTGCCCACGCCTCCCCCGGGAAGCGGGTTGTTCTCGCCCAGGCGACACGAGGGCAGGCGCTTACGCCACGACGAGCGGAGGATTCCCCCAGATCCCCGGAGGCCCGGCTTTGATGCAAGGTCGATCCTTGTGCAGGGGCTGGTCGACCGGAATAGGGTGTTCACAGAAGAGCAAGGCAGAGATCGTCTGAGTGGAAGCCAAGCATCCGTCTCTGGGCCCGAGTGTTTTAGCAGTGCCATCAGGGCCGCTGAGATCCCTCCGAACTACAAGTTGGCGGCGGGGGCAAATAAGTTCACCGACGAGTCAAAACCAGACACCTGGCTCGAAGATTACCGAGTGGCTGTGCAGATTGGAGGTGGCAACGACGACGTGGCCATGAAACACCTTCCTCTGATGTTGGGCGGTTCAGCTCGGGCGTGGCTTAATCAGTTGGCCCCTGGAAGCATATGCAGTTGGGAAGAGCTGGCCCGAGTGTTTATTCGGACCTTCAAAGGCACCTGCAAACGGCCCACAGGTCTCGCGGAGCTGCAGCATTGCGTAAAGAAGCCGAATGAAACATTGAGGGATTACATACATCGATGGACCACCTTGCATCATACGGTGGAGAATGTGTCTGAACACCAAGCAGACTGCGCCTTCCAGGAGGGCGTGCTATACCGGGAGCTGAATTTGAAGTTTGGTAGGACGGGTGATATGTCCCTGTCCCGGATGATGGAGATAGCCAGTCGGTACGCCAACGGCGAAGAGGCCGATCGACTCCGAAGTGGCAAGAAACCAGTCAGACAAGATGATCAGAACTCCAATCGGAAACCCAAGCGCAAGACCGAGCCAGCCGCTCAGGGCAAAGCTACAATGGTCAACCAAGGGAAAGGCAAAGGAAAGCCCAAGGGGCCCTAGGTCCCCAAGAAAGTAAAGGATCAAGTTGGGAATGATCTACTCGACCAACCGTGTCCTATTCACACGAAGAAAGAAGAAGAGGGGAACTTGGTATATCCCAAGCACACCACTCAACAGTGCGGGCTCCTGATCCAGAACTTCTAGAAGGATCAGTCGACTTAGAAGGAAAAGGAATCAGAGGAGACCGAGGACAAAGAAGGGGATGGAGGTTACCCCCAGATCAACTCCACTTTGGTGATCTTCGCAGACGTTGAAAGCAAAAGTTGATTGAAAGTGATCAACAGAGAGGTCAACATGGTTGCCCCGGCAACCACCACGTACCTGAAATGGTCCAAGACCCCCATCACATTCGACCAGTCCGATCACCCTGCGCACATTGCTACCCCTGGGCAGCAGGCGCTGGTGGTCGACCCAGTGGTCGAGGGCACGCATTTGACCAGGGTCCTGATGGATGGGGGAAGTGGTTTGAATATTCTGTATGCAGCAACCCTCCGGGATATGGGCATCCCGATGTCCAAGCTAAGTGAAAGAAACATGAGGTTCCACGGGGTCATCCCCGGGAAGAAGGCTGACTCACTTGGTCAAATCGCACTCGACGTAGTCTTTGGCGACTCGAAGAACTTTTGGAAAGAGAAGCTGACGTTTGAAGTGGTGGACTTCAACAGCGCTTGTCATGCCATTCTGGGTAGGCCCACCTACGCCAGATTCATGGCTCGATCGTGTTATGTGTACCTCAAGCTAAAGATGCCGGGACCCAACGGCATTATAACCGTCACGGGGAACCGTCAGAAAGCGGAAGAATGCTTCCAGAAAGGATCGAAGATTGCTGACGAGCAGATGGCAGCAGTAGAAATGGAGGAGTACCAGAAAAACGTGGATCCGAGTGACTTGCTGCGTGCCAAGAAGTCGGCTTCCGAGTCAGCTTTCCAGTCGGCTAGGGAGACGAAGCCTGTACACATCCACCCCACCGACCCCAATGCAGCACCAACCCACATTTCCACTACACTCGACAGCAAATAGGAAGAAGTGCTCATCTAGTTCCTCCGTGAGAACTGGGACATCTTCGCATGGAAACCATCCGACATGCCAGGTGTAGCCAGGGGACTAGCTGAGCACCATTTGCGAGTCGACCCAAAAGTGAAGCCTATGAAGGAACATCTCCGTCGGTTCGCCGCGGAGAAGAGAAAGGCAATTGGCTAGGAAGTGGCTCGGCTTCTGGCAGCTGAGTTCATCCGCGAGATCTACCACTCCGAGTGGCTCGCCAATGTAGTCATGGTCCCCAAGAAGGACAAGTCTCTCCACATGTGCATCGATTTCAAGCATATAAATCATGTCTGCCCGAAGGATCATTTTCCTCTCCCCCGCATCGACCAGATAGTTGACTCGACTGCGGGATGCGAGTGTTTGTCCTTTCTAGACGCGTATTCCGGGTACCATCAGATCCAACTGTTTGGACCCGATGAAATCAAGACAACCTTCATCACCCCGTTCGAGTGTTTCTGTTATGTCGCCATGCCTTTCGGTCTCAAGAATGATGGCGCTACCTTCATGCGCATGATCCAGAAGTGCCTGCTGAAGCAAATCAGTCGGAACGTCGAAGCATACATGGATGACATCGTGGTCAAGTCGTGGAAAGGTTCCGACCTGTTGACTAACCTCGCTGAGACATTCGTAAATTTGAGAAGCGATGATATCAAGCTCAATCCATCGAAGTGTACGTTTGGAGTTCCGGGCGGCAAGTTACTCGGTTTTCTCGTTTCCGAACGAGGAATCGACGCCAACCCAGAAAAGCTCGGCACCATCCTCCGAATGAAACGCCCCGAGCGTGTACACGACGTCCAGAAGCTTACTGGTTGCTTGGCCGCATTGAGTCGATTCATTTCTCGTCTCGGTGAGAAGGCATTACCTCTCTACCGACTGATGAAGAAATCAGAAAAGTTCGAGTGGAATTCCGAAGCTGAAGTAGCGTTTGAAGAGCTCAAAGCCCTGATGTCCACCCAGCCGGTGCTTGCTGCCCCAGTCAGCAAAGAGCCTCTCTTACTATACATTGCAGCCACTGAACAAGTTGTCATCACTGTACTCACGGTCGAGCGGGAAGAAGAAGGCAAGGCCTACAAAGTTCAACACCCAATCTATTACATATCTGAAGTTTTGACTCCCTCCAAGCAAAGGTACCCGCATTACCAGAAGCTTGTGTACGGGATTTACTTGACCGCAAAGAAGGTTGCTCACTACTTCTCGGACCATACAATCTCAGTCGTCAACGACGCCCCATTATCAGAAATCCTGAACAACCGAGACGCAACCGGTCGAGTGGCAAAATGGGTGATTGAACTCCTTCCGCTAGATATCAAGTTTAAAGCGAAGAAAGCCATCAAGTTTCGGGCAATAGCAGATTTTGTGACCGAGTGGATCGAACAAGAGCTGCCGACTCAGGTTCAGTCAGATCACTGGAGTATGTTCTTTGATGGATCCAAGATGTTGAACGGATCCGACGCAGGCGTGGTCCTGGTATCTCCCAGGGGCGACAAGCTCAGTTACGTCCTTCAAATCCACTTTGACTCATCGAACATAGAAGCTGAGTACGAAGCACTTTTGTACGGATTGCGTATGGCCATCTCACTCGGCGTCCGTCGCCTGATGGTCTACGGCGATTCAGACTTAGTGGTGAACCAGGTGATGAAGGAATGGGACGTCAGAAGCCCGGCAATGACCAATTATTGAAGTGCAGTACAGAAGCTTGAAAAGAAGTTTGAAGGTTTAGAGCTCCATCACGTGCCCAGAGCCAAGAACCAGCTTGCTGATGATCTCGCGAAAATTGGGTCGACTCGGAAGCCTATACCCAAGAATGTATTTCTGGAACATCTGCACACCCCCTCAGTCAAAGAAGACCCCTTCACGGAGGAACCCCCACAACCAGTCAGTGCGTCAGATCCGACTGAAGTCGAAGTACCTGCAGTGGTCGATCTGATCATGGAGATTTTAGTGATTACGCCCGACTGTACTGTGCCATACATAGCATATCTGCTCAGGCAAGAACTCCGAGAAGATGAAGAGGAAGCACGCTAGATCGTCCGTCGATCCAAGGCTTTTACCATCATTTAGGGTCATCTCTACAAAGAGAGTGTCACTGGAGTTGCTCAGCGCTGCATCACCCAGAGGAGGGTCGACTGATTCTGAATGAGATTCACTCAGGGACTTGTGGCCACCACACTTCCTCTTGGACTATAGTGGCCAAGGCGTACCGAGCTGGGTTTTATTGGCCCCGAGCCAACAAGATGGCTAAAGATATCGTGGACAAGCGCGAAGGCTGCCAGTTCTACTCCAACATGTCCCATAAGCCAGCGTCTGCTTTGAAGACCATTCCGCTAGTTTGGCCCTTTGCCGTTTGGGGCTTAGACATGGTTGGCCCCTTCAAAACTGGCAGAAGCGGATTCACTCACTTGCTCATGGCAGTCGACAAGTTCACCAAATGGATTGAGGCCAAGCCCATCAAAAACCTTGAGTCAAGCACCACCATCAGCTTCATCAGGGAATTAATATTCAGATATGGAGTCCCCCGCGGCATCATCATGGACAACGGCTCCAACTTTGACTCGGATGAATTCAGAGCTTTCTGTTCCTCTCAAGGAACACGAGTCGACTATGCCTCCGTAGCACATCCGCAGTCGAACGGACAAGCAAAAAGAGGGAACGGTTTGATTCTCCAAGGCCTGAAGCCACGGCTCATGCGTGACCTCAAGCATGCCACTTGAGCTTGGGTGACCGAACTACCGTCTGTCTTGTGGGGTCTGAGGACAACTCCAAACCGGTCGACTCACCGTACCCCTTTCTTCATGGTCTACGGAGCTGAAGCCGTGCTGCCGAGTGATTTATTGCATAATGCCCCCTGAGTGGAACTCTTCTTCGAGGCCGAAGCAGAGCAAGCTCGTCAGGATGCAGTCGACCTCCTGGAGGAGGACCGTGAGATGGCCTTGATCCGGTCGACCATCTATCAACAGGACCTGTGTCAATTCCATGCTCGCAACGTTCGAAGCTAAGCATTCTAGGAAGGAGACCTAGTTCTTCGAGTGCATCAGAAACGACCACACGAGCTCGCCCCAGCTTGGGAAGGCCCCTTCATCGTCACCAAGGTGCTGCACAATGGAGTGTATCACCTCTACAACGTTGCTAAGAAGAAAGATGAACCTTGTTCATGGAAGGCGGACCTGCCCCGCCTCTTCTACACTTGAAACACTCGAACAGTCGAGTTGTAATAAAGATTTTCCAGTTTGTTTCAAAGACAAGTTTGCAACGATTCCTTAATGATTGTTGGTTTCTAAGATGCTGGTCTTCAAAATCCCCCAGTAAGTGCTTAGTCGCGAACCCGATTCGCCTAAGTTACAAAAACTACTCCGAGTGAAGAGCAACCCTCTCACTCGGGGGCTTAGCTGCGAACCCGATTCACCTAAGTTACAAAAACAACTCCGAGTGAAGAGCAACCCTCTCACTCGGGGGCTTAGTTGCGAACCCAATTTGCCTAAGTTACAAAAACTACTCCGAGTGAAGAGCAACCCCCTCACTCGGGGGGCTTAGCCACGGTCCTCTGAGCTACACCATAAGTACAACGTGGCTCTGTCCTCTGAGCTCCGCCACAAGTACAACGTAGCTCATAATCGCCTAAGTTATAAAAACTAATCTGAGCGAAGAGCAACCCTCTGACTCGGGGGCTTAGCTGCGACCCTGTAATCGCCTAAGTTACGAAATCTACTCCGAGCGAAGAGCAACCCTCTCACTCGGGGGCTTAGCTACGACCCCGTAATCGCCTAACATACGAAATCTACTCTGAGTGAAGAGCAACCCTCTCACTCGGGGGCTTACCTGCGACCCCATAATCGCCTAAGTTACAAAATCTACTCCCAGTGAAGAACAACCTGTTGGAAATATGCCCTAGAGGCAATAATAAAAGTATTATTATTATATTTCCTTGTTCATGATAATCGTCTGTTATTCATGCTTGAATTGTATTGTACGGAAATAGCGATACATGTGTGAATACATAGACCACAATGAGTCCCTGGTAAGCCTCTAGTTACCAGCTCGTTGATCAACAGATGGTCACAGTTTCCTGACCATGGACATAGGATGTCAGTGATAACGGGGTCACATCATTAGGAGAATGATGTGATGGACAAGACCCAATCCTGAGCATAGCACGAGATCGTATAGTTCGTAATGCATAAGCTTTTCGGTGTCAAGTATTTATTCCTTAGACCATGAGGTTGTACAACTCCCGGATGCCGTAGGAATACTTTGGGTGTGCCAAACGTCACAACGTAACTGGGTGGCTATAAAGGTACGCATCGGGTATCACCGAAAGTGTCTGTTGGGTTAGTACGAACCGAGACTGGGATATTGTCACTCCGTATGACGGAGAGGTTCCTCTGGGCCCACTCGGTAAGACATCATCATAATGAGCTCAAGGTGACTAAGGAGCTAGTCATGGGATGATGGATTACAGATCGACTAAAGAGACTTGCCATGACGAGATTGAACAAGGTATCGGGAATACCGACGATCGAATCTCGGGCAAGTACAGTACCGATGGACAAAGGGAATAACATACGGGATTGAGTGAATCCTTGACACGGTGGTTCATCCGATTAAGATCATCGAGGAACATGTGGGAACCAACATGGGTATCCAGATCCCGCTGTTGGTTATTGACCGGAGAGTGGTCTCGGTCATGTCTACGTGTCTCCCGAACCCGTAGGGTCTACACACTTAAGGTTCGGTAACGCTAGGGTCGTAGAGATACATGCACGTGGAAACCCAAAAGTTGTTCGGAGTCCCGGATGAGATCCCGGATGTGACGAGGAGTTCCGGAATGGTCCGGAGGTAAAGAATGATATATAGGAAGTCCAGTTTCGGCCATCGGGTGAACTCCGGGGGCAACCGGGAGTGTCCCGGGACCACCGGAGGGGTCCCGGGGGTCCACCGGGTGGGGCCACCCATCCCGGTGGGGCCCCTAGGCCGCAAGGGGGAAGTGGTCAGCCCTGGTGGGCTGGCGCACCACATGGGCCCTCCTCCCCATGCGCCTAGGGTTGAAACCCTAGGGGGGGAGGGGGCGCCACCTTGCCTTGGGGGACAAGAATTCCCCCCTGGCCGCCGCCCCACCCTGCAGATGGGATCTGCAGGGCCGGCGCTCCCCCCTGGCCCCCTATATATATGTGAGGGGGGAGAGGGCAGCCGCATCCTTGCCCCTGGCACCTCTCCCCCTCCCGTCACACCTCGTACTCTCTCCGCAGTGCGCCGGCGAAGCCCTGCAGGATTCTCCACTGCATCCACCACCACGCCGTCGTGCTGCTGGATCTCCGATGACCTCTCCTCCCCCCC
>LR738711.1:817951740-818023202 GCA_902687465.1 Secale cereale | reverse complement strand
CCTCCCCCCCCCCCCCTTTCTGGATCAAGAAGGAGGTGACGTTGTTGTACCGGACGTGTGTTGAACGCGGAGGTGTCGTCCGTTCGGTGCTAGATCATCGGTGACGAAGAACGAGAAGAGTACGACTACTTCATCCTCGCTTCTTCGAAAGCTTCCGCTCGCGATCTACAAAATTATATGTAGATGCACTCTAACTTGTTCGTTGCTAGATGTCTCCTTAGATGGATCTTGGTGTAAGCGTAGAAAATTTTTGAATTCTGCTACGTTCCCCAACAGTGGCATCTGAGCTAGGTCTTATGCGTAGCATCTTGCACGAGTAGAACACAAAGCAGTTGTGGGCGTTTGAGTTTGCTCAATTTTCTTACCGTTACTAGTCTAATCTTGATTCGGTGGTATTGTGGGATGAAGCGGCCCGGACCGACCTTACACGTACGCTTACGTGAGACTGGTTCCACCGACAGACATGCACTAGTTGCATAAGGTGGCTGGCGGGTGTCTGTCTCTCCTACTTTAGTCGGATCGGATTCGATGAACAGGGTGCTTATGAAGGGTAAATAGAAATTGACAAATCACGTTGTGGTTTTGGCGTAGGTAAGAAACGTTCTTGCTAGAAAACCTATAGAAGCCACGAAAAAAACTTGCAACAACAATTAGAGGGCGTCTAACTTGTTTTTGCAGCATGTGCTATGTGACGTGGTATGGCCAAAAGAAGATGTGATGAATGATATATGTGATGTATGAGATTGATCATGTTCTTGTAATAGGGAATCACGACTTGCATGTCGATGAACTTGACAACCGGCAGGAGCCATAGGAGTTGTCTTAATTATTGTATGACCTGCGTGTCACTGAATAAACGCTATGTAACTACTTTACTTTATTGCTAAATGTTAGCCATAGTAGTAGAAGTAATAGTTGGCGTGACGACTTCTTCAAGACACGATGATGGAGATCATGATGATGAAGATCATGGTGTCGAGCCGGTGACAAGATGATCATGGTGCCCCGAAGATGGAGATCCAAGGAGCAAGATGATATTGGCCATATCATGTCACTTTAATTGATTGCATGTGATGTTTATCATGTTTATGCATCTTGTTTACTTAGAACGACGGTAGTAAATAAGATGATCTCTCACTAAAAAAATTCAAGAATTGTGTTCCCCCTAACTGTGCACCGTTGCTAAAGTTCGTTGTTCCGAAGCACCACGTGATGATCGGGTGTGATAGGTTCTAATGTTCGCATACAACGGGTGTAAGCCAGATTTACACACGCAATACACCTAGGGTTCACTTGACGAGCCTAGCATGTACAGACATGGCCTCGGAACACGGAAGATCGAAAGGTCGAACACGAGTCGTATAGAAGATACGATCAACATGAAGATGTTCACCGTTGATGACTAGTCCGTCTCACGTGATGATCGGACACGGGCTAGTCGATTCGGATCGTGTATCACTTAGATGAATAGAGAGATGTCATTCTGAGTGGGAGTTCATTAAAATTTGATTAAGATGAACTTAATTATCATGAACTTAGTCTAAATTCTTTACAATATCTCTTGTAGATCAAATGGCCCACGCTCAAGTTTCCCTCAACTTCAACACGTTCCTAGAGAAAACCAAGCTGAAAGACGATGGTAGCAACTATACGGATTGGGTCCGTAACCTGAGGATTATCCTCATAGCTGCCAAGAGATCATATGTCCTTGAAGCACCGCTAGGTGATGCACCTGGTCCCGATGCGACCCAAGACGTTTTGAACGTCTGGCAGTCGCGTAGTGATGATTACTCCCTGGTTCAGTGCGGCATGCTTTACGGCTTAGAGTCCGGGCTCCAAAAACGTTTTGAGAACCACGGAGCATATGAGATGTTCGAAGAGCTGAAAATGGTTTTCCAAGCTCTTGCCCGAGTCGAGAGATATGATGTCTCCGTCGCATTCTACAGCTGTAAGATGGAGGAGAATAGTTCTGTCAGTGAGCACATCCTCAAGATTTCTGGATTGCACAACCGCTTGTCTCAGCTGGGAATGAATCTCCCAGATGAAGCGGTCGTTGACAGAATCCTCCAGTCGCTCCCACCAAGCTTCAAGAGCTTCGTGTTAAACTTCAATATGCAGGGGATGGAGAAGTCCATTCCCGAGGTGTATTCAATGCTGAAATCAGCGGAGGTGGATATCAAGAAAGAACATCAAGTGTTGATGGTCAATAAAACCACTAAGTTCAAGAAAGGCAAGGGTAAGAAGAACTTCAAGAAGGACGGCAAGGGAGTTGCCGCGCCCGGTAAGCCTGTTGCCGGGAAGAAGCCAAAGCATGGACCCAAGCCTGAGACAGAGTGCTTTTATTGCAAGGGAACGGGTCACTGGAAGCGGAACTGCCCCAAATACTTAGCAGACAAGAAGGCCGGGAACGTCAAAGGTATATTTGATATACTTGTTATTGATGTGTACCTTACCAGCGCTCGTGGTAGCTCCTGGGTATTTGATACCGGTGCAGTTGCTCATATTTGTAACTCTAAGCAGGAGCTGCGGAATAAGCGGAGACTGGCGAAGGATGAGGTGACTATGCGCGTCGGGAATGGTTCCAAGGTCGATGTGATCGCCGTCGGCACGCTGCCTCTACATCTACCCTTGGGATTAGTTTTAAACCTTAATAATTGTTATTTAGTACCATCTTTGAGCATGAACATTGTATCTGGATCTCGTCTTGTGCGAGATGGCTAGTCTTTCAAATCGGAGAATAATGGTTGTTCTATTTATTTGAGAGATATGTTTTATGGTCATGCCTCACTGGTCAATGGTTTATTTTTGATGAATCTCGAACGAGATGATACACATATTCATAGTGTAGATGCCAAAAGATGTAAAGTTGATAATAATAGTCCCACATACTTGTGGCATTGCCGCCTTGGTCATATTGGTGTCAAACGTATGAAGAAGCTCCATTCAGATGGACTTCTAGAGTCTCTTGATTATGAATCATTTGACACGTGCGAACCATGCCTCTCGGGCAAGATGACCAAGACTCCGTTCTCCGAAACAATGGAGCGAGCAACCAACTTGTTGGAAATCATACATACCGATGTGTGCGGTCCAATGAGTGTTGAGGCTCGCGGAGGCTATCGTTATGTTCTCACCCTCACAGATGACTTGAGTAGATATGGGTATATCTATTTGATGAAACACAAGTCTGAGACCTTTGAAAAGTTCAAGGAATTTCAGAATGAGGTTGAGAATCAACGTGACAGAAAAATAAAGTTCTTGCGATCAGATCGTGGGGGTGAATATTTAAGTCATGAATTTGGCACGCACCTAAGGAAATGTGGAATTGTTTCACAATTGACACCGCCCGGAACACCTCAATGTAACGGTGTGTCCGAACGTCGAAATCGTACTCTGTTGGACATGGTGCGATCTATGATGTCCCTCACCGATTTACCGCCATCTTTTTGGGGTTATGCTTTAGAGACTGCCGCATTCACTTTAAATAGGGCTCCGTCGAAATCCGTTGAGACGACTCCGTATGAACTTTGGTTTGGCAAGAAACCGAAGCTGTCGTTTCTAAAAGTTTGGGGTTGCGATGCTTATGTCAAGAAACTTCAACCTAAAAAGCTCGAACCCAAATCAGAAAAATGCGTCTTCATAGGATACCCAAAGGAAACGATTGGGTATACCTTCTACCACAGATCCGAAGGCAAAGTCTTTGTTGCCAAGAATGGATGCTTTTTGGAGAAAGAGTTTCTCTCGAAAGAAGTGAGTGGGAGGAAAGTAGAACTTGATGAGGTGACAGTCACCCCTCCTGGACCGGAAAGTAGCGCAACGCAGGAAATTGTTCCTGAGGTGCCTGCACCGACAAGGGAGGAAGCTAATGATGATGATCATGAAGAAACAAATAAAGTTACTACTGAACTTCGAAGGTCCACGAGGGCACGTTCCGCACCAGAGTGGTACGGCAACCCTGTCCTAGAAATCATGTTGTTAGACAACGGGGAACCTTCGAACTATGAAGAAGCGATGGCGGGCCCGGATTCCAATAAATGGCTTGGAGCCATGAAATCCGAGATAGAATCCATGTATGAAAACAAAGTATGGACTTTGGTGGACTTGCCTGATGACAGGCACGCCATAGAAAACAAATGGATATTTAAGAAGAAGACAGACGCGGATGGTAATGTGACCATCTATAAGGCTCGGCTTGTCGCTAAGGGTTATCGACAAGTTCAAGGGATTTACTACGACGAGACTTTCTCTCCCGTAGCGATGCTGAAGTCAGTCAGAATCATGTTAGCTATTGCCGCATTCTATGATTATGAGATTTGGCAAATGGACGTCAAAACGGCATTCCTTAATGGCTTCCTCAAGGAAGAGTTGTATATGATGCAGCCGGAAGGTTTTGTCGATCCAGAGAACGCTAACAAGGTATGCAAGCTCCAGCGCTCGATTTACGGGCTGGTGCAAGCATCTCGGAGTTGGAATATTCGCTTTAATGATGTGATCAAAGCGTTTGGCTTTATACAGACTTATGGAGAAGCATGTATCTACAAGAAAGTGAGTGGGAGCTCTGTGGCATTTCTCATATTATATGTGGATGACATATTGCTGATGGGAAATGATATAGAATTCTTGGAAAATGTAAAGGCCTACTTGAATAAGAGTTTTTCAATGAAGGACCTTGGAGAAGCTGCTTACATATTAGGCATCAAAATCTATAGAGATAGATCAAGACGCCTCATTGGTCTTTCACAAAGTACATACCTTGACAAGATATTGAAAAAGTTCAATATGGATCAGTCCAAGAAGGGATTCTTGCCTGTTTTGCAAGGTATGAGATTGAGCAAGGCTCAGTCGCCGACCACGGCAGAAGATAGAGAAAAGATGAGTGTCATTCCCTATGCCTCGGCCATAGGTTCTATCATGTATGCCATGCTGTGTACCAGACCTGATGTGAACATTGCCATAAGTTTGGTAGGGAGGTACCAAAGTGATCCCGGTATGGAACACTGGACAGCGGTCAAGAACATCCTGAAGTACCTGAAAAGGACTAAGGATATGTTTCTCGTTTATGGAGGTGACGAAGAGCTCGTCGTAAAGGGTTACGTCGATGCTAGCTTCGACACAGATCTGGATGACTCTAAGTCTCAAACCGGATACGTGTATATTTTGAACGGAGGGGCAGTCAGCTGGTGCAGTTGCAAGCAAAGCGTCGTGGCGGCATCTACATGTGAAGCGGAGTACATAGCTGCTTCCGAAGTAGCGCAGGAAGGAGTCTGGATGAAGGAGTTCATCACCGACCTAGGAGTCATTCCAAGCGCGTCAAGCCCGATGACTCTCTTCTGTGACAACACTGGTGCTATTGCCATTACCAAGGAGCCCAGGTTTCACAAGAAGACCAAGCACATCAAGCGCCGTTTCAACTCCATCCGGAATTATGTTCAGGATGGAGACATAGATATTTGTAAAGTGCATACGGATCTGAATGTTGCAGACCCGTTGACTAAACCTCTTCCACGGGCAAAACATGATCAACACCAGAACTCTATGGGTGTTCAATTCATCACAATGTAACTAGATTATTGACTCTAGTGCAAGTGGGAGACTGTTGGAAATATACCCTAGAGGCAACAATAAAAGTATTATTATTATATTTCCTTGTTCATGATAATCGTCTGTTATTCATGCTTGAATTGTATTGTACTGAAACAGCGATACATGTGTGAATACATAGACCACAATGAGTCCCTGGTAAGCCTCTAGTTACCAGCTCGTTGATCAACAGATGGTCACAGTTTCCTGACCATGGACATAGGATGTCAGTGATAACACGATCACATCATTAGGAGAATGATGTGATGGACAAGACCCAATCCTGAGCATAGCACGAGATCGTATAGTTTGTAATGCATAAGCTTTTCGGTGTCAAGTATTTATTCCTTAGACCATGAGGTTGTACAACTCCCGGATGCCGTAGGAATACTTTGGGTGTGCCAAACGTCACAACGTAACTGGGTGGCTATAAAGGTACGCATTGGGTATCACCGAAAGTGTCTGTTGGGTTGGTACGAACCGAGACTGGGATATTGTCACTCCGTATGACGGAGAGGTTCCTCTGGGCCCACTCGGTAAGACATCATCATAATGAGCTCAAGGTGACTAAGGAGCTAGTCATGGGATGATGGATTACGGATCGAGTAAAGAGACTTGCCATGACGAGATTGAACAAGGTATCGGGAATACCGACGATCGAATCTCGGGCAAGTACAGTACCGATGGACAAAGGGAATAACATACGGGATTGAGTGAATCCTTGACACGGTGGTTCATCCGATGAAGATCATCGAGGAACACGTGGGAACCAACATGGGTATCCAGATCCCGCTGTTGGTTATTGACCGGAGAGTGGTCTCGGTCATGTCTACGTGTCTCCCGAACCCGTAGGGTCTACACACTTAAGGTTCGGTAACGCTAGGGTCGTAGAGATACATGCACGTGCAAACCCGAAAGTTGTTCGGAGTCCCGGATGAGATCCCGGACGTGACGAGGAGTTCCGGAATGGTCCGGAGGTAAAGAATGATATATAGGAAGTCCAGTTTCGGCCATCGGGTGAACTCCGGGGGTCACCGGGAGTGTCCCGGGACCACCGGAGGGGTCCCGGGGGTCCACCGGGTGGGGCCACCCATCCCGGTGGGGCCCCTAGGCCGCAAGGGGGAAGTGGCCAGCCCTGGTGGGCTGGCGCACCACATGGGCCCTCCTCCCCATGCGCCTAGGGTTGAAACCCTAGGGGGGAGGGGGCGCCACCTTGCCTTGGGTGGCAAGAATTCCCCCCTGGCCGCCGCCCCACCCTGCAGATGGGATCTGCAGGGCCGACGCACCCCCCTGGCCCCCTATATATATGTGAGGGGGGAGAGGGCAGCCGCACCCTTGCCCCTGGCGCCTCTCCCCCTCCCGTCACACCTCGTACTCCCTCCGCAGGGCGCCGGCGAAGCCCTGCAGGATTCTCCACTGCATCCACCACCACGCCGTCGTGCTGCTGGATCTCTGACGACCTCTCCTCCCCCCTTGCTGGATCAAGAAGGAGGTGACGTTGCTGTACCGGACGTGTGTTGAACACGGAGGTGCCGTCCGTTCGGCGCTAGATCATCGGTGACGAAGAACGAGAAGAGTACGACTACTTCATCCTCGCTTCTTCGAAAGCTTCCGCTCGCGATCTACAAAACGACATGTAGATGCACTTTAACTTGCTCGTTGCTAGATGTCTCCTTAGATGGATCTTGGTGTAAGCGTAGAAATTTTTTGAATTCTACTACGTTCCCCAACACAACCCTCTCACTCGGGGGCTTAGCTGCGACCCGGTAATCACCTAAGTTACGAAATGTACTCCAAGTGAAGAACAACCCTCTCACTCGGGGGCTTAGTCGTGGTCCTCCGAGCTACGCCATAAGTACAACGTGGCTCTGTCCTCCGAGCTCCACCACAAGTACAACGTAGCTCATAATTGCCTAAGTTACAAAAACCACTCCGAGTGAAGAGCAACCCTCTCACTCGGGGGCCTAGCTGCGGTCCTCCGAGCTACGCCATAAGTACAACGTGGCTCTGTCCTCCGAGCTCCGCCACAAGTACAACGTAGCTCGTAATCGCCTAAGTTACAAAAACTACTCCTAGTGAAGAGCAACCTGATACGTCCAAAACGTATCTATAAGTTCTGCTTGCTCCATGCCTCTTTTGTGTGATATTGCTATGATATTTATGGACTTCCATACACTTTTGATCATATTTGGACTAACCTATTAACTCAGTCCACCCCAGTGCCAGTTTCTGTTTTCTGCTATTTTTGTATTCCAGGTTTTCCCATTACGTAAACTACCAGAAAAATTCCGGGAAAAATATATAAAAAATCAGCGTTCCGGAAGCTTCCATGCGGCCAAAGTAGGGCCGGAGGGGGGCCACCAGGGCTCCAGGCGCCCTGGCCACGCGGCCCCCCTCCAGGCCGCGTCGGGGGGGCGCCTGGGCCCCCCTTAGCTCCCCTGGTGACCCCCTTTGGCATATATTTAACACCTGTCGAGGAAACCCTGATTCCAGACCCCTTTTCTCCAGACGCAATTCCGATCTCCGCCGCCATCACCATCAAGCTTCGGGGGACCAGAATTCCTGTGCCGGCACCCTGCCGGGACGGGGAAGTGCCCCCGGATTCATCTCCATCGACGTTGCTTCCTCCCTCCATGATGCGGGAGTAGTTCCTCCTCGAGGCTGAGGTTTCTACCAGTAGCTATGTGGTCAATTCTATCTCCCATGATGTGATCTTTGTTGTGATCATAGGCTATTTTAATCTAGGGTGATCCCATGATATTTCCCCTTCCTCTATGTATTGGATTGATGTACTCACTTGTCTTTATCTAGTATAATCCCCGAGACCAAGGTGACAGCGGTCTATTGGACATGGATTAGAAAAATATTTTCATGAGTGATTTCCTCTCTTGTGTGTTGATTGAAGATTGAGAGTCTCTTGGTGCTTGTCTTTGACTATCCTTTAGATATGTTGTGGTGATTGTGAGACTCTCTTTGGATGGCCGCGGTGACATTGGGAAATCCTTAGATTGAGAACTACGAACTTTGAGGTGTGCTTTTGTAGCCCTACATAATTCTCGTCCTCTCTTGACCATGAAGGAATGACCTCCGGGTGCGTCTCCATTGCATGTTTTATGGGAAATATCATGTGATTCGATTATGTTAATGTTGTTGGGAGTTTCCACTAGTGAAAGTATGAAGCCTAGGCCTTGTTTCCACCATTGCAATACCATTTGTGCTCACGTTTACCACTTGTTTGCTTGCTGCACTTTTTATTACAGATTTATATTGCTTTATTTTGCCATCCATATCACTTGCCATTTAACATCTCTTCGCCGAACTAGTGCACCTATACATCTAACAAGTGTATTAGGTGTGTTGGGGACACAAGAGACTTCTTGTATCTTAGTTGCAGGGTTGCTTGAGAGAGACCATCTTCAACCTCTACTTCCCTGAGTTCGATAAACCTTAGGTCATCCACTTGAGGGAAATTGCTGCTGTCCTACAAACCTCTGCGCTTGGAGGCCCAACATAGTCTACAAGAGTAGAAGCGTGTGTAGACATCACAACCCTCTCACTCGGGGGGCTTAGTTGCGGTCCTCCGAGCTATGCCATAAGTACAACATGGCTCTATTCTCCGAGCTCCGCCACAAGTACGACGTAGCTCGTAATCGCCTAAGTTACAAAAACTACTCCGAGTGAAGAGCAACCCTCTCACTCGGGGGCTTAGCTGCGGTCCTCCGAGCTCCGCCACAAGCACAACGTTGCCATCAAGACATCGACTCAAAATCCAAACGGCCAGAAAGAGTCAGGAGCAAAACAAGCAAATGTGAAAGGAATCAGATCCAGATAAAGTCCCTCAAGATTCGGGCAAGAGTACCTGGGCCACGGGCCCACAAGAGTTTAACGATTACAGGATCACTCGGAATTCCGAGGCAAATTGAATCAAAGTATCAAAGTTCACTCACTCCTCAGGAGGAGGCGGGCTCGCGGGTGCAACAAACTGGTCCAGGTCGATCCCATCGGCGATGCGGGTGGCTGCTTCCAAGAAAGTCTCCATGAACGACTGGAACTGGAGCTCCTTCGTATTGGCGACCTTGAGCGCCGCAAGCCTCCTCTCCTTCACCTCCTTGCAGTGCACCCAGACCAAAGACAGCGCCACGTCAGCTCCACCATGGGTGGATGACTTCTTCCACTCCTGCACTCGACTAGGGATCTCATTGAGTCGAGTCATCAGGGACTCAAGGTTGTTCTCTTGCACAACTTCCCTCCAGAGTGCGGCATCGATCCGAGCCATCACTACTTCCAGTCGACCAAGGTAGCCCGTGGCACCAGTGAGGCGAGACTCCAACCTCAAGATATTCATGGCAGCTTCGTCCTTGAAAATGGAATTGACTGGGTCCAGATCGGGTTTGACCTGCCCAGTCTCTTCTTCAAAGTTGCGGCAGAATTCTACACAATAAGGAACACGCCGAGTCAGCAAGTAAGTTACAGGTCGACCAATCTGACTAAGTCTGAGCAAAAGAGGTACACCTTTGAGCACGAGATACCAGTTCTTGGTGAGGTCGCCCAGATAAGCCTCCAGCTCGTTCTTCTTCTGGAAGAGGCCCTCGTATTTCTCGTTCTGGGCGTTCTTGGCACCCTTTAGTCGAGTCACGTCTTGGTTGGCTGCGTCGAGGGAACTCTTCAACCTGATGATCTCCGCTTCAAGCGTGCCGACCGAAGCCAGCTTCTGCTCCGTCAGTTCAGTTCTCTCCTATGCCCTCTGCCGCGCCGCCGCCAAGTCGAGGTCCTTCTGCTCCAGGGCCGCCTTCAGTTGATCTACAAGAGACGTCACTAGACAGATGAACATGAGGATACACAGGACATACTTATCGAAGGTCAGTCGACGAGTTGCTCGCGTTAGTTACCAGCTGCTTCGTCCTGAGTCTTCTTCAAGTGGTCCTGAGCCAGCTGCAAGTCGAGATTGAGCTGGACCTTCTTCTTCTCAAGATCCGCAAATTTGGCTCCAAACTCACAAGATCTCTGCATCAACACAGCAAATCAGAATTCTAAGACTGCAGTCGAGTCAAACACTCAACCGTAGTCTCAGGGACTACACCCAGTGGGTGCACTGAGCGTGCCCCCACTGGTTCTCGCTCGGCCAAGATCAGTCTGGCCCGAGGTCAAAAAAACAACACAAGGAGGAAAAGTTCTATTATCAGACCATGGCCGACTCCAGCAGTCGACCACGGTCTCGGGGGCTACACCCAGTGGGTGCACTGAGCGTGCCCCCACTGGTTCTCGCTCGGCCAAGATCAGTCTGACCCGAGCTCAAGAGAAGTACGGAACAAATAAGACACATTCTAAAGACCACAGTCAACTGACTTCAGTCAATCATGGCCTCGGGGACTACACCCACTGGGTGCACTGAGCGTGCCCCCAGCGGTACTATCGGTCGGCCTACAAAAGCTAAAAGCTACAAGACAAAGCACCGAGTGGGTGTGGCATCATCTCACGAACAAGGAAGTAGATTTCTCAAAACTGAAGACTACACCAATACAGCAAATCAGTCGGAAGAGACAAACCTGGACATTGGTCCGAAGGGCCGAGCTAGCATTGTAAGCAGCCATGCTAGCCTCGTACGCCGCCTTCGTCCTCTCCATCATCAGCCCCGCCTGACGAATGGCTTCTTGAGCTGCGCCCACGGGATCCTCCGGGACGTGATGGGTGGAGAAGAGGACAGACGGCGGAGCAGGCGCTGGGTCAACGGCCGGACCAGTCGACAAAGAAGGGCGGACAGTCGACACAGGAACGGCGAAGGAGACCGTGGTCCGGGCCACGTCTTCCTGTTGCTGGGCCTCAGAGCCAGAGGGCGCCTTCCAGCCCTTCCTTCCCGTGCGTCGTCGAGTCACTCCCGAGCGCTCCTCATCGTCGTCATCATCATCGTCTGGGGGCTCTATGACATGGCGTGGCACTTCATAAAAGACAATTATGAAGTTCAGTCGACCGTCAGTTCAAACCGACAAAAAGCAAAGTACGATCTACAACCCGCACCTGCGCGGGACGTAGTAGCATCCGCGGTCTCCTCATCATCCCGACCCTTGTCGATATCCATCGAGGTCGAGGAAGTAGCAGCACTGAAAATCTCCTTGAAAGTGAGTCGACGAAGACAAAGTCGACCTCCGAAAAGCAGGGAGAAATAAAACAGAACAGCACTTACGTAGAGGCGATTGGGACGTCCACCTTGATCTTGGGCATGACCTTCCGGGGCTTGACGGCGGTGACCTTGGGCTGCTTGGGCGCCTTTTCGGTCGGATTGGGAGTGGCCGTACGAGCCCGCTTCTGCACCTGGGAGCTGGAGGGGCCCGCTCGGGAGCGCGCAACCTCTGGGTCATGCTTTCCCTTGGAGCGCTTCTCGCCGCGGGGAGGTGACTCGACCTCCTCGCTGCTGCTGGAGTCCTCGCTCTCCTCTCCCGTCTCTTCATCGGACTTCCACTCGGAAACATCGCCGGCGCCCTCTTCGCCCTCCTGGACCTGATCCCCGTTGGGCACCGAGTACATTTCGGTGTAGATCTGCAGAAAAGAAGGATTTGCCAAATGTCAGTCGGATTCATCAGGACAACTGCAAACAAGAAACAAGAACATCACTCGGAAGTTAAGGCCAGACCTTGTCAGGAAGATGGTCGGCGTTGAATGGAGGAACCCTTCTGAGCCCCCTGGGGTTGTCTTTGTTCCCCGTGATGCACTTCAGACACTGCGCCACCATCTTCGCTGAAGCTTCCTCTGGGTGGACTCGAGACGAGTCGTCGACGCCGGAATACAGCCACATCGGGTGGTCTCGAGCTTGGAGAGGCTGGATCCTCCGCATAAGGTACACCTCAAGCAGATCCAACCCTGTAACCCCGTCGCGGACCAGCTGGACGACCTGCTCCACCAGCATGTCCACTTCCACCTGTGACACCCCGAGACCGATGCGCCAGGTGTCAGCCAGTTATTCGTTGTCGTTGCCATGTCATATGCTTGCGTGTTGCATTTTACCATGTCATCGTGTGCATTGCATCCTCATGTTTTCAAAACTTGCATCCGCCCGAGTCCCCTCGTCCTTTTCGTTGTCCGTTCTGAGCCCAGACACACTCACAGCGCCCGCGGTGTCTCCGAATATTTATTTTATGAGTGGCCGAAAAATGTTCTCGGACTGGGTTGAAACTTGGCGTGTGGTCTTATTATAGTGTAGACAGGCCGCCTGACAAATTTCATCGCAATCGGAGCTCGTTTGATAGCCCAACGAATATATATAGCGTCACTAGTCGCCGGTTTAAACGTTGAACGTTTTCGGTCTCCGAAAACCTCCGCGGGTCACTCTCTCTTCTCTCCTCTCAGCCCGAAGGCCTCCTACACAGCCCACCAATCAGCCCACTAGGACTCCCCTAGCCTCCCCCACGATCGGATCCGTCGGATCGCGATCGGAGGGCTCAAAAACCCCTTCAAACACCCCAAACCCTAATCCCAAGACCCCCTTGCCTATTTAAGCACATCCCCTTGCCATTTTTGGCCTCCTCCTATCTCCCACCTTGTCTTCCGCGCAGCCAATCCCCTCCTCCTCCATTTTCTGGCCCGGCCACCTCATAAGCGCCACGTGGTGGCCTCCTAGTGGTCAGCCGCCACCTGAGCCGCGCCCTCCACCACTCCTACGCCTCCACCTGGCCTCTCCCCGCGCCCCCAGCCGCCGCGGCCCGTCAGGCCCGCTCCACCGCCCGACCGGGCCCAAGTCGCCGAGCCGCCCCACTCCTCGCGCCATTCTAGATCGAGGGAGGAGCCCCCGATCCCGAGCTCCGCGCTACCGTTCCTCCCTGCCTTCGCCCGCCGCTGGGACATCGTCGCCGCCGCCCGTCTCCAACCGCGCCGCCGCCCGTCTCCAGCAGCCCCGCCGCTCCCCTGCGCCCGACGCCCTGGATCCACTCCTCTAGAGGCCCCGTCCAGTGCCCTCGCCGGCGGCCTCTGCTGCGCCGCCGCCCCCTGCATCGGCCAGCCTCGTCCCGACGGACGACGAGCGCCAGCCCGACCAGCCGTGTGGGCTGCCTCCCTCCCTCTGGGCCGCAGCCAGGCCAGATCTCGGGGCCCAGCTGCCTCCTCCCCGTGGCCAGATCCGCGGGCTCGAGGCCCACTTCTTCCCCGCTCTATCCTGCCTCCTCCACTTTAGGCTCGGCCCGCAAGGGTGAGCCCACTATTCCCCACCCCGTGCGTCCCTTTACTATACTACGCTCGCTTCTGTTTTTTTCCTAAGTCAATTCCTGCTAAGTCCCTAAAATTGCATAATATGTTGGCATCTTTGCATGGCTGTAACTTCTTCTGTGGTGATCCAAATTGAGTGAATGATATATCAAAATGATCGTGGTGATATGCTCTACACTTTGTTCCATTGTGGCATGCTTGTTTGAGTTCATCTAGATGCTCTAATCTCTGTTGCAAGAGTGCTACTTGTTATAAACTGTTGTTAACTATAATTTTGTTGCATACTCGTGATGCTTGTAACTTGGTGCATGTTTATCCAAAAGGAGCATATGATATGTCAAAATGTTCATTGTGAAGTGCTCTACATTGTGGTTGCTGTAGCATTCATGTTAGGTACCATATTGCCATGTTAATCTCTGTGCAAAAGTGCATGTGGCTGTTAAGTGCTGAAACTTGTTATGAGATGCTGATTTCACTTGCTCATTGCTATTGGTGTGTTTGTCTTCATGCCACATGTTTAGATGTTTTAGAAGCACAATCATATGGTCCTTGTTGTGGTGCAATCCACTTTCCATGATATGCCTTGAGGTGACTTAAACAAGCTTGTAAACATGCCATATCGTCATTGTTGTTTTATACTTAGTGAAAAAACTGCTAAGTCTGAAATCTGTTATAACCTGATGCTATGTTTGCTTGATGCCCTACTCAAATCCATGCTTGTTTTGGAGTGGCCAATGATCATATCTTGTTTTCCATGTTATTGTCTATCCATTCATGCACTTATTTGCACATATGGCCTGCTGTAGCTTATTTATTTCTTGCTCTCAAGTTGCTATAAATTTTACCTCTCAGCTTTTTATCAGCATGTTCAATTTGGTGGAGCTTGTTGCTTTTGATCCATGCCTCCTATGGAGATGCTCCAATGGAGTTGTTGGATATATGATATGTCTATTACATGTCCATGCTCTTTATATACTTAGTTGAGTAGATATGTTTGTTGTTTTGTGTCTCCGAAGGCAGCATCGTGATGTAGTTTTTGCCTTCCCAGATTTTGGCCAAGTCTGGATAATTTTATTGCAACTTGCCATGCTTGGTTAAGTGTGTTCCAGCAAGCTTTTGAGTGTGTTCTAAGTTCATACTTGTTAAGTCTCATGTCTATTACACATCCATGCTTCTTGTTATCATGTTTGGGTGTTGTAACATATATATATATATCTTGCTCCAAAATTGCTATGTGGCTGTTAACTTCAGCTTGTTGTTATATCTTGTTTCATGTGTAAGTGTTGAACCGTTGCTCCGTTTTGAGTGTGTCCTATATGAAACTTGTATGATTTTGCATGTAGAAGCTTAATATCATGTTTGGAGTGTGTTTGCTTGATGTTTGGATGCTTCTTGCATAATTGCCATGTTTGACTTGTTTTGCTCATATCTTCTAGGCCGTAGCTCCGAATTAAGCAAACTTTATATGAAACTTGACTAGAATTTCGTCTAGATCATCATGGTGCATGTTAACTTGCTGTTTAACAACTTTAACTTAAGGTTTGTTCAGATCTGGACTAATTTCAAATTACGCATATGAGGACTTATCGGATTTGTTATGTGTTGATTCCGGCCTCATTTAAACTTGTTATTTTGTGTTGTTTTTTAGTGCTTATTACCTTGCCATGTATTGCATCATATATAGACTTGTCTTGCATCATACTTGGTTGAGCTTCTTGTCTTGTTCTTGTGTTGTGTGTTTACCGTGTTGTGTGCTTCTTCTCGTTAGTGCTTGTTCCGTTGCGATCGTGAGGATTCGTTCGTCTACACGTGGAACGTCTTCAATGCTTCTTCTTCATCTTCTTCGTGGATCCGTTCTTCTTCCTTGCGGGATCTCAGGCAAGATGACCATACCCTTGGATACCTTTACTATCATTGCCCTGCTTAGTTGTCTCGATGCTTTCGTTATATGTCGCGCTACCCATCAGTATTGTCAGCCCTCTCCTTGTTGCCATGAAACCTCTAACCATTGACACCTTCCTAGCGAACCGTTGTTTGGCTATGTTACTCGCTTGCTCAGCCCCTCTTATAGCGTTGTTAGTTGCAGGTGAAGATGAAGATTGATCCATGTCGGATCTTGTTGTTGGAATATCACAATATCTATTATTATTTTTAACACACCTATATACTGGGCATGGGTGGAAGGCTTGGCCTTTTGCTCGGTGTTTTGTTCCACTCATGCCACCTTAGGAGCCGATAAACCGGCATTATGTTCCTTGATTTTGCGTTCCTTACACGGTTGGATATATGGGGACCCCTTGACAGTTCGTCTTTGAATAAAACTCCTCCAGCAAGGCCCAACTTTGGTTTTAATTTTCCTCATAATAACAACTTAATTAATTAATTAAAATTGCATAGGGGGTCGCATCCCCGGGGATTCTTCTACATAGCAGGGGGCTAGTGCTTATGGTGTTGGTCCCAAACGGGGAGACTGCGGGGCCACCACGAGGAAACTCGAGGATTGGCTCCCGTAGGCTCACCTATCCGGATGTGGCCTGAGACGAAATACGCGCGGATACTATCAGGGTGTCGCCACGCCGGGAGGTCTTGCTGGACTTGTTTTACCATTGTCGAAATGTCTTGTGCACCGGGATTCCGAGCCTGATCGGATTATCCCTAAGATAAGGGGTGATAATATTATTATTACTTCTGCTGATCGTGAGAGCTTGTGATGGGCAAAGTTGGGACACCCCTGCAGGGTTATGATCTTTCGAAAGCCGTGCCCGCAGTTATGTGGCAGATTGGAATTTGTTAATGTCCGGTTGTAGAAAACTTGACAGAGGATCCGAGATAAAACACACAACTATGTGAGTAACCGTGACTGTCTCTTTTCACTTTGAGAAGAGAACACGGTGGGGTTATGTTTGACTCGTAGGTAGTTTAGGATCTTTAGCGATCATTACTAGTTTGCGACCGTTTGCGTAGATGCTCATCTTATTCTTGTACTCGTAAGTTATCCACCATACTTTTGCTTAGCCGTTGCTGCAACCTCACCACTTTACCTCTTCCTACCCATTAAGCTTTGCAAGTCTTGATACCCATGGTTATGGGATTGCTGAGTCCTCGTGGCTCACAGATACTACAACAACAGTTGCAGGTGCAGGTTTCCGATGGCTTGACGTGAGAGCGATGTCCTTTGTGTTGGAGTCATTTCTTCTTCTTCTTCTTCAGTCTTGGGTTAGGTTCCGGGTCGGTGGCCTGGGATAGCAGATGGATGTCGTTGTGCTTTTCATGTTTGCATCCATAGTCGGATGCTTTGTATTGATGTTGTTGTATTCATGTGACTTGTATGAATTGTTGTATCCCCTATGTATGTATGTAATGGTACGATGTAATGATATCCATCTTGCTAAGCGCCCGAAAAGCGGTTGTGCCCCAATCACGTAAGTGTCACGTGATCGGGATAGAATCGCATCTTGGGCCTGACAAGTTGGTATCAGAGCCTCGACCGACCATATGACCCCCCTTGATTGATCGTAGTTTGGCCGTTGTTGAGTCTAGAATAAAACTTTTTCGGAGTCTAGTTATATCGGAGAGTAGGAATTCTTTTTACTCCTCAGCCCCTTCGTCGCTCTGGTGAGGAATCTTGATGTAGGTGTTTTGAATTACTCCTCTCCCCCTTCAAATTTTTTTAGGATCACGTGGTTAGTTTTGTTCATTGCGTTGTCTGCTCTTTTCATCTGGTGCATCTCTCGTCAAGTGGATTTGACCCTCTTCTTCTTTGCAAGTTCAACCTCGGTTCTTTTCAACCAATGTCCTTTTCCCCGTCCGATGTTGTCTTTCTTTTTCCCACCCGCCCACCCTTTTGCTTCTCGGAGCCAGAGTCCTTAATCGAGTATCCATCCTACTCGTGTGAAGTCTTTGCTTTCTTTCATCAATTGTTTCAACTGGGGAATTCTTCTCTCGTTTGTCTTCTTCATCTCTTTCTTTTCCGGTGGAATCAATTCAAGTTTTCGGTGTTGATACGTCCAAAATGTATCTATAATTTCTGCTTGCTCCATGCCTCTTTTGGGTGATATTTCTATGATATTTATACACTTCCATACACTTTTGATCATATTTGGACTAACCTATTAACTCAGTGCACCCCAGTGCCAGTTTCTGTTTTCTGCTGTTTTTGTATTTCAGGTTTTCCCATTACGAAAACTGCCAGAAAAATCCCGGAAAAATTATATAAAAAATCAGCGTTCCAGAAGCTTCCCGGCAGCCAAAGTAGGGCCGGAGGGGGGCCACCAGGGCTCCAGGCGCCCTGGTGGCGCGGCCCCCCTCCTGGCCGCGCCGGGGGGGCGCCTGGGCCCCCCAGGCCTCCGCTGATGCCCCCCTTTGACATATATTTAACACGCGTCCCGAAACCCTCGAGACGGGAACCCTTTTTCGCGATCTAATCTATGTTCCGCCGCCGCCGCGCTTCCAAGATCGGGAGCACCAGGAGAACTCTTCCCGGCACCCTGCCGGAGGGGAGGATCACCACCGGGAGCCTCTCCACCACTATGGACGCCTCCCGGATGAGTTGTGAGTAGTCTCCCTTGGACCATGGGTCCATGACCAGTAGCTATGTGATGTTCTCCTCCCCTTCTTGTGCTTCACTAATTAGACCTCGTGAGCTGCCCTACATGATCGAGGCACATATGTAATCCTTATGTTGTTGCTATGTTGAGTTTGCTGGGATCCGATGGATTGTGAGATTATGTTCAGATTGTGTTTGAGTAATATATTTGATTTACCTCTTTTATATTTATGTTCGTAAGTAATTCTTGCATGTTCTCCGTTGTTATTTATTGCTTTGGCCAAGTAGTAGGTAGTGACTCTGATACGTCCAAAACGTATCTATAATTTTTGCTTGCTCCATGCCTTTTTTGTGTGATATTGCTATGATATTTATGCACTTCCATACACTTTTGATCATATTTGGACTAACCTACTAATGGTTGCAAAAGTGCACAATGTTCTTGTTTTATACTTTATTGTGTAGGAATTACTTGGAAATTGACAAAAACGCAAAAGGAGTCGTATTGGAGTAGGACTCTGACTTTCCTGAAATCTGTCTGAGAACGTTTTTTAAATATGGTCACGTTCCGGCCCGAAGACGACGTCAAACGGAAAAAGTCTAGTTGCGAAAGTTGTGGGGAATTTCGAGGCGATGCTTCTGGATATAAAATTCGTCCAGATCGGAGTCCGAACGGCCGAGTAAAGCCCGTTTTACTGAGGCCCAAAATCTGATGACGGGAATCCGAGAGTCTATATAAAGAGAGGAAACCTAGGTCACCAAGGGCCACGAATTTTCCTCCTCCCAAGCCGCCATCTTGGAGGGGAGGACCAGCACCATTGCAGCACCATCCACAAGGAAGAAGGGGGGCCAAGGAGCCGCTGCCCCCTAGGGCCGCCGCCGCCCCCTAGGGCCGCCGCCGCCCCCAGGGCCGCCGTCGTCTCCTCCCAGCCGCCGCCGCCTCCGTGGCCGCCGCCGGCCGCCGCCTCCTCGCGGGGCTGCACCTCTCCATCAACACCACCATCAAGATCCTCCTCACCATGTCCATGTGTGAGTAGTCTTCTCCGGGGCCGAGGGCTCGTACGTGTAGCTATGTGGTTATCTCTCTCTCCCATGATGTGATCTTCGTTGTGATCATAGGCTATGTTAATCTAGGGTGATCCCATGATATTTCCCCTTCCTCTATGTATTGGATTGATGTACTCACTTGTCTTTATCTAGTATAATCCCCGAGACCAAGGTGACAGCGATCTATTGGACATGGATTAGAAAAATATTTTCATGAGTGATTTCCTCTCTTGTGTGTTGATTGAAGATTGAGAGTCTATTGGTGCTTGTCTTTGACTATCCTTTAGATATATTGTGGTGATTGTGGGACTCTCTTTGGATGGCCGCAGTGACATTGGGAAATCCTTAGATTGAGAACTACGAACTTTGAGGTGTGCTTTTGTAGCCCTACATAATTCTCGTCCTCTCTTGACCACGGAGGAATGACCTCCGGGTGCGTCTCCATTGCATGTTTTATGGGAAATATCATGTGATTCGATTATGTTAATGTTGTTGGGAGTTGCCACTAGTGAAAGTATGATCCCTAGGCCTTTTTTCCACCATTGCAATACCATTTGTGCTCACGTTTACCACTTGTTTGCTTGCTGCACTTTTTATTACAGATTTATATTACTTTGTTTTGCCATCCATATCACTTGCCATTTAACATCTCTTCGCCGAACTAGTGCACCTATACATCTAACAAGTGTATTAGGTGTGTTGGGGACACAAGAGACTTCTTGTATCTTAGTTGCAGGGTTGCTTGAGAGAGACCATCTTCAACCTCTACTTCCCTGAGTTCGATAAACCTTAGGTCATCCACTTGAGGGAAATTGCTGCTGTCCTACAAACCTCTGCGCTTGGAGGCCCAACATAGTCTACAAGAGTAGAAGCGTGTGTAGACATCAAGCTATTTCTGGCGCCGTTGCCGGGGAAGTGAGTGCTTGAAGGTATATCTTTAGATCTTGCAATTAAATCTTTTTGATTCTTGTTTTTATTTCACTAGTTATGCTTATGGACAACCTTGCTATTGGATCGTTGCTTGTGGGAAGACGCCCCACACCTGTGATGGTTGCTCCTCCCCCTACTGAAATTGTGCCCTATAAAATACCAGCTGGTATTATCGATTATGTTTTGGCTAATCGTTATGCAGGAGACAGGCATCCCGGTGAACACTTGCTATATCTGTCACAATTATGTTCATTATTTAAGCTTGCAGGTGTATCAAGGGAGTTTGTCATGAGGAAATTGTTCGCCGTATCACTTATAGATAAAGCTTCAGATTGGTATAAGCTTCTCGATAACGCGCACTTGCTTGATTGGCAAGAGCTTATGTCTCTCTTTTATACTAAGTTTTATCCTCTTTATGAAATTCATCGAGACAGGAACTATATCTATAACTTTAGGTCTCGTGACGGAGAGAGCGTAGCTCAAGCTTGGGGGAGACTGAAAACGTTAATGCTAAAAAGTCCTAACCATGGGCTCCCCAAAGATGCTTATGTGGAGAGTAAGAGTACTTTTTTGCATGTGGATCATGGTAACAATGCTTTATGTGATGCTTATATTGTTGAGTTTATTTGTGATCCCACTGAAAATTATTATGAGAAGGGAACATATGCTTATAGATATTTCAATAATATCAAGTTCCCTCTCTTTATGTTGAAGGTTTTGAAGCTGCACTTGTTTTGTCTTCCTATGCTTATTGCTTTGTGCTTCAATGAATTATTCTATTGCAATATTACTATGCATAGGAAGCATGTTAGGCTTAAATGTGTTTGGTATTTGCTTCTTGATGCTCTCTTTTGTTCTTCAACTCTTATTCCTACGAGAGCATCATTAAAGTCTTATGCCTAGCTTAAAGGCATAAAAGAAAGCGCTTTTGGGAGGCAGCCCACAATGAATAAAATTTTATTTTGCTTTTGTTGTGTCTTGATGTTGTTACTACAGTAGCATCATCATTGTATCTTTACTTTTCAGCTTTGTGCCAAGTGTAGCCTCTGATTGCAATAAAGTTCAAAAGTTGTGACGTGCTGTCCAGGAAACAGATTCTGTCCTTGGACAGAAAAATTCGTATAAAATCATCAGATCATCTTTTTGGTCTGAATTTTTTCGACAGCGTGCTCTATACAATTGGCTTTCGGGCGTCTGTTCTGAGTTTTTTTATTTGAGTTGCAGAAGTGCCCCGAAAAAATCATTTACTACCTGCTGGTTTGTTTTTCACAGATTCTGTCCTGTTTTGCCTTTCCTTCATTTTGCAAACCTTGAGCTTGCTTTTTCTTTGCAAAAACCTTTTGGCAATCTTGAGAAACAGTAGACCTTCAAGAATATCCTTATTTCCAGCAAGGAACAATTATTTTATTAAGGGTACTAACCTCGCTAATCAGATTATGATGAGTTATGTATGAAGGGACTTTTCAAGTGTGCGAGGGAAGATGATAAAAAGATTCGGGAGTGTCAAACGCTCAAGCTTGGGGATGCCCCCGTGCACCCCCAAGAAATATTCAAGAAGACTCAAGCGTCTAAGCTTGGGGATGCCCCCGTGCATCCCCTTCTCCATCAACAATTATCAGTTTGTCTTTCGTTCCACTATATTTTTATCACTTCATGTGTTATGTGCTATGCTTGGAGCGTCTTGCTTTTAGTTTCCTTTTTAGTTTTCTTTAGCCTTGCTTGCTGTTCATAACGAGTTGGAACTCAGCTTTCTTTGTGTGAGAGAGAAACACGCTCCACTTCAACCTAGAACATAACATAGAATTTTCATGTCTATCTTTGCTGTGTGTGTTCTTTGTCTTTCAATAGCTACTGTCATGTTTAGCTCTTAGTTTTCATGCTTTTCTTTTTAAAGAGCTTTTGTTTAGTTGGTTGCTGAACTCTCTTGAGTTATCATGCTTATCTTGTTAAGAGAGTTTGTCTGTGGCACTGGTTGATATGTCTATGATAAAAATGCTATGTGCATAATGGTGCTTAGTAGTTCATGTTTTCTTATGGTTAGTCTCAAATAGCTGGGGGGTTCTTAATGTGTTATTGAAGTACCAACATGATTTGTTTGCCTATGATGTGGTATGGATTAGTGATATCTTCCTCCAAGAATTTATTTTGATTGACTTGGCATATGCTCATGCATATTGAAGACTGTAAAGAAAGTTTATCAAGCCTTGATGATCTTTAATTTCTGAGTAGCGATATAACTACCATGCCCGATTCAATGTTGCTTTGTCGCTCTGCATGATTATGACCGTCATTGCTCTTTTAGTTGGTCGCTCCCAGTCTATTGCTAACCTTCGCCTGTACTAAGCGGACTGACTGCTTGTGCATCCAAAATCCTTTAATCCAGTTATGCCATATGAGTCCACCATACCTTCCTATACATGGTATTTACCTGCCATTCCTAACGAAGACTTTCATGTACCATCTCAAAATTATTCAAAAAAGCATTTCTCTTTTGTGCCTCTGTTTTAGCTCATGAGGAAGTAGTAGTTAATTCATGATCTTTTTAAGTTGGACAAGCTTCACCCCGAGATTGCATGTCTAATGTGCAAACCCATAATACGAGAAGGAACTGGCATAGAGTGCGCCCGGCTCATTAAAAAATAATATAAACTAACAAACCCTCCTTCACGCTTTGTTCATGAGAAATCAGAAAACTTTGGCAGTGATAAACAAAGGAGATTAAGAGGATGTGATCGTCCTCATTCAGGAGCCGTTCCTCAAAACTTGTCCAGCTCGAGAAGTGATTGAGTTATCTGCTAGCATTCGTTGACGAAATATGCATATTCTAAAAAAATAATTATTACCTCTGTTTTTAAAACCAAGAGCTCTGGTACATGTTTAGTTTTTGTTTCTGACCACGGGTTTTCAACCTTGCCAACAAAAGTCACGGTTCGAGAGTCTCCACCTTCTTTAAAGCACCAACTATTGAGAGCATGATTGTCATTCTGAGTGTAATGTGCATTGTCCCAAAGTACCATTGTCTTTTGCATGATTATGATATCGTTTATTCTGAAATCATTGTATCTAGTCCTCACTTAAACTTTGGAGGTGCCCCTGCATTTATGTTTTGCTTCACTAAAGGGGGCAAGCGAGATATCACTTTATCATGTTTGCACACCATGCTCATTACAAATCTATTGAGTATCTCAGTTTCATATTGTAAAACTTTCAGTTCTTTGTGATTTTCTCATGAGGCAACTTAATTACTACAGATTCATTGTCTCAGTAAGCACTTGTCATGTGACTGTTAAAAGTTCTTATATGGTTAATAGCATGTCACCACAGAAATTATGCTTGTTATCATTTACCTACTCGAGGACGAGCAGGAATTAAGCTTGAGGATGTTGATACGTCCAAAACGTATCTATAATTTCTGCTTGCTCCATGCCTTTTTTGTGTGATATTCCTATGATATTTATGCACTTCCATACACTTTTGATCATATTTGGACTAACCTACTAATGGTTGAAAAAGTGCACAATGTTCTTGTTTTATACTTTATTGTGTAGGAATTACTTGGAAATTGACAAAAACGCAAAAGGAGTCGTATTGGAGTAGGACTCTGACTTTCCTGAAATCTGTCTGAGAACATTTTTTAAAGATGGTCACGTTCCGGCCCTAAGACGACGTCAAACGGAAAAAGTCTAGTGGCAAAAGTTGTGGGGAATTTCGAGGCGATGCTTCTGGATATAAAATTCGTCCAAATCGGAGTCCGAACGGCTGAGTAAAGCCCGTTTTACTGAGGCCCAAAATCTGATGACGGGAATCCGAGAGTCTATATAAAGAGAGGAAACCTAGGTCACCAAGGGCCACGAATTTTCCTCCTCCCAAGCCGCCATCTTGGAGGAGAGGACCAGCACCATTGCAGCACCATCCACAAGGAAGAAGGGGGGCCAAGGAGCCGCTGCCCCCTAGGGCCGCCGCCGTCGTCTCCTCCCAGCCGCCGCCGCCTCCGTGGCCGCCGCCGGCCGCCGCCTCCTCGCGGGGCTGAACCTCTCCATCAACACCACCATCAAGATCCTCCTCACCATGTCCATGTGTGAGTAGTCTTCTCCGGGGCCGAGGGCTCGTACGTGTAGCTATGTGGTTATCTCTCTCTCCCATGATGTGATCTTCGTTGTGATCATAGGCTATGTTAATCTAGGATGATCCCATGATATTTCCCCTTCCTCTATGTATTGGATTGATGTACTCACTTGTCTTTATCTAGTATAATCCCCGAGACCAAGGTGACAGCAGTCTATTGGACATGGATTAGAAAAATATTTTCATGAGTGATTTCCTCTCTTGTGTGTTGATTGAAGATTGAGAGTCTCTTGGTGCTTGTCTTTGACTATCCTTTAGATATGTTGTGGTGATTGTGGGACTCTCTTTGGATGGCCGCGGTGACATTGGGAAATCCTTAGATTGAGAACTACGAACTTTGAGGTGTGCTTTTGTAGCCCTACATAATTCTCGTCCTCTCTTGACCACGGAGGAATGACCTCCGGGTGCATCTCCATTGCATGTTTTATGGGAAATATCATGTGATTCGATTATGTTAATGTTGTTGGGAGTTGCCACTAGTGAAAGTATGATCCCTAGGCCTTGTTTCCACCATTGCAATACCATTTGTGCTCACGTTTACCACTTGTTTGCTTGCTGCACTTTTTATTACAGATTTATATTACTTTGTTTTGCCATCCATATCACTTGCCATTTAACATCTCTTCTTCGAACTAGTGCACCTATACATCTAACAAGTGTATTAGGTGTGTTGGGGACACAAGAGACTTCTTGTATCTTAGTTGCAGGGTTGCTTGAGAGAGACCATCTTCAACCTCTACTTCCCTGAGTTCGATAAACCTTAGGTCATCCACTTGAGGGAAATTGATGCTGTCCTACAAACCTCTGCGCTTGGAGGCCCAACATAGTCTACAAGAGTAGAAGCGTGTGTAGACATCAGACTCCAAGAGGAAACGTTATGCTTGATTGTGGTTCATGCCCCTCGATGACTAGCTTGAGTGACAGAAACATGAGTCTAGGGGATGTGTTGTTGCCACAAGGGGGAAAACAAAGGTGCTTGTGCCCGCGGGTGCAAGGATTGTTTACTTTACGCAAAGTTCTTTTAATGCAGTTGTCTGTTGCTTTGAGTTTACACTATGGGTGGGACTCGCAACTTAATACCAGCGAGATGTTCTGGATAGATATCTCAAGGTGGATGATTAGTAGTAGATGCAGATGGATTTCGGTCTACTTGCCTTGGCGTACCGCCCATGCTTTGAACCTCTACCTTTCTTGCAACATAGTTAGCATTGGTTTGCGCACATAATTCTGTCAATTGCCCAGTTGTAATTCGTTTACCTCACATAGCTGTTTTATCGTCTTTTGGGAGAGAGACATCACTAGTGAACATCATGGGACCCCGGTCCATATTACCATCACTGATCACATCCGCTATTTACTTTCTGTTTTTACTTACTATTTGCAGCAATACCTATCACTATTATCACTTGCGTTTGATCCTTTGTAAACGACAAGGCCGGAGGGATTGACAACCTCTCTGTACTCGTTGGGAGCAAAGTTATTTGTATCTGTGTGCAGGTCCACGTTGATTGCTAATATCTGGCGCCGTTAGCAGTTGACACCTTCTTGTTGAAACTGGGAGTCTCGGGGGAAATCGATCCTTGGTATCTTTGCCAAGGGAAAACTTCCGCTACACTGCATCTCAAACCTTCCACTTGGGGTAACCAACGAGGGGCGAGAAGCCATCAAGCAAAGTTTTCTGGCGCCGTTGCCGGGGACTCCACTCTTCAAGATAGGGGAGTTGCACGCTATCTTTTACCTTTGCTTTTTAGTCTTGTTAGTTTACCTTTCAGTTTTGCTTTAGTATCCTTTATCGAAAACCACAAAAAAATATTAATTATTTGCTAGTAGTCCTTTCTGTTTAGTCAAGCATGTTAGGATTTGGTGCTTTGAGGGAATCAGAAGTTTTGGATTTCCATCAAAAGGATGGAGAAAATATGAAGAAGGCATGGGACAGAATTTCTGATGCACATAGGAGAATTATGCCTTGGATACCTATAAAAATTGTGCTTAGAAATTTTTACCATGGTCTTTTTAAATGGTGTAAACACTCTCTTGATATTATAGCTGAAGGAGAATTCCTAGAGTGTGATGAAGCTAGAGCTCTTGAAATTATACATGGTCTATCTAGTTACTTTGTTTATGATCGTAGTTTTGATACTGTCATAGATAGACTTGCTACTATTGAGAAGAGAATGGATGCTCTAGACTTAGTGAAGGAAGAGAAACCCAAACCCAATAAGAGAGATATTTTGGAAATAGACAATGATTGGGAGCCTTTGGTTAGGATTAGTATCTCTAATCAAGACTTCCTTGCTTATTGTGATATTGGATCTATGGTTTCTACTATGCCAAAAATTGTTCATGATTCTTTAAAATTTAACATGGATAGATTATCATCTTATCATGAACACACTAATGGAGATATTTCTGAAATCCAGGGAAGAATAAAAGGCGTGCCAGTTAAATTCCTTAGAGGGATTGCAATGATTGATTTCTTCCTCGTGAAGCCAAACCAAGGAAATATAGTGCTTGGAAGGGACTTCCTCCGAGCAGTAAAAGGCTTCATCGATATAGGTAAGGGACAAATCCTCTTACGCGGGAAGGCAAAAGGTGTGTACCCCTTTCCTAGAAAGAACAAAAGTGAACTTGTTGAGGAACCATTTGAAGCAATTTATAACTCCGATTATTATGATGATTATTGATTCCTCTTTGCATTATGCCTAGCTTAAAGGCATAAAAGAAAGCGCTTTTGGGAGGCAGCCCACATGAATAAAAATTTTATTTTTCTTTTGTTGTGTCTTGATGTTGTTACTACAGTAGCATCATCATTGTATCTTTACTTTTCAGTTTTGTGCCAAGTGTAGCCTCTGATTGCAAGAAAGTTCAAAAGTTGTGACGTGCTGTCCAGGAAACAGATTCTGTCCTTGGATAGAAAAATTCGTATAAAATCACCAGATCATCTTTTTGGTCTGAATTTTTTCAACAGCGTGCTCAATACGATTGGCTTTCGGGCGTCTATTCTGAGTTTTTTATTAGAGTTGCAGAAGTGCCCCGAAAAAATCATTTACTACCTGTTGTTCTGTTTTTCACAGATTCTGTCCTGTTTTGCCTTTCCTTCATTTTGCAAACCTTGAGCTTGCTTTTTCTTTGCAAAAACCTTTTGGCAATCTTGAGAAACAGTAGACCTTCAAGAATATCCTTATTTCCAGCAAGGAACAATTATTTTATTATGGGTACTAACCTCGCTAATCAGATTATGATGAGTTATGTATGAAGGGAGTTTTCAAGTGTGCGAGGGAAGATGATAAAAAGATTCAGGAGTGTCAAACGCTCAAGCTTGGGGATGCCCCCATGCACCCCCAAGAAATATTCAAGAAGACTCAAGCGTCTAAGCTTGGGGATGCCCCCGTGCATCCCCTTCTCCATCAACATTATCAGTTCGTCTTTCGTTCCACTATATTTTTATCACTTCATGTGTTATGTGCTATGCTTGGAGCGTCTTGCTTTTAGTTTTCTTTTTAGTTTTCTTTAGCTTTTCATAACGAGTCGGAACTCAGCATTCTTTGTGTGGGAGAGAAACACGCTCCACTTCTACCTAGAACATAACATAGAATTTTCATGTCTATCTTTGCTGTGTGTGTTCTTTGTCTTTCAATAGCTACTATCATGCTTAGCTCTTAGTTTTAATGCTTATCTTTTTAAAGAGCTTTTGTTTAGTTGGTTGCTTGAACTCTCTTTAGTTATCATGCTTATCTTATTAAGAGAGTTTGCTTCTGTTGCATTGGTTGATATGTCTATGATAAAAATGCTACGTGCATAATGGCGCTTAGTAATTCATGTTTTCTTATGGTTAGTCTCAAATAGCTGGGGGGTTCCCAATGTGTTATTGGAGGACGAACATGATTTGTTTGCCTATGATGTGGTATGGTTTAGTAATATCTTCCTTCAAGAATTTATTTTGATTGACTTGGCGTATGCTCACGCATATTTAAGACTATAAAGAAAGTCTGTCAAGCCTTGATGATCTTTTATTTCTGAGTAGCGATATAACTTCCATGCCTGATTCAATGTTGCTTTGTCGCTCTGCATGATTATGACCGTCATTGCTCTCTTAGTTGGTCGCTCCCAGTCTTTTGCTAACCTCCACCTGTACTAAGCGGACTGACTGCTTGTGCATCCAAAATCCTTTAAACCAGTTATGCCATATGAGTCCACCATACCTTCCTATACATGGTATTTACCTGCCATTCCTAACGGAGACTTTCATGTACCATCTCGAAATTATTCAAAAAAAATGCATTTCTTTTTTGTGCCTCTGTTTTAGTTCATGAGGAAGTAGTAGTTAATTCATGATTTTTTTAAGTTGGACAAGCTTCACCCCGGGATTGCATGTCTAATGTGCAAACCCATAATACGAGAAGGAACTGGCAAAGAGTGCGCCCGGCTCAAAATTAATATAACAAACAAACCCTCCTTCACGCTTTGTTCATGAGAAATCAGAAAACTTTGGCAGTGATAAACAAAGGAGATTAAGAGGATGTGATCGTCCTCATTCGAGAGCCGTTCCTCGAAACTTGTCCATCTCAAGAAGTGATTGAGTTGTCTGCTAGCATTCGTTGACGAAACATGCATATCCAAAAAAATAATTATTACCTCTGTTTTTAAAACCAAGAGCTCTGGTACATGTTTTGTCTTTGTTTCCGACCACGGGTTTTCAACCTTGCCAACAAAAGCCACGGTTCGAGAGTCTCCACCTTCTTTTAAAGCACCAACTACTGAGAGCATGATTGTCATTCTGAGTGTAATGTGCATTGTCCCAAAGTAGCATTGTCTTTTGCATGATTATGATATCGTTTATTCTGAAATCATTGTATCTATTCATCACTTAAACCTTGGAGGTGCCCCTGCATTTATGTTTTGCTTCACTAAAGGCGGCAAGCGAGATATCACTTTATCATATTTGCACACCATGCTCATTACAAATCTATTTGATGTTTCAGTATCATATTGTAAAACTTTCAGTTCTTTGTGATTTTCTCATGAGGCAACTTAATTACTACAGATTCATTGTCTCGGTAAGCTTTTGTCATGTGACTATGAAAAAGTCCTGTATGGTTAATAGCATGTCACCACAGAAATTATTCTTGTTATCATTTACCTACTCAAGGACGAGTAGGAATTAAGCTTGGGGATGTTGATACGTCCAAAACGTATCTATAATTTATGCTTGCTCCATGCCTCTTTTGGGTGATATTGCTATGATATTTATACACTTCCATACACTTTTGATCATATTTGGACTAACCTATTAACTCAGTGCACCCCAGTGCCAGTTTCTGTTTTCTGCTGTTTTTGTATTTCAGGTTTTCCCATTACGAAAACTGCCAGAAAAATCCCGGAAAAATTATATAAAAAATCAGCGTTCCAGAAGCTTCCCAGCGGCCGAAGTAGGGCCGGAGGGGGGCCCCTCTCCTGGCCGCGCCGGGGGGCGCCTGGGCCCCCAGGCCTCCGCTGATGCCCCCCTTTGGCATATATTTAACACGCGTCCCGAAACCCTCGAGACGGGAACCCTTTTTCGTGATCTCATCTCTGTTCCGCCGCCGCTGCGCTTCCAAGATCGGGAGCACCAGGAGAACTCTTCCCGGCACCCTGCCGGAGGGGAGGATCACCACCGGGAGCCTCTTCACCACCATGGACGCCTCCCGGATGAGTTGTGAGTAGTCTCCCTTAGACCATGGGTCCATGACCAGTAGCTATGTGATGTTCTCCTCCCCTTCTTGTGCTTCACTAATTAGACCTCGTGAGCTGCCCTACATGATCGAGGCACATATGTAATCCTTATGCTGTTGCTATGTTGAGTTTGCTGGGATCCGATGGATTGTGAGATTATGTTCAGATTGTGTTTGAGTAATATATTTGATCTACCTCTTTTATATTTATGTTCGTAAGTAATTCTTGCATGTTCTCCGTTGTTATTTATTGCTTTGGCCAAGTAGTAGGTAGTGACTCCAAGAGGGAACGTTATGCTTGATTGTGGGTTCATGCCCCTCGATGACTAGCTTGAGTGACAGAAACATGAGTCTAGGGGATGTGCTGTTGCCACAAGGGGGAAAACAACGGTGCTTGTGCCCGCGGGGTGCAAGGATTGTTTACTTTACGCAAAGTTCTTTTAATGCAGTTGTCTGTTGCATTGAGTTTACACTATGGGTGGGACTCGCAACTTAATACCAGCGAGATGTTCTGGATAGATATCTCAAGGTGGATGATTAGTAGTAGATATTGATGGATTTCGGTCTACTTACTTCGGCGTACCGCCCATGCTTTGAACCTCAACCTTTCTTGCAATGTAGTCAGCATTGGTTTGCGTTCGTGGTCCTGTCAATTGCCCAGCTGTAATTTGTTTACCTCACATAGCTGTTTTATCGTCTTTTGGGAGAGAGACATCACTAGTGAACATCATGAGACTCCGGTCCATATTACCATCATTGATCACATACACTATTTACTTTTCCGCTATTTACTTACTATTGCAAAACACTATCTATCACTACTATCATATTGCTTTTAACCCTTTGTGAACTACAAGGCCGGAGAGATTGACAACCTCTCTGTACTCGTTGGGAGCAAAGTTATTTGTATCTGTGTGCAGGTCCACGTTGATTGCTAATTGCGCCGTTAGCAGTTGACACCTACCTGTTGAACCTAGGAGTCTCTGGGGATTCAATCCTTGGCATCTTTGCTAGGGGAAAACACTTCTACTTACTGCATCTTACACCTTCCACTTGGGGTAACCAACGAGGGGTTCGAGGCCCATCACTACCAGGCACCCGAAGCACAGCCAGAGGGGGACCACCAGGGCCCCAGGCGCCCTGGTGGCGCGCCCCCCCCTGGGCCGCGCCGGGGGGGGGGGGGCGCCTGGGCCCCCCGAGCCTCGTCTGACGCCCCCCTTTGGCATATATTTAAAGCGTCTCCCGAAACCCTCGAGACGGGAACTCTTTTTCGCGATCTCATCTCTGTTCCGCCGCCGCCGCCGCTTCCAAGATCGGGAGCACCAGGAGAACTCTTCCCGGCACCCTGCCGGAGGGGAGGATCACCACCGGGAGCTTCTCCACCACCATGGACGCCTCCCGGATGAGTTGTGAGTAGTCTCCCTTGGACCATGGGTCCATGACCAGTATCTATGTGATGTTCTCCTCCCGTTCTTGTGCTTCACTAATTAGTCCTCGTGAGCTGCCCTACATGATCGAGGCACATATGTAATCCTTATGCTGTTGCTATGATGAGTTTGCTGGGATCCGATGGATTATGAGATTATGTTCAGATTGTGTTTGAGTAATATATTTGATTCACCTCTTTTATGTTTATGTTCGTAAGTAATTCTTGCATGTTCTCTGTTGTTATTTATTGCTTTGGCCAAGTAGTAGGTAGTGACTCCAAGAGGGAACGTTATGCTCGATTGTGGGTTCATGCCCCTCGATGACTAGTTTGAGTGACAGAAACATGAGTCTAGGGGATGTGCTGTTGCCACAAGGGGGAAAACAACGGTGCTTGTGCCCGCGGGTGCAAGGATTGTTTACTTTACGCAAAGTTCTTTTAATGCAGTTGTCTGTTGCTTTGAGTTTACACTATGGGTGGGACTCGCAACTTAATACCAGCAAGATGTTCTGGATAGATATCTCAAGGTGGATGATTAGTAGTAGATGCAGATGGATTTCGGTCTACTTGCCTTGGCGTACCGCCCATGCTTTGAACCTCTACCTTTCTTGCAACATAGTTAGCATTGGTTTGCGCACATAATTCTGTCAATTGCCCAGCTGTAATTCGTTTACCTCACATAGCTGTTTTATCGTCTTTTGGGAGAGAGACATCACTAGTGAACATCATGGGACCCCGGTCCATATTACCATCACTGATCACATCCGCTATTTACTTTCTGTTTTTACTTACTATTTGCGGCAATACCTATCACTATTATCACTTGCGTTTGATCCTTTGTAAACGACAAGGCCGGAGGGATTGACAACCTCTCTGTACTCGTTGGGAGCAAAGTTATTTGTATCTGTGTGCAGGTCCACGTTGATTGCTAATATATGGCGCCGTTAGCAGTTGACACCTTCTTGTTGAAACTGGGAGTCTCAGGGGAAATCGATCCTTGGTATCTTTGCCAAGGGAAAACTTCCGCTACACTGCATCTCAAACCTTCCACTTGGGGTAACCAACGAGGGGCGAGAAGCCATCAGGTGTTCATCATATTCTTTTCCCTTGGCTCAGACGTTTACTCTTGCTCGTTCGTCTCTTGCCATTTAATTATTCCAGAGTTCCGAAGACACCTTAGGAGATTTATCCGTGTTCCAATTTATTCGATGTTGTCACCTCATTCGAGTCTTTCAATCGTTCTGGTGCATCATCTCCTTTTCGATCCTTTTCAACGGTGTTTTCTTTTCAGTGGGCTCATAACCCACATGTATTTTCCCAGGATCTTACCTGACTCTTCTAATTTTCCGGAGCTATTCTCAAATTCTTCTCAAGTGTGACATAAGTATGGATTCCATCAGTCACGTGCCTTCCAAAGATCATTTTCAATTCTTTTCATCGTTGGTCCAACCTTTCTTCTTTTCATTCTTCCAGAGTATTTCGTGAATTCTTTATTTGTGTTCCTCCGATGGCCATCATTTCAGAAGATTTCTTTGTTCTCAGTTTTCAACTTCGTCATCCAAATATTCTTCATTGATGCCTCTTCGCTCGTCTCACATTCTTCCGGTACTTCGTTCAAGTATTCCTTAATCAGTTCGCGATCTCTTCATTCTCTGCATCTAAATTTCCTCAAGTGCTTTATTCTTCCCGGCGATTCATTCTCATGTATTCACTTAATTTTAATTCTTTACGGTGGTTTGTTCTTTTTCATCATCCGATTTTAATTCTTCCCAGTGGTTATTCTTTTTTTAACTCGGCTTTAATCCTTTACGGTGGTTCGATCAAGAGTTCTTTTCCGGTGTTATCATATCAATCCATTCACTTTTATTCCAAATCTACCGGTGTTTCATGAAGATTTTCGCAAGTTCGTGATATATCCCTCTTAATATTTTTCCAACGAGAATAAGTAGTATGCGAATCCATTGCTTCTCATCAATTTAATTGATGGAGGATAAGCATGACATAATTCTTATTCTTTTCATCGAGTTGATTTATTCCTTTCCTTCAGAGTTTATTCTTGTCGAATAAATTCTAATTCCAGGTGTTTTTATTCTTTTCTTCCCGGAGTTCATAGTTTCTCGGCCTTCTCAGCGGAGCCCCGACTAATCATCGCAAGGCTTTATTCTTATTCTTTTCATTCTTCATCATCCTTTGGTTACCGGAGTTCCTCATGGTGGTTCTTCATGAGATAATTCATTCTGCAAACGTTCATCTAATTATTGTGGAGCAGTGCAAGCATTCTTATTCTTGCCTTTCGAGTGCAATTAATTCTCCGTATTCTTTTGAAGTGGAGTTTTGCATTTCTTCCTTCATGTCATCTATTTAATCTTTTGGTTGCGGCATAATTCACCTCAAGTTTTGAGATGTTTTCATAAGTCCACAACAAGCCAATTCTTTTGTTGTTGTCTTTCTCAACAACTCCGTTCAAGTCTTTCTCTTATAAAATCTCGTTCATGTCACTCGTGCTCAAAGTTGTCATCTTCTTCTCCATTCTTTTAATTCCATCATTTCAATTATTCCGGAGGCATTGTGTTGTTCCTCTCGTCAAATATTATTCCATCTCTCAAGTTATTCTTCTTTCAATTCATATTCAATCGGAGTGCTAGCTAAATTTTCTTGTTCATCTCATCATGGAACGTTCCATCTTTTCAAGTTCTTGTTCCATTCCATTCATGTTCAACCGGTGTGCTATTTCTTTCAGTTTTAGCCGGAGTGGTTTCGAGTTTATTCTTGTTCCTTCAGCTTTTGTTTCGTGCCTTTCAACCCCCTTGATTCTCGTCGTATCCCTTGTTCCTCTTGTCTAACGAAGTCTTTGCAACTTCGTTCTTCTGCATCGTGTTCATTCTTTCTAATTGTTCAACCTCTCAAGGCTCTTTGGCTTCACTCTTTTGTCCTCGAAGAACTTTGTTCTTCCTTTTTCGCTTCTGTCTCGTTCCTAAGATCTCGGGACGAGATCTCCTGTTAGTAGGGGAGTGTTGTGACACCCCGAGTGTCAGACCCAAGATGCGATTCTATCCCGATCACGTGACACTTACGTGATTGAGGCACAACCGCATTTCGGGCGCTTAGCAAGATGGATATCATTACATCGTACCATTACATACATACATGGGGATACAACAATTCATACAATTCACATGAATACAACAACAACAATACAAGGCATCCGACTACGGATGCAAACATGAAAAACACAAGACATCCATCTGCTATCCCAGGCTGCCGACCCGGAACCTAACTTAACACTGAAGAAGAAGAAGCAGAAGAATAAACTCCAACAAAACGATCAACGCTCTCACGTCAAGACATCGGAAACCTGCACCTGCAACTATTGTTGTAGTATCTGTGAGCCACGAGGACTCAGCAATCCCATAACCATGGGTAACAAGACTATCAAAGCTTAATAGGTAGGAAGAGGTAAAGTGGTGAGGTTGCAGCAGCGGCTAAGCAAAAGTATGGTGGCTAACTTATGAGTACAAGAATAAGATGAGCATCTACGCAAACGGTCGCAAACTAGTAATGATCGCTAAAGATCCTGAACTACCTATGAGTCAAACATAACCCCACCATGTTCTCTTCTCAAAGTGAAAAGAGACAGTCACAGTTACTCACACAGTTGTGTGTTTTACTTCGGATCCTCTGTCAAGTTTTCTACAACCGGACATTAACAAATTCCAATCTGCCACATAACTGCGGGCACGGCTTTCGAAAGATCATAACCCTGCAGAGGTGTCCCAACTTAGCCCATCACAAGCTCTCACGATCAGCTGAAGTGATAAATATAATATTATCACCCCTTATCTTAGGGAAATCCGATCAGGCACGGCATCCCGGTGCACAAGACATTTCGACAATGGTAAAACAAGTCCAGCAAGACCTCCCGGCGTGTTGACACCCTAATAGTAGCCGCGCATATCTCATCTCAGGCCACAACCGGATAGGTGAGCCTACGGGAGCCAATCCTCAAGTTTCCCCATGGTGGCCCCGCAGTCTCCCCGTTTGGGACCAACACCATCAGCACTGCCCCCCCTGCTATGTAGAAAGAATACCCGAGGACGCGACCCCTATGCAATTTAATTAATTAATTAAGTTGTTATTATGAGCAAATTAAAACCAATGTTGGGCCTTGCTGGAGGAGTTTTATTCAAAGACGAAGTGTCAAGGGGTCCCCATATACCCAACCGTGTAAGGAACGTAAAATCAAGGAACATAATGCCGGTTTATCGGCTCCTAAGGTGGCATGAGTGGAACAGAACACCGAGCAAAAGGCCAAGCCTTCCACCCATGCCTAGTATATAGGTGTGTTAATAATAATAATAGATATTGTGATATTCCAACAACAAGTTCCCACCTGGAACGATCTTCATCTTCACCTGCAACCAATGTTGAGGATATCGCTTATCGTTATCATCTCGGTCAGCTGGGGATTAGAGATTAATCGGAAATCGGCCAATTAATCGATTTTATCGGTCTACTATTAATCGGCCATTTTTTCAAATCCCAGGTTCCCAACACTAAAATATGCTATGTTCAACACCCAAACAATATTGGACAGAAGTGTTACCTTGAATCCTAGACTTTGAATCCTGAAATAGTGACAAACAAAATAGAAAAACATTACATATTGCATAACAAGGTCCACAAAACACGAATAAACATAGTTCTTACAAACATAGTGCTACTAATAGGCCTGATTTATCGGAAGATTCCCGATAAATCGCTTGTCATAGCGACAAATCAGCCCAAATGATACATGATGAAGATAAGGCATAATCTTATCGGTCACCCCAAGAGTAGCGATAAATCGGACGATAAATCGCTGAATCGGAAGATTTCTTGAACAGTGCCTGCAACTAACAACGCTATAAGAGGGGTTGAGCAAGCGGGTAACATAGCCAAACAATGGTTTTGCTAGGAAGGTTTCAAAGGTTAGAGGTTTCATGGCAACAAGGAGAGGGGCTGACAATAAAGATGGGTAGCGCGACATATAACGATAGCATCGAGACACTAAGCATGGCAATGGTAGTAAAGGTATCCAAGGGTATGGTCATCTTGCCTGAGATCCCGCAAGGAAGAAGAACGGATCCATGAAGAAGACGAAGAAGAAGCCTTGAAGAAGAACCACGGGTAGACGAACGAACCCTCACAAATGCAACGGAACAAGCACTAACGAGAAGAAGCAAGCAACACGGTAAACACACCACACGAGACATGACAATATGCTCAACCAAGTATGATGCAAGACAGTTCTATATAGGATGCACTACAAGTCCATACAGGAAGCAAAACATGGCAAGGTAGGAAGCACAGGAAAACTGTCACATCCCTAGTTTAGTACTTGCATTAGGACTAGCTAGAGTGTGCATCATGTTTACTTATCAAAGAAACTTGAAATGGGAATGACAGAAACCCCAGCACCCCTCTCCTAACAACTAGGGTTTGATAAAATCTTTTCCAATGTACCCAAAATGCCCTTCAAAAATGTTCATCATTTCTGCCTTGGTCCTAAACCTCTGCCAAAAATGGTGCACAATTTTCTAGGACCTCTCAGGTCTTTGGATTAAATCATATGGTATTTGTATTTGGGCATTTAAATGCTATAAAATATTTTAAATGCTCAAATAATCATAAACTATAATGTTCCATACTGTTCATATTATATACAGTGGGCATGACAAGTTTTATGACTTATAAAAATGTTCTGGCATTTTTAATATTTAAACAGAGTTGCAAAAGAAATGAAACAGAAAGAAATAGAAAAAGGAGAGAGAAAAGGAGTTACCTGTCGCCCCACCTGGCCCACCTGCCGGCCCAGCCCAGCTGCCGCTCCAGCGAGCTGCTTGGCTCGGCCAGGCACGCAGGCAGGTGCTCGACGGCGGCCGCAGCGCGCGCCACGCAGCTGTCCGCCGCTCTGCTTCCTCCCCTCGCCGCCCTGGAGGCTTGGATCGGTCGTCCACCTCGCCCCCGACCTCGCAGACACTCCCCACTCTCCCTAGCTCCTCTCCTTCGTCCTCCCCGCACCATGGCCGACGCCGCCGTGCTCGCACCGTCGTAGTAGCCGCACCAACCGTCGTCCCTGAGCCCCGTCGCCGTGTCCGTCGTCTCCGCCGTCCTCGACTACTTCGAGCAGGCCGAGCCCCGAGCGCTCGCCCGCCCTGGAGACGCCCCCGACCCCTTCTTCCCCAACTCCGGCCGCGGAGATCCCCCTCGCCATCCCGCTCAGCTCCGACCACCCCCAAGCTCGCTCTGGCATCTGCTGCAACCTCTGTGAGCCCAGCTTCGTCCTCCCCCTCTCCGTTTCCTCTCTACTACCCTGGAACGCACCGCACGAAGCTCACCTGCACACACCGCCGCGGAGCTCGTCGCCGACGAGGCTCCGGCCATCCAATGGTCCAGCCACCGTGCCTATCAGCTTCACCGTCACGCGTAGGTGTTGTAGGACCACTCCACGCTCCTCTATGAGCACCGCACCGTCGTATTCGACTTCGCCGAACTCCGGCAGCCGCTGGACTCGTCGCCGGCATCATCTCCGGCGACCCCGAGGCCAGCCACCACCTCCATTCGATGCGGTTTGCCTCCAGCTAACCGTAGGTGTGCTCGGCCGTCGTTTTGGCAGCCGGAGCACGAAACCCGCACCTCACCGCCGTGTTTGGCCTCGCCGACGGCTAAACGCCGGCGAGTTGGGCCTGTTTCACCACGGGTTTGACCCCCCTGGGTCACTGACATGTGGGCCCTGCCTGCTAGTCAAACCTAGTTTAGGTGTTAATTTAATTCTAATTAGTTAATTAGTTAACTGTGACACCGACCAGTGGGTCCCACTGGTCAGGTTTGACCTAGGCCGCCCTGTTGACTGACTGACGTCAGCATGATGTCATGCTGACGCAGTAAAGGATTTTCTGGTATTTTTAGATTTAAAATAATTCAGGAAATTCCAGAAAATGCCTAAACTTCAAAAAATCATATAAATTCAATAGTAGCTCAGATGGAAAAGATTTATATATGAAAAATGATCAGAAAAATCCAATCTTTCTAATGGCACTGGTTTCATGCATGTTTGAGCAAGTTAACCTTGCTGTATACATTAAAACATGATAATGCACTTAATTAAATAATAGCTAAAGTGCCAATTTGAATCTTGATTCAAATAGGCTCAAACCCTTCTGATTATAGTTGCATTAGCCCAACACACATGCATCTTGCCATGTCATGAGCATGCATCATATTGTTGCATTTGTTTGTTTAATGATTGTATCACCGGTATTCTCTGTGTTAGGTCCTGCTCCCGAGGATACTGCTGCGTATCCAGTTGAAGAGCAGTACCCGACAACCACTTTGTCAGGCAAGCAATCATTGATCATTCCGATACAAACCCATCTTCTCACTCCTGCTCTCTTTTACTGCATTAAGGCAACAGCATGTGAACTGCTACTTGCTGCGGTAGTTGAACCCTATTCCCTTGCATGACCTGTCATTGCCACAGTAAATAGTTGAAACCCACTAGCATGTGTAGGAGTTGATTGAGCCATGTGATGTGTGATCCACCATGCTGTTTGTTTATGTTGCCTGCTATGCTTAGGGTGTGTCAGGTCTGGTTCATCTGGGTGATGGATCGGAGTGTAATGATCATACCGATAAAGAGAAGGAAGTGTGGAATACGCTTGGTAAAGGTATCGATGAAAGGCCATGTAGGAGTACATGGTGGGTTGTTTCATTGGAATCGTCCATAGGACCCGAGATCTGTGTGTGTGATTCAAGTTACAGTTACTACCATGCATTGGGCCCGAAACCAATGGACCCTCTCGGCTTATTAATTACCCTCGATCTCTGTCCAGGAGTTGCAACTAGTTTCTGGTGTTTATAGCTTACTGGAGGTCGTGCACAACGCTGACCCTCGGGGTGGGTTGTGATGCGACAGGTACGTGGCACGGTGTACCGGTTGCCCGTTTGGTGACTCGGGAACCCTGTACACATCGTTTGGGGCCGTGAGCGACACCTCGGCCGGATCTCCCCACGGATGGAACCCAAATAGGCGATAAAACTGGACGAGAGACTTGAGTAGTTAGTCAGGTCGTGGCCGACACCCTCGCTGGGCTTCCGCTTGAAGGTTGCCGAGTACATGTCGAGTAAGCGGCGATAAGTGGTGAAAGCGTGTGTGAAGAGGTACACCCCTGCAGGGTTATCAATCTATTCGAATAGCCGTTGTTCGTGGTACGGACTACTTGGTTACTCTTACAGTTCATAGACAAGTTGATGGATACTACTAAAAGCCTCAAGATAAGTGTGAGTGCCGTGAATGGCCCTTCCGTGGGATGACGGAAGAGGATCCTCGGTAGTGTATTGTTGTGGTGAGTAGAGGACTCGTGTTCATAATAACTTCTTGCAATCCGTTGAGAGTTGTAGTATAGGTTAGCCAAGAGTCAAAGCTGGCTTTCTACTATGAACTCCACTACCCCCTTTGATAATGTTGCATGTATGATAGGTTCTGTGGTAAGACTTGCTGAGTACCTTTGTACTCATGTTTGCTTAATAACTGTTGCAGAGGAGAACCCTGCCCCTGCTGATGGGTTCTACATAGACGTTGACGTCGACGAGTAGCTTGACACCCAGACGGAGATCTGGAGCTTGTGAAGGGCCTTGTAGATAGTCAGGCTACACCAAGCCTGTTTTATTTTCTAAGTTGTCTGTACTCAGACATGTAGCTTCCGCTTGTGCTTGTATGACTGTATGACTTGAGTGTTGGGTCATGTGACCCCTATCTGTATGGATATGTTATGTATGGCTCTTGGAGCCTCTTAAATAAAGTACTTTGAGTCATAGAGTTCTGTTGTGATGCAATGTTGTATTTACACATATTGAGCATATTGTGTGTATGATTGAAATGCTTGGTATGTGTGGGATTCTTCACCTAGTTGTTTTCCTTTGGTAGCCTATCTTACAGGGAAATGCCTCCTAGTGATTCCAATGAGCCTTGGTAGCTTGCTACTGCTCGGAACACGTAGGCTGGCCGGCATGTGTCCTTCTTCGTTCCTGTGTCTGTCCCTTAGGGGAAATGTCACGCGTTGCTCCTTTAAGTCCATGTAGCTTGCTACGACTTGGGTTCAAAAATTGATGACCGACACGTTCGTTGTTGGGTCATGGATGCCTGTCTCTGTAATTTAGTGCCACTTTTGGTTTATAACTAGCCATGTTGGCCCGAGTTCTCTATCATATGGATGCTAGCGACACTGTCATATACGTGTGCCAAAATGCGCAAACGGTCCCGGGCCAGGTAAGGTGGCACCCGTGGGGTTACCGTGCGTGAGGCCGCAAAGTGATATGACGTGTTACAGCTAGATCGGTGTGACTTAGGATCGGGGTCCTGACAGCGTTGGCATCAGAGCTGGACTGCCTGTAGGATTCTCAAGCCAAACTGGTCGATGTTGAGTCTAAAAAAATTCTTAGTTATATGTAGGGGAATTGATTGTGGAAGGGAACGTAAGGCTCTTTTTACTCCTTTACCTTATGCCCTTCTGATCTGAGTCAGTCTATTCTTTCTACGGGGATTTAGGACTAGGCCTTTTATCCTTACTAGGTTCACGTGTTACTAATCCGTAGACTCTTAGGATTGTTGGTTTCAAGCCTCAGTTCAGTTTCTATCCTTTTAGTATGATGATTGTTGGACCTGGAACCTTGATATGGAATTGTTGAGTGGCTATGCTATCATTTGTATGATGTCTCAATCTTTGTTTGAGCATTTACAGTTGTTATGCTGCCCTATTTCCTCCAGAAACACTAATGCCTTTGCATTACCTCGTGTTTCAGATGTCTGGCCGCACTCCTCACCAAGTGGTTCGTTTGACTCGGTGCATTAATGTGCCCGGTCACACGGCCATGCTAGTCCGTGTGCTGACTGAGACCGGTTATCGCTGGTATCCTGAGTACACCGTGGAGGAACAGTACCGGGATTTCAATCAGAGTCAGTATTTCTGCACAGTCCGGATATACCCCTCATATCCCGGAGCTAACGACCCCATCCATTGGTCTTATGGACTCGGGGTTACCATCGAGATGGCAGTACAGGATGCCGCCTATTCGATGATGACCATTCTCCGGGCTAGGCATGCCCTGTTGCTGAACACTGAGTTCTGTTACATGCCAGCCTCACTTCCCGGAGAGGAAGGCTATTACACTGGTCTGTATACTGATGCTGCTCATGAAGAGCCACTGCTTCAGACTACTGTTCAGATGCTGGAGGATAGGGACCGTGAGTTCCGTGCCCTCCGAATGGAGTTGTATAACACTCGAGCCGCCCACTGGACTACTTTGACACGGCTTGCACCTGCTGTGCATGCCGGATATCTGGATATGTGGGATTTGTACCCCGTGCGGACTCGTCTGCCTGATCGCATGGATTGGCGTGATGTTGGGGGTATTACACCTCCACGTGGGCGTCGGTTACCACCAGCATCGGGACCGAGGCCACATCCATGTCCCTATGGTCCACAGCCTTCGAGTGCTCGCGAGTTTCAAGATCCGTTTGTTCCACTTCCAGGCTACGGTGGTAATCTTTACGAAGATTACTACGGGAATGTCTGAGCTAGATCGTGGTAGTAGTATTGTAGTAGTTGTATTCCCACAGTCCTGCGCGTCTTGTGGAATATGACTTAGTGTGTACTGAGTTCCGGAGGTGTAGTTAAATAATGTATAGGAGCTTGGAATGCCTCTGATGGGATGTATCGTCTTTCACCGCAGTTGTACTTTAGCCTTGGCTTGTACTAAACTATGTACGGTGTGTATGACCACTGGTGTATATATAGCAGTTTCTATATTACCATGTCGTACGGATGAACATCTCTGCATTCCGTGTTATCCATTACATTTTGCACTCCTATGTCAAATTTTGCCATCCTTGTCTAAACCGTTGTTTTGCTTCTTTAGGATGGTCCACACTCGCAACACTCCTGCTGCTCAGGAGCAGGGTGAGGCTAGCGGTGCTAGAGATGGGAATCTTCCCCAGCCACCCTCCTTGGCGGAAGTTATGCTCGAGGCAGAACGGAACAAGAGAGAGACCAACCGTCTGCTGGAACGCATAGAGCAGAACACTGGGTTCCGTCAGAGGAATGACGTGGTGTCAATCAATGACTTTATCAAGATGTGCCCACCGAAGTTCCATCACTCCACTGAACCTCTGGATGCGGATGACTGGCTACGTAGTATCACCCATAAGCTACACTCTGCCCGTGTGGCCGAAGCTGACAAGGTTACCTATGCCGCCTACCATCTTGAGGGCCCTGCCAGTCTTTGGTGGGAAAACTTTGAAGCTATGCGTCCTGCTGGCCAAATCACTACTTGGGTTGAGTTCAGTGAGGCATTCCGCGAACATCACATTCCGGAAGGTCTCATGGATCGCAAGCAGGAGGAATTCTGCAATTTCACCCAGGGCCGGTTAACTGTGGATAGTTATAGTCGCGAGTTTGGCAACTTGGCACGCTATGCACCTGAGGAAGTATCCACCGATGCCAAGAAGCAGGCGAGGTTCCGCAAGGGACTCAGCCCTGAACTTCGCCGAGATCTACGTCTGCACGAGTGCACCTCCTTCCAGAAGTTGGTAAACAAGGCTATCAGTGCTGAAACGGGCCAGACCGACTTCGAGGCCACACGCAAGCATACTCGAGACTTTGGTTCCTCATCCGGCTCTGGCTCTCACAAGCGCCGTGTGTGGGTTCCTAACACTGCTCTGCCACCCAAGTACACACCGAGGCCATCCTATGAGGCGCCTCGCCCAACTCAACAGTATGCACCTGCTAAGACCTATGGAGGACCACCTTCCAACTTTGCTCCATGTACTAGCACTGTGACTTGCTTTAAGTGTGGAGAACCGGGGCACTACATGCGTGAGTGTCCTCAGAACCAACCAGGAAAACCCGTTGGCCGTGGTAAGCCAACCGGCAAGGTGAATTATGTCAAGCCAATCCCCACTGCACATGGTCATGTCAACTATGTCTCTGCTGAGGAAGCTTGTGAGGATCCTAACGTCGTCCTTGGTACGCTTCTCGTTAACTGCCATCCGGCATCTGTTCTTTTCGATACTGGAGCATCCCATTCGTTCATATCTGAGAGCTATGCTCGATTGCACAACATGACTTTTTGTGACATGCCTACTTACATGGTTATTCAAACTCCTGGTTCAAAGTGGCAAACCTCTAGGGTAAGCCATGGAAATGAAATCCTTGTCGATAGACTTGTTTTCCTAGCATCTCTAATCGCTCTCAAGTCCTCGGATATAAACATCATTTTGGGTATGGATTGGATGACAACTCATTACGCCAAGATTGATTGCTATACTAGGACCGTTCAACTTACACACCCATCCGGCAAGATAGTCAATGTCTTGACCCAAATGGCTGAGCGTCAGCTCTACTCTCTTAATGCCAGCCCTTTACCAGAACTCGAAGATATCCCGGTAGTCCGTAACTTTCCGGATGTTTTTCCAGAAGAACTGCCAGGAATTCCACCTGACAGAGATGTCGAGTTCGTGATAGATCTTATTCCAGGAACTGTCCCAATCTCTAGGAGACCTTATAAGATGGCACCCCTAGAATTAGCTGAGCTTAAGAAACAACTCGATGAGTCCTTGCAGAAAGGTTTCATCTGTCCTAGTTCTTCCCCTTGGGCTTGCCCCGTCCTCTTCGTCAAGAAGAAGGATGGAACGGAGCGGATGGTTGTAGATTACCGACCTGTCAATCTAGTCACCATAAAGAATAAGTATCCGCTCCCCAGGATCAACGACCTGTATGATCAGCTCGCTGGATCCTCAGTCTTCTCTAAGATGGATTTGAGGTTGGGTTACCATCAAATCAAAATCAAGAACGGGGACATCCCTAAAATGGCTTTTGTTACTCGTTATGGCCAATATGAGTACACCGTCATGTCCTTCGGATTAACCAATGCCCCAGCCACCTTCTCCCGGCTAATGAATTCTATATTCATGGAGTACTTGGATAAATTCGTCTTGGTATACCTCGATGATATACTCATCTATTCCAAGAACAAGAAAGATCATGCCGAGCATTTAAGGCTGGTATTGACGAAACTTCGAGAGCACCGCCTTTATGCCAAATTCTCCAAATGTGAATTTTGGTTGCCGGAAGTAACCTATCTAGGTCATGTGATCTCTGGCAAGGGTATTGCTGTCAATCCCGAGCGAGTTCAAGCCGTCCTTGATTGGACTCCCCCTGAATCGGTCAAGCAAGTTAGGAGTTTTCTTGGCCTAGCGAGCTATCGCCGACGCTTCGTCGAGAATTTCTCCAAGGTTGCTAAACCTCTAACTGAACTCCTCAAGAAAGATAAAAAGTTTGAGTGGACCCCACAGTGCGAGTCCAGTTTTCAGGAACTGAAAAGACGCCTGACATCTGCACCTGTACTGGTACCACCAGACTTCTCCAAGGATTTTATTATCTACTGCGACGCCTCGCGACAAGGACTAGGTTGCATACTCATGCAAGATCGTCAAGTGATTGCTTACGCATCTCGACAGCTGCGTCCACATGAGGATAACTATCCTACTCATGATCTAGAGCTTGCAGCTGTAGTCCATGCACTCAAAACATGGTGACATTACCTCCTGGGTAATCGTTGTGAAATCTTCACCGATCACCAAAGTTTGAAATACATCTTCACCCAACCGGATCTAAATCTCAGGCAAAGATGTTGGGTTGAGTTGCTCACAGATTACGATTTAGGAATCACTTACACCCCTGGGAAGGCCAATGGCATGGCTGATGCACTAAGTCGTAAATCTTATTGTAACAACTTGATGTTACAACAAGGACAACCACTTCTCCACGAGGAATTTTGTAAGCTTAATCTTCACATTGTTCCTCGAGGATTCCTTTCCACCTTGGTGGCGGAACCTAACCTTACGGATCAGGTCATCAAAGCACAGAAGGTTGACCCGGGAATTTCCCGTATTAAGAGGAACATCAAGAAAGGAGTTGCGGGATGTTTCTCAATTGATGATCAAGGAGTTGTATTCTTTAGCAACCGTTTAGTGGTTCCTAAAGTACGAAACCTGAGACGTTTGATTCTTAAGGAGGCTCATGAATCTCCTCTCACAATTCATCTCGGTAGTACCAAAATGTATCAGGACCTACGTCAGAGATTCTGGTGGACTAGGATGAAGAGAGAAATCGCTCAATTCATTGCTAACTGCGATGTTTGTCGTCGAGTCAAAGCAGAGCATCAACGGCCTGCTGGCACCCTTCAACCTTTAGCTATTCCTGAATGGAAATGGGACAAATTCGGTATGGACTTCATTACCGGGTTTCCCAGGACCAGGAAAGGGAATAATGCTATCTTCGTCGTTATCGACCGCCTCTCTAAAGTAGCTCATTTCCTGCCTGTTCGAGGGAGTATTACCGCTAGCCAGCTAGCAGACTTGTATATCTCTCGAATAGTATCACTTCATGGTGTGCCGTTGGAGATTAACTCAGACCGTGGAAGTCTTTTCACTTCACGATTTTGGGAAAGTTTCCAGAATGCTATGGGAACTCATCTCTCCTTCAGTACCGCCTTCCATCCCCAGTCAAGTGGAACGAGTCAATCAAATTCTGGAAGACATGCTTCGAGCCTCTGTCATCTCTTTCGGTATGGATTGGGAGAAGTGTCTTCCATTTGCCGAATTCGCTTATAACAATAGCTATCAAGCCAGCCTGGGTAAAGCCCCCTTCGAAGTTCTATATGGACGAAGGTGTCGAACACCTCTTAACTGGTCAGAAACCGGGGAAAGACAATTCTTTGGCCCGGATATGATCCAGGAAGCAGAAGAGCAAGTTCGCATCGTTCGTGAGAGATTGAAAATAGCCCAGTCTCGCCAGAAGAGCCAATATGATAGTCATCATAAGGCTGTGACTTTTGAAGTCGGCAATAAGGCTTACCTTCGGGTTACTCCTCTTAAGGGAACCCATCGCTTCGGTATCAAAGGCAAATTGTCCCCTCGTTACATCGGTCCTTTTCGCATTCTTGCCAAACGAGGAGAAGTTGCCTACCAATTGGAACTACCTCCGCACCTATCCAGAGTTCATGATGTTTTCCACGTTTCTCAACTCAGGCGTTGCTTCTCGGATCCTATCCGCGGAGTGGACCACGAAACGCTTGATCTCCAGGACAATCTCACATATCGAGAAAACCCCGTTCGTATTCTTGATCAAACTGAGCGCACCACTCGACGCCACAATATCAAGTTTCTCAAGGTTCAATGGTCACATCATTTCGAGAGTGAAGCTACTTGGGAAAGGCAGGATCGTCTTCGACTTGAGTACCCCACCCTCTTTCCGGAGGAACCCGAATCTCGGGACGCGATTCTTTTAAGTGGGGGTGAGTTGTCACATCCCTAGTTTAGTACTTGCATTAGGACTAGCTAGAGTGTGCATCATGTTTACTTATCAAAGAAACTTGAAATGGGAATGACAGAAACCCCAGCACCCCTCTCCTAACAACTAGGGTTTGATAAAATCTTTTCCAATGTACCCAAAATGCCCTTCAAAAATGTTCATCATTTCTGCCTTGGTCCTAAACCTCTGCCAAAAATGGTGCACAATTTTCTAGGACCTCTAAGGTCTTTGGATTAAATCATATGGTATTTGTATTTGGGCATTTAAATGCTATAAAATATTTCAAATGCTCAAATAATCATAAACTATAATGTTCCATACTATTCATATTATATACAGTGGGCATGACAAGTTTTATGAGTTATAAAAATGTTCTGGCATTTTTATTAATTAAACAGAGTTGCAAAAGAAATGAAACAGAAAGAAATAGAAAAAGGAGAGAGAAAAGGAGTTACCTGGCGCCCCACCCGGCCCACCTGTCGGCCCAGCCCACCTGCCGCTCCAGCGAGCTGCTTGGCTCGGCCAGGCAGGCAGGCAGGTGCTCGACGGCGGCCGCAGCGCGCGCCACGCAGCTGCCCGCCGCCCTGCTTCCTCCCCTCGCCGCCCTGGAGGTTTGGATCGGTCGTCCACCTCGCCCCCGACCTCGCAGACACTCCCCACTCTCCCCAGCTCCTCTCCTTCGTCCTCCCCGCACCATGGCCGACGCCGCCGTGCTCGCACCGTCGTAGTAGCCGCGCCCACCGTCGTCCCTGAGCCCCGTCGCCGTGTCCGTCGTCTCCGCCGTCCTCGACTACTTCGAGCAGGCCGAGCCCCGAGCGCTCGCCCGCCCTGGAGACGCCCTCGACCCCTTCTTCCCCAACTCCGGCCGCGGAGATCCCCCTCGCCGTCCCGCTCAGCTCCGACCACCCCCAAGCTCGCTCCGGCGTCTGCTGCAACCTCTGTGAGCCCAGCTTCGTCCTTCCCCTCTCCGTTGCCTCTCTACTACCCTGGAACGCACCGCACGAAGCTCACCTGCACGCACCGCCGCGGAGCTCGTCGCCGACGAGGCTCCGGCCATCCAATGGTCCGGCCACCGTGCCTATCAGCTTCACCGTCACGCGTAGGTGCTGTAGGACCACTCCACGCTCCTCTACGAGCACCGCACCGTCGTATTTGACTTCGCCGAACTCCGGCAGCCGCTGGACTCGTCGCCGGCGTCATCTCCGGCGACCCCGAGGCCAGCCACCACCTCCATTCGATGCGGTTTGCCTCCAGCTAACCGTAGGTGCGCTCCGCCGTCGTTTTGGCAGCCGGAGCACGAAACCCGCACCTCACCGCCGTGTTTCGCCTCGCCGGCGGCTAAACGCCGGCGAGTTGGGCCTGTTTGACCACGGGTTTGACCCCCCTGGGTCACTGACATGTGGGCCCTGCCTGCTAGTCAAACCTAGTTTAGGTGTTAATTTAATTCTAGTTAGCTAATTAGTTAACTATGACACTGACCAGTGGGTCCCACTGGTCAGGTTTGACCTGGGCCGCCCTGTTGACTGACTGACGTCAGCATGATGTCATGCTGACGCAGTAAAGGATTTTCTGGTATTTTTAGATTTAAAATAATTTAGGAAATTCCAGAAAATGCCTAAACTTCAAAAAATCATATAAATTCAACAGTAGCTCAGATTGAAAAGATTTATATATGAAAAATGATCAGAAAAATCCAATCTTTCCAATGGCACTGGTTTCATGCATGTTTGAGCAAGTTAACCTTGCTGTATACATTAAAACATGATAATGCACTAAATTAAATAATAGCTCAAGTGCCAATTTGAATCTTGATTCAAATAGGCTCAAACCCTTCTGATTATAGTTGCATTAGCCCAACACACATGCATCTTGCCATGTCATGAGCATGCATCATATTGTTGCATTTGTTTGTTTAATGATTGTATTGCCGGTATTCTCTGTGTTAGGTCCTGCTCCCGAGGATACTGCTCCGTATCCAGTTGAAGAGCAGTACCCGACAACCACTTTGTCAGGCAAGAAATCATTGATCATTCCGATACAAACCCATCTTCTCGCTCCTGCTCTCTTTTACAGCATTAAGGCAACAGCGTGTGAACTGCTACTTGCTGCGGTAGTTGAACCCTATTCCCTTGCATGACCTGTCATTGCCACAGTAAATAGTTGAAACCCACTAGCATGTGTAGGAGTTGATTGAGCCATGTGATGTGTGATCCACCATGCTATTTGTTTATGTTGCCTGCTATGCTTAGAGTGTGTCAGGTCTGGTTCATCTGGGTGATGGATCAGAGTGAAATGATCATACCGATAAAGAGAAGGAAGTGTGGAATACGCTTGGTAAAGGTATCGATGAAAGGCCATGTAGGAGTACATGGTGGGTTGTTTCATTGGAATCGTCCATAGGACCCGAGATCTGTGTGTGTGATTCAAGTTACAGTTACTACCATGCATTGGGCCCGAAACCAATGGACCCTCTCGGCTTATTAATTACCCTCGATCTCTGTCCAGGAGTTGCAACTAGTTTCTGGTGTTTATAGCTTACTGGAGGTCGTGCACAACGCTGACCCTCGGGGTGGGTTGTGATGCGACAGGTACGTGGCACGGTGTACCGGTTGCCCGTTTGGTGACTCGGGAACCCTGTACACATCGTTTGGGGCCGTGAGCGACACCCCGGTCGGATCTCCCCACGGATGGAACCCAAATAGGCGATAAACCTGGACGAGAGACTTGAGTAGTTAGTCAGGTCGTGGCCGACACCCTCGCTGGGCTTCCGCTTGAAGGTTGCCGAGTACATGTCGAGTAAGCGGCGCTAAGTGGTGAAAGCGTGTGTGAAGAGGTACACCCCTGCAGGGTTATCAATCTATTCGAATAGCCGTTGTTCGCGGTACGGACTACTTGATACTCTTACAGTTCATAGACAAGTTGATGGATACTACTAAAAGCCTCAAGATAAGTGTGAGTGCCGTGGATGGCCCTTCCGTAGGATGACGGAAGAGGATCCTCGGTAGTGTATTGTTGTGGTGAGTAGAGGACTCATGTTCGTAATAACTTCTTGCAATCCGTTGAGAGTTGTAGTATAGGTTAGCCAAGAGTCAAAGCTGGCTTTCTGCTATGAACTCCACTACCCCCTTTGATAATGTTGCATGTATGATAGGTTCTGTGGTAAGACTTGCTGAGTACCTTTATACTCATGTTTGTTTAATAACTGTTGCAGAGGAGAACCCTGCCCGTGCTGATGGGTTCTACATAGACGTTGACATCGACGAGTAACTTGACACCCAGACGGAGATCTGGAGCTTGTGAAGGGCCTTGTAGATAGTCAGGCTACACCAAGCCTGTTTTATTTTCTAAGTTGTCTGTACTCAGACATGTAGCTTCCGCTTGTGCTTGTATGACTGTATGACTTGAGTGTTGGGTCATGTGACCCCTATCTGTATGGATATGTTATGTATGGCTCTTGGAGCCTCTTAAATAAAGTACTTTGAGTCATAGAGTTCTGTTGTGATGCAATGTTGTATTTACACATATTGAGCATATTGTGTGTATGATTGAAATGCTTGGTATGTGTGGGATTCGACACCTAGTTGTTTTCCTTTGGTAGCCTATCTTACAGGGAAATGCCTCCTAGTGATTCCAATGAGCCTTGGTAGCTTGCTACTGCTCGGAACACGTAGGCTGGCCGGCATGTGTCCTTCTTCGTTCCTGTGTCTGTCCCTTAGGGGAAATGTCACGCGTTGCTCCTTTAAGTCCATGTAGCTTGCTACGACTTGGGTTCAAACGTTGATGACCGACACGTTCGTTGTTGGGTCATGGATGCCTGTCTCTGTAATTTAGTGTCACTTTTGGTTTATAACTAGCCATGTCGGCCCGGGTTCTCTATCATATGGATGCTAGCGACACTGTCATATACGTGTGCCAAAATGCGCAAACGGTCCCGGGCCAGGTAAGGTGGCACCCGTGGGGTTACCGTGCGTGAGGCCGCAAAGTGATATGACGTGTTACAGCTAGATCGGTGTGACTTAGGATCGGGGTCCTGACAAAAACAACACAAGTCTATATATGATACAATAAATGGCAAGGTATGATGCAAGACAAGTCTATACAGGAAGCAATACATGGCAAGGTAGGAAGCACAGAAAAACAACACAAGTCTATATATGATGCAATACATGGCAAGGTATGATGCAAGACAAGTCTATACAAGAAGCAAAACATGGCAAGGTAGGAAGCACGGGAAAACAACACAAGAACATGACAGTATGCTCAAGCAAGTATGATGCAAAACAAGTCTATATATGATGCAATACATGACAAGGTAGGAAGCACAGAAAAACAACACAAGTCAACAAGTTTAAATGAGGCCGGAAACTACATATAATAAAACCGGTAAGTCCTCATATGCATAGTTTGAAATTAGTCCAGATCTGAACAAACCTTAAGTTAAAGTTGTTAAACAGCAGGTTAATATGCACCATGATGATCTACACGAAATTCTAGTCAAGTTTCATATAAAGTTTGTTTAATTCGGAGCTACGGCCTAGAAGATATGAGCAAAACAAGTCAAACAAGGCAACGGTGCAAGATGCACCCAAAACATCAAGCAAACTCACTCCAAACATGAAAAAAATATGATATTATGATTCTACATGCAAAATCACACAAGTTTCATATAAGACACGCTCAAAACGGAGCAACGGGCTAAAAGATACACATGAAACAAGATATAACAACAAGCTGAAGTTAACAGCCACATAGCAACTTTGGAGCAAGGTAAATATAAGCTACAGCACCCAAACATGACAACAAGAATCATGGACATGAAGTAGACATATCCTACAGCAAACAACTCCATTGGAGCAACTCCATAGGAGGCATGGATCAACAGCAACAAGCTACAACATTTTGATCATGACGTTAAAAACCTGACAGTAATATTTTATAGCAACTTGAGAGCAAGAAATAAATAAGCTACAGCAACCCATATGAGCAAGTTAGGACATGGATGGATAGACAACAACATATACAACAAGGAATGATCAATGGCCACCCCAAAACTAACATGGATTTGCCTAGGGCATCAAGCAAACATAGCATCAGGATATGACAGAATCCAGACTTAGTGAAATTTCACTAAGTGTTAAAACAGTAACATTAGCATGGCATGTTTGCGAGCATGTTTAAGTCACCTCAAGGCATATCATGGAAAATGGTTTGCACCACAGCAAAGAACACATGATGGAGAATATAAAACATATGAGCATGCGACATGGGGGCCAACACATCAATAGCAACGAGCTCCTCAACTAGGCATCTCGTAACAAGTTACAAAACCTAACAGCCACATGCACTTTTGCAACCAAGTTTAACATGGCAATATAAACCCTAACATGCATGCTACAGCAACCAACATGTAGAGCATCTCATGATGAACATTTTGACATCTCGTATGCTTCATTTGGATAAACATGCACCAAGTTATCACATCTCAAACATGGCATGAAAATAACAAGTAGCAGCAGATTATATGAAGTAGCACTCTTGCAACAGAGATTAGAGCATCTAGATGAACTCAAATGAGCATGGCACAATGGAACAAAGTGTAGAGCATATCACCACGATCATTTTGACATATTATTTGCACAATTTGGATCATCACACAAATAGTTACAGGCACTCAAAGTATGCATCATTTTAAGACGGAAAAAGACTTAGAAGGGGGAAAAAAACCTAGGGGGGTGGACGTGTCCGTGCCACCCCGGACACGTCCGGACTCGCTGGCGCTCGTTGGGTCAACGCGGCTCGACGGGATCGGGCTCTCCCGATCTGCTCGAGAGCGCCGGCGGCTCCTCCCGGCGAGGTGGCTTCAGGCGAGTCCGTGACGGAGACCGGCGGCGGATCCGGGGCCAGGGAGTCCGGTCCCGGCCAGATCCGGCGACGGCGGGGCTGGCGTTCTACGAGCGGCGGCGAAGAAGCTCGGTGGCAGCAGCGCTGTTGCAGAGAGAGCACGTGAGGGAGCTCAAAGGGAGACGGAGTAGGAGAGGGACGGGGAGGCGAGGGCGTCGACCTGGAGGTCGCCGGCGGCGGGGGCTGGTCACCGGCATGGCGAGGCGCTCCGGCGCAAAGGGTGGCGGCGCGGGCAGAGGAGCTCGGCTCCTCCCGAACGAGGTCGGGAGCGAGGGAACGGGAGGCGAGCGGGCTGCGGCTCGGGCGGCCGCACGGGCCTGGGCGGGCCGCGCCTGGGCCCGGCGGGCCGCGGCGGCGGGGAAGCGTGGGGAGATGCCACTTGGCTGGCCAGGAGTGGTGGAGGGCGCTGCTGGCGGCTGCGCCAGCCAATGGGGGCGCGCCACTTGGCGACTTCGAGGTGGCGGCGGCGGTGTGTGGCGATGGCGGCGACAAATGGCGAGTTGGGGCTGGTGGGCTGCGGAAAACGAGGAGGATGGGGCTATGAGGTTAGGGGAATGGTTAGATTAGCTTAGGGTGTCCAAAATGGACTAGGGGGACGTATATATAGGGAAAAAAGGCTAGGGTTTGGGGTCTGGGAATGATTTTGGACCCTCCGATCGAATCGGACGGCTCCGGACAGAGAGAGGGGGTAGGATGGGCCTAGCGGAGGTTAGTGGGCTGTGTAGAAGGCCTTGGGCTTAGGGAAGAGAAGAGAGAGGGAGGCCCGCGGAGGTTTTCGGAGACCGAAAACGTCCGACGTTCTAACCGGCGACTAGTGCCGCTATATATATGTAATGCCCAGGATGGGACTATACCTCCTACGTGTCGAGGCACGACTTAAAGGTATAAGCCCATCCTAGAATGATCTCAAGTTTGGTATCTTTGCACGACTCATGTAAAAGAGGGATTAAAATGCAAAAGGAGATAGTTGGCTTACACTCGCCACTTCACACAATACATTACATAAGCAATACATCATTCAAAACATCACAACCCGACTACGGGTGGAGATCCAAAAGAAAGATACCAAAACAACAAAAGCCACAGGTCAGGATCGAATCCTAGTAGAAACCACTACTGATCGTCGAAGCGTCACAAACAAACAGCCAAACTCTTCATCGAGCTCCCGATGAAGTACTTGAACCAGCTCCTGCATCGAACTCGGCTGAACCTACAGCTGGTGTGGTGAAGTAACTGTGAGCCACAGAGGACTCAGCCATCCCGTTCCCGGGTAACAAGACTATTTAAGCCTTGGGTGAGGACAAGGCTGAAGAAAGAAATATGAGGTGAAGGAACAACAAGAGTCTGCAGCAGCAACTAGCACTAACTTACGTAATAGAGAGCGAGAAGAGAAGTGCCTCGGTCGAAAGATGATCACGAAGTGATCCTAACTAAAGCCGGTCAAACATAACCCCACCGTGTTCAACTCCCGAATCCCTATTCGGAAATTGACAGTCACGGAACACACGCTGGTAGTGTATTAGTAACATTGTGTCAAGTTATCTACAACCGGAATTAACAAGCTCCCATCTGCCACATAACCGCGGGCACGGCTTTCGAAAGTTCAAACCCTGCAGGGGTGTTCCAACTTGGCCCATCACAAGCCCACGATCCGCGAAGTCGCAACTCCATAGATGGGAAGACCCGAGTATTCTCGGAATCCCGTGCTCAAGTTAAACCGAACTAAGGTAAGGCTAATCCAGCAAATCCTCCCGGCGTGCCGACACCCTGATAGTAGCCGCGCGTATCTCGTCTCAGGCCACGACCGGATGAGACATCCTACGGGTTTTTACCAGACCTCAAGTTTCCTTGAGGTGGCCCCGCAGTCCGCTCATTTCGGACCAACACTCATGTGGAGCACTGGCCCGGGGGGGTTGAATTAAGATAAAAGGGATAGCTAGTCCACATGCAAGTTTTTATTAGTTATTAGGCAAATAGTACCAATGTTGGGACTTGCTGGAAAAGACTTAGCACTTAGCGGTTTATCAAGGGGGTCCCATACACCCCAACCGTGTTAGGAACGCATAATCAAGGAACATAAAACCGGTTTATACGGTTCCTAACGGCATGAGTGGAACAAATCACCAAGCAAAAGGCTTAGCCTTCCACCCTGCCAGTATATAGATGATTTCATTTTTAAGCATTTATATAGTGTGATATAACCCAACCAAACTTCAACATGAAGCAAGCATCTTCAATCTTCACCTGCAACTAACAATGCTATAAGAGGGGCTGAGCGAAGCGTACTTAGCCAAGCAACGGTTTGCATAGGTAGGGTGGTTAAACATGGCAATGGTTACAAGTAGGAGGCTGACAAGAAGAACATGGGCATCGAGGCAAAACTATAGATCGGAACTACTAGCAACAGGCAAAGATAGTAATGGTATCCGGGTTCGGTCATCTTGCCTGGGATTCCACAAGGGAGAAGAACGATCCTCGAAGTAGACGAAGCAACACAGACGAGCGAATCCTCACAACTCCGGAACGAAACCGAAGCTAACAAGAGAAGCAACCGGAAAGAAAGAAACAACACGGTAAACACACAAGCATCAACATGGCATACGATGCACAAACAAGTATGATGCATGTCCGGTTTAAATATGCATGGCATGGCAAAGTGCACAAACAAAACTACAAGTTAAGTGGAGATCAATATGCAACGAGTTGCATATTGACGAAACACCACATGTAATTATTTAGTTGACTCTCATTAAATTACAAGACAAGATTAATTGTTATTAACATGGCAAGAGGTGAAGCATAAAGAAACTATACTATTAAGGCAATTTAAATGAGGCCGGAGAATAACAACAACATATCCGGAAAATCCCCATATGCATGTTTAATAATTATAAAGCAACAACAATTAAACATTCTCATGTTATTATCATGATGCGGATGACATGAACAAGTTTTATGCAATTTTTATTAAAAGGTTGACTTAAGAGGATATGAAGTATTGTCACCGTGGTGGATGGAAAGGGTGCCACGGCAACGATCCGAAATGATGCAAAGGCAACAACTCGGTTCCGGTAACTCGTTGAGAGTCCGGTGCAAAAGGTAGATGGCGTGAGCGAGTCAAACAAGAAGAAAGGTGGGGCGATCCCGTTACCGGGTTCCCACGAGTCGGTGACGAGGCAACCGAGGAACATGACAAAAGGTCGGAACGGCGCGAAGCACACGGGAAACATTTCATACAACACAACAACAAGCATCCACGGGTCACGTCTCGGGGTTATACCTTCGAAACAATTGTTTCGGGGCGGTTCGCGATCGTAGTGGAAGAAGGCGTTCACGTGTCCGACGAGGAAGAAGTCGTTCTCGTTTCCGAAGAGGAAGTAGTTGTTCTCGCAACTCGTAGAGGAAGTAGTGGTTCACGTCATCGTGTCGTGGTACTTGGCGAATTCCTCGTTTCCGGGCGACGGTAGTGGTACATGCCGTAGAGGTACTTGAGGGTGCCGACGGATCCGGGCGTCGGTAGGGGTACTAGTTCCGTAGTTGTACTTGAGGGTCTTCGGCGACGTAGTCGTTCACGTTTCGTAGCCGTTCGATCGTCGTGGTACTTGTCGGGGCCGTAGGGGTACTCGTGGCGACCGTGTAGGGGTACTTGGGGTCTCCGAGTAGTCGTTCTCGAGCTCGTAGTTGTACATGTAGTAGTCGGACTTGAGCATCGGAGAGGTACTTGGTCGTATAGGCGTTTACGCGTTCCCTGTCAAGGTCAACACAAGCATGCACGAAACAAAAACAAAACTACAGCACGGCGGGACAACGGCGAGGTCATGGCAGCAGCAAAAACAGCACGGCACGGACAGCGCTCTTGGAGCAGCAGCAGGGAGACCACACGGCAGAAGCAGGCCGCGGGATCCGGTGCTTGGGGCGGCTGGCGAAGAGGAGGCAGCAGCAAGGCGAGAAGATCGACCGGATGGGCTGCACGAGAGGAGAAGTGCTGTGGTGGCCGCGGAGGGTCCACGACGCTGCGGGGCTCGGCCCCTGGCGAACGGAAGGAGCAGCGGCGTTCCTTGGCGAGGCGAAGAAGGAGGCCGTCGGGCTCGGGGCGACCACGGCGGGTTCTGGCCGCTGGCGAAGAAGGCAGGGACGGAGGCGAGGGAGCCGGGGCGCACGGGAGGACGAGGTGGAGGCCGGCGAGCTTGGCGACGAAGGGGAGGCAGGGGACGGGCGGAAGGGCCCGCGCGGCACGAGGCAGTGGCCGCGGGCGAGCTGGAGGAGAAGGACGCCGGCGGCTCCTGGCCGCTAGAGGCAACAGCCTGGCCGGCGGGAGGAGTTCTGGCGCGGCGGCCCTGGAGGATGGGGAGGGAGCCGCGGCGAGGGAAAACCGAAGGGAGACGAGGTGGCGAAGCGGGGCACTTGGAGGAGGGGATCGAGGCTGGGGCTCCAGGCGAAGGAGGAAGGAGAGGGAGATCGGGCTCGTCGAGAGGGAAAAAGAGAGAGGGACGAGAGGGTGGCGGCGCTCGCTGAGGGAAGGAGCGAGGGGAGGTCGCTAGGGGCTAGGGTTCGAGGGGTGCGGGCTGGAGGCTGGTTGGGCCTAGAGATGGGCCGTGCCAAAAGTGGCTGAGGGAGGCCGCAGGCCTAGAGGGAGAGAGAGGCTGAGGTTGGCTTGGGCCTGGGCTGGTTTTAGAGGCCTGGGAAGGCAGGCTGGTAGTGAAAAAAAAAAGAATAGGTAAAACTGAAATAGAGAAGGGAAAAAAAGAAAGGGAGGTTAGGGGTGGAATCTGGGCAAGAGGTCAAATTCCCCGGGCTCACAAAAATGTCAGGAATTTAAATAAAATAGAAGGAGGGTTTGAGGAACCTCGAAACAATGGAAAATAATTATTGGCAAGAATTTGAAGGTGAAACTCGAAGTGAAAAGACATGGGGAAATATGCAAGTGTGTTACGGTGATTCCGAAGCAATGGAATAATTATTATATAGCTCCCTAAATATTGAGAGGCTTTTATATGTTATAAAGAGAAGACATTCTTCCCTCGATTTAAATGGACCGAAGGCCCACACAATTTATTAGGTTGAGATGCAAAATAAAATATGACATGATGACATGATGACATGATGCAATGCAAAAAAAATAACACAAGCACAAAAGAAACACACGGGCAACCCGGAACATCTGGAATCTTCTGGAATCTTCTGGGACGTCGGTCTCGGGCGTCACAATATATCCGTTGGGCTATCAAACGAACTCCGAATGCGATGAAATTTGGCAGGCTGCCTGTCTACACCATAATAAGACCACACGCCAAGTTTCAACCCATTCCGAGAATGTTTTTCAGCCACTTATAAAATAAATATTCGGAGGCGCCGCGGGCGCGTGTGAGTGTGTCTGGGCTCAGAACGGACAACGGAAAAGGATGAGGGAACTCGGACGGATGCAAGTTTTGAAAACATGCTGATGCAACACACATGATAACATGGCAAGATGCAACACGCAAGCAGATGACATGGCAACGGCGACGAATATCTAGCTGACACCTGGCGCACCGGTCTCGGGGTGTCACAACACTCCCCTACTAACAAGAGATCTCGTCCCGAGATCTTAGGAACGAGACGGAAGGGAAAAAGGAAGAACACAAGTTCTTGTAGAACAAAAGAGTGAAACCAAAGAATGTTCAGAGGATGAACCACTTGAAAGAAAGGATACGACGGAGAAGATTGAGATCGAGAAGCTCCGGTAAAATAATTAACAAGGCATAAGATGAGAACCAAGAGGATAAGGATATGAAGCACGAGTTGAAAGAAACAAGAATTAATTCAAAACCACTCCGGTTAGTAAGAGATAGAAAAGGAATCTCCACAAAGGAATTCGGGCAGCACTCTGGCTGAAACTATAAGAAATAGCACACTGGTTGAACATGCATAGAAGAATAATAACTTGAGAGATGGAACGATACTCGACGAGAGTAACAGCACAAAGCCTCCGAAAGAATTACACTAACGGAATTAAAGAATGGAGAAGAAGATGACAACATGAGCACAAGTGACATGAACGAGAATTTATCAGAGAAAGACTTGAACGGAGTTGTTGGGAAAATCAACAACAAAAGAATAAGTTGTTATGGACTTATGAAAACATCTCAAAGCTTGAGGTGATATTATGCCGCAACCAAAGATTGACTAGATGATAATGAAGAAAGAAATGCAAAACTCCACTTCAAAAGAATACGAAGAATTATTTGCACTCGAGAGGCAAAAGAATAAGAATGCTTGAGCTGCTCCAAAAGAATTAGATGAACGATTGACGAATGATTTGAATTACGATGAACCTCCTCAAAGAACTCCGGTAACGAAAGGATGATGAATATAAAAATGATGGACGAAAAGAATAAGATTACAGCCTTGCGATGATTTAGATGGGTTACCGACGAGATAGCTGAGAAACTATGAACTCCGGAAAGAAAAGATTAAAGCACTTGGGACTAGAATTTATTCATGAAGAATAAACTCCGAAGGAAATGATTAATCAACATGACGAGAATGAATAAGAATTATGGTATGCTTATCCTCCACCAATTAAATTGATGAAAGCAATGGATTCGCATATCACTTATTCGCGTTGAAAAGATTAAAGAGGGATATAACGCGAACTTGTGAAAATCTTTGTGAACCACCGGTAAGACTGGAATAACAAATGAATGGATTGATATGATAACACCGGAAAGAACTCTTGAGCAAACCACTGTAAGAATTAAAGCTGAGTGACGAAAAGAGATGAACCACCGTGAAGAATTAAATTGAATGATGAAAAAATAAACCACCATAAGGAATTGAAATTGAGTGAATACGATGAATGAACCACCGGGAAGAATAAAGCACTTGGAGAATTTAGATGCAAGAGAACGACGAGATCACGGACGGATTAAAGAATGATTGAACGAAGCACCGGAAAAATGTGAGACGAACGAAGAGGCCTCAATGAGGAATATTTGGAGGACGAAGTTGAAAACTGAGAACGTAGAAATCTTCTGAAATGATGGCCTTCGGAGGAACACAAAGAAAAGAATTAATGAAATACTCCGGATGAACGAAATGAGGAAAAGGTTGAACCACACGGTGAAAAGAATTAAAAATGATCTTGGGGAAGGCATATGACTGATGGAATCCATACTTACGTCACACTTTGAAAAGAATTTCGGAACACTCCGGTAGAATAAAAGAGTCAGGTAAGATCCTGGGAAAAGACCTGTGGCTTATGAGCCCACCGAAGAGAAAACACCATGGAGAATTATTTGACACGAGGAGATGATGCACCGGAAAAGATTCTAAGACTCGAATGAGGTGACAACCTCGAATAAATTGGAACACGGAGGAATCCGCTGGAATTTCTTCGGAACTCCGGGACGATTAAATGATAAGAGACGAACGAGCAATTGGAATCACTTGAGCCGAGGGGAAAAGAATATGAACAACATCGAATAGTTGAGTTGAATCCACCGGAAAAGAAGAAGAGGTGAAGAATATCAAACGAGAGAAGAATTCATCGGAGAAGAAAAGAGAAGAATGATGACGAACTAGACGAGAATTCACCAGTTGGAATAATTGATGAAAGAAAGCAAAGACTTCACATACTAAGATGGATACTCGATTAAGGACTCCGGTCCGAGAAGCAAAAGGGTGGGCGGGTGGGAAAAAGAAAGACCACTTCGAACGGGGAAAACACCGTCGGTTGGAAAGAACTGAGGATGAACTTGCAAAGAAGAAGAGGGTCAAAACACTTGACGAGATGCACCAGATGAAAGGACCGACAACGCAATGAACGAAAACTAACCGCGTGATCCTAAAAAAAATTGAAGGGGAAGAGGAGTAATTCAAAACACCTACGTCAAGATTCCTCACCAGAGCGACGAAGGGGCAGAGGAGTAAATAGAATTCCTACTCTCCAATATAACTAGACTCCGAAAAAGTTTTCTGCTAGACTCAACAACGGCCAAGCTATGATCAATCAAGGGGGCTCCTATGGTCGGTCGAGGCTCTGATACCAACTTGTCAGACCCAAGATGCGATTCTATCCCGATCACGTGACACTTACGTGATTGGGGCACAACCGCATTCCGGGCGCTTAGCAAGATGGATATCATTACATTGTACCATTACATACATACATGGGGATACAACAATTCATACAATTCACATGAATACAACAACAACAATACAAGGCATCCGACTACGGATGCAAACATGAAAAACACAAGACATCCATCTGCTATCCCAGGCTGCCGACCCGAAACCTAACCCAAGACTGAAGAAGAAGCAGAAGAATAAACTCCAACAAAACGATCAACGCTCTCACGTCAAGACATCGGAAACCTACACCTGCAACTGTTGTTGTAGTATCTGTGAGCCACGAGGACTCAGCAATCCCATAACCATGGGTAACAAGACTATCAAAGCTTAATAGGTAGGAAGAGGTAAAGTGGTGAGGTTGCAGCAGCGGCTAAGAAAAAGTATGGTGGCTAACTTACGAGTACAAGAATAAGATGAGCATCTACTCAAACCGTCGCAAACTAGTAATGATCGCTAAAGATCCTGAACTACCTACGAGTCAAACATAACCCCACCGTGTTCTCTTCTCAAAGTGAAAAGAGACAGTCACGGTTACTCACACAGTTGTGTGTTTTACTTCGGATCCTCTGTCAAGTTTTCTACAACCGGACATTAACAAATTCCAATCTGCCACATAACCACGGGCACGGCTTTCGAAATATCATAACCCTGCAGGGGTGTCCCAACTTAGCCCATCACAAGCTCTCACGATCAGCTGAAGTGATAAATATAATATTATCACCCCTTGTCTTAGGGAAATCCGATCAGGCTCGGCATCCCGGTGCACAAGACATTTCGACAATGGTAAAACAAGTCCAGCAAGACCTCCCGGCGTGCCGACACCCTGATAGTAGCCGCGCGTATCTCGTCTCAGGCCACAACCGGATAGGTGAGCCTACGGGAGCCAATCCTCGAGTTTCCCCATGGTGGCCCCGCAGTCTCCCCGTTTGGGACAAACACCATCAGCACTGGCCCCCCTGCTATCTAGAAAGAATACCCGGGGACGCGACCCCCTATGCAATTTAATTAATTAATGAAGTTGTTATTATGAGCAAATTAAAACCAATGTTGGGCCTTGCTGCAGGAGTTTTATTCAAAGACGAAGTGTCAAGGGGTCCCCATTGTGACGACCCCGGCCCGACCGTGCACTAATCATACACGCAAATGCACACGATCAAGCCTAAGGACTCACGTGAAGGAATCACAACACAACTCTAAAACATAAATAAATACATACAAGTCATATATTACAAGCCAGGGCCTCGAGGGCTCGAATACATAACATGATGTCATACACAAAGTCAGCGGAAGCATTAGATGTCTGGGTACAGACATAGATCACAAGAGAAGATAGGCCATTTACAAAGGCGGGGCAAAATAAAAGCTACGATCGAAAAGGCGCAGGCCTCCTGCCTGGGACCTCCGATCCTACTCCTGGTCGTCGTCCGCCGGCTCCTCGTAGAAGTACTCGCCGGCCGGGTAGTAGTAGTAACCAGCCTCGGGCTGGTAGTAGTAGTCGTCAACAGGGGCTGCGGGCACCATGGCTCCGTCGTCTGGTTTATCATGCGGGTAGGACAAAAGAGGAAGCAAAGCAACCGTGAGTACTCATCCAAAGTACTCAGCAAGACTTACATCAGATCTATACTAGCAATGCATTATTTTCAAAGGAGGCTGTATGTGGGTGGACTAGACTGCAGAAAGCCAGAGTAGAGAGGGGAAAAGCCTAGTCCTGACGAAGACTAGCATCTTCAGGGTCTTGCAGCAATTAGAAGGGAGCAGAATAGTTTCATCATAATAATGTATAGTGTTTGCAGCAACATCATCCTCATATCTCAAGTCACCAGTTCTAGTTGTTCCGAAGTGGATACAACTCCGAGTGTCCGTTACCGTAGGACAGGCTATCGATAGATTGTTTCTTCCCTGCAGGGGTGCACCAAGTTACCCACCACGCTCGCTTAACTCCGGCCGGACACACCATCAGGTCGTGCCCGCCCTCGGCTAAACCATACGACGCAACCCGACCGGATACCGCCAGAGAGGATCGAGCACGCCGGACTAATCCTATGCCCCCGGGGGTCATGGCCGTCGCCCCGGACACTCCGCACGTTGCGAGGCCGTTCGGTAGCAGACCTAGCAACCCCTTATACAAGCGCAGTTGCATCCTAAGTCCAATCCGAACGGTCCGCTCAATCGCTGACGTCGTGACGACTCCGGCTGATGTATACGACGCAGAGCACCCACTCACACCCACGTGGTGGTTAGTGCTATCGGACCCGGAGGCCCCTCGGATCAAATATCCAAATCGCTTAGTGTGTTGGGAGCGCGCGGTAACGAGCAGAGCCTACGATACTGTTGGCCCCGTCGTCCCGTCTCGAGGACTTGTGACAAGGACTGGAAATGACCGGTCACGCCTCGTAGTTATCTCGCGGGTACCCTCACTGGTCACCCGACTCCACAGCTCACGCCTCAAAGGCACTCGCGGGTACCCCTCTGGGTCAACCCGCCTCCATCCAACATGTGCAGTAGTAACTTCAAAGTGTCATCAGACGCACGATACCTCTGGCCGCACGCCTTTGTTCCTGGCGACGTCCGGCCTCGGGGATCGATACGTCTTTAAACACGGTATGGTAATCCAGGGCATCCGTGTGGTTTCATGTCGATGAGGAATCCGAGGAATCACCCTCGTTGGACTCCTAAACGACAAATCCCGTTAAGGTGGTACCGGAGGAATCACCCTCGGCGATAATCACCATAGCGGATGCACGACAAAAGCTAAGTCGGAAGTGGGAAGTGGAATCACCCTCGGTAACCCACAACGAGCTAGCTATACAACAGGGACAACATCGAAAGTGAGTTCGGAGGTATCACCCTCGTCACCCGATGTTAACACTGCGGAGTCGAGCATTTTAGGGGGAGTGCGGTGATGTGAAGAAGGTCAGGGGAAGGGGCTCGATCGCTTGATCGAGGCAAGGGTACTATGCGAGGCAACTACGAGAGTGTGGGACCATAGCAGTGCTACCCAACCTACACTAAACAGTTTATGAATAAAGACAGGTATCAACAATTTAGCAAAAACAGGCTATGCAACAGTAATAGGAGCAGTAGCAGTAGCAGCAATTCTAATGCAAGAATAAGAGAGAATAGACATAGGCGATATCGGAAATGCTCAAGGGGGGTTGCTTGCCTGGTTGCTCGGTGGCAAAAGCAAGGTCGTCGGAGGGGGAACCAATCACCGGGACGGCGTCGGTCTCGGGATCTGCGTCAGCGTCGGGCTCTACCGAGAGAGAAGAGGGGGAAGAAACAGATAAATACACAAGCATATGCAACACAGAGCGTGCTAAGCTAACGTGCAGTGCAGGGTTGCCTAAAAACATGTCTAGGGCATATTAGTTATTTTTTAGGAATTTGTTTGGATTTATTTTATTAAAGTTGAGCACTATTCATTTATCGAAAATAGGCCGGAAGTTCCATGTTCATCTAGCTAGGGGCATCTGACGGGAATACGGAGGGCGTATCTAGATTCGTATCAAAATTTCGAGCAATTTTCATATATAAATTATTTTCAACGGAGTTACGGATTAGAAGATATGAATTTTTGAAGTTTATAACAATTTTCTGGAATTTATTTTAAAACTGAAAAGGATTTATGATGTCAGCATGATGACATGCTGACATCAGCAGGTCAAACAGCGGCTGGCTAAGTCAAATATGACATGTGGGTCCAGTGGGACCCACATGTCAGCCTCTGTTATTTTTAACAGTGAATTATTTAAACTGGCAGAGGGATTAGTGAGGTGGGCCCCACTTGTCAGCTCTGTTATTTAACCTAAAAGTTTAATTAGGGTTAACTAAGTTACACGGGGCCCAGCTGTCAGGGCATTAGCCGGCCCAGTCAGCGTTGACCGAGGTCAACTAGTCAAGGTGGGGCCCCTGGGCCCACCAGTCAGTGGCCCAGGTGGTGCCACGTGGGCGACACGCCAGCGACGCCGGAATCGGCGCCGGAGCTTGCTCCGGCGAGCCAAAAAACCACGGCGGCGCTGCGGGAGGTGGTCGGAAACCGCGCACAAGGCCCCGTTTCTTGCGTTTCCGGGTGCGTTCGAAAGCGGAGAGCAAACCGCGTCGATTCGCGGCGGTCTTGCGGCTAGGGAGACCCTACGACGACGGCGGCGAGCTCGGGAACTTCGCCGGAGTTCGGCCACGATCGAAAACGGCGCTTCGGGGAACGACGAGGTGGCCAAGCGGCACGGGTGGCCTCGGCGGGCTGCACTGAGCACGCCCCCGTGCTCGGGTGGGTATGACAACGACTGCAGCGACGGCGACGAGCTGCTCGGCGGAGCTCGCTTCGGGCGGCGATGGTAGCCACGGCTACGACGACGGATAAGAGTGGGAGAGAGAGGAAGAGGCTGCGACTGCTCACCGGGCCCTGCAGATGTGCTCAAGTGGGCTCGGGGTAGCTCATAGTCGCCGGAATCGTTGCCGGAGTCGAGATGGTCGGAGATTGAAGAAGAGGCAGCTGGGCTCGTCTCGGTGGCTCCCTGCTTGATCTGCTGGCATCGGGCAACGTGGAGGACGACGGCGGAGAGCTACCGCACCTCGGCGAAGCTTGGGGTCGACGGTGGCCGCGAGTGCGGGCGGCGCACGGCGGTGGCAGCGCTCGGGTCCGATCCAAAACGAGAGGGGGACAAGGGAGAAGGAAGCGAGGGGAGGAACTGGGTTTAGGGTTAGATCCAGGGGGCTCGGCCTCGACTTTATCCATTCGGGGAGGGCGGCGGATGCCCGGCGCGTGGAGATCGCCGGTGCGGGCGGCTGCGGTGGCGACAGCAGGCGGGAGCAGTTGGAGACGAACGAGACATGGGCTGGGCCGGCCACTGTTGCCGCGGCCTAGTCGCAGGTAAGTGGGCCGTTGCCCTTTTCTTTTGTTTTCTTTATTTCTTTTCTGTTTTTGCTGTTTCTATTTGTTACAGAGAGAGTAACAGAATTAATTGGGCATCAAAAAGAGTAAGGAATAATATGGGACTTGGCCCATTAAATCCTTTGTATTTTTAGGCACTGCCAGAAATTGGTTTAGGGATTTTTGAAACTCCTTTGAATTTACCAAAAATAGAATAGCATTTAAATATGCTGAAAAGGTGCTGTTACAACTTATTATGCCCATCTTTGCTCCAGTGGGATGTTGTATTCCTTAACATATAATTGTTTTGGAATATTAGCAAGATGATGAGCAATTTTCCAGCAACCTTTGTGCAACCTCAAATTGCAATTATAATTTGAATTGATTTCAGAGAGGAGTTTTGATTTGAGATGTTTCACCTTAGTGATCAAGCATGGCAAATGAAGATGACTTGGCATGTTTATGAAGTGATCACTGTGGTGTGAGGCTGGGGATGTTACAAATCTCCTCCACTACAAGAAATCTCGTCCCGAGATTTGAGTGGGGAAGAAAAGGAGTAACTTCGGAAGAACTGACCCTTACAAGGTTGATCACCTGACAGTTAACTCAGGGGATGCGGCAAAAAGAAGCTCTCGAGTTAAAACTTAAGAAAACATCGAGAGCGAGGGATGAAGGTGCCATAAGAAGTTTCAAGCGGATAGGCTATCATTCGATACTCGAAACAAAGTGTGCCAGGGGTTCATAGCAACGGGAATAGTTCATCTCTCGGAGGGTGGCTCGGGATATCACACAAAGCCAAGTACAAAGGATACTTCGGGAATCAAGAATGCACAGAAGAGTCAGGTTATGATCCTGTGGAACTGTGGTGGGTGTCGATCAAAGTAGAGAGATCGAGGACATCTTACCGGTCACCACGGTAAGGCATGTCAGAGGTTAGCCTGTCAGCTATGTCGGCAACAACGTCGGTACCAAGGGCGAGGGACGAAGAGAACCATTTTCCTGCTCGTTGAAACGAGGCGGACCATTAGGCAAAGTTCTCGTCCATCGGTGGTTACCGGAATGTCATCAACAATAGTAACAGGGTCTCACTGACAGAGTTGTAAACCAAGATGTTTTCATAAGCAGGGAATTATTCCTGCTCATGTCTTAATGATCTCAAGAAAAGTTAAACAAACAAATGGAAAGAAAAATGTGATTAATTGATTAATCACGCCAATGGAAAGAAATATGTGTTTACACACAAGTTTTAGAGGTATATCATTTCGCAAGAAAGAGCGGAGCATGATATACATGATAGGGCAGCAAGTTCAAAAACATTTGGATAAAGGGACGAGAGAAGAGTCTTGATATTACCCATACGATGTTGTGTGGATAATGGATCAAGAAACATTTTGTCGAGAGATTTCACGAGGATGCCATCGAACAGCGACGGCATCGATAAAAGGAATGATGAAGCGAGAGGGTTAATGGAGCCACGGATACGGCACAAGCTCGAAATCAAGCTTGTTGTTCGAGGTGAAATGATAAAATGAAGAAGATCGAAGTGAGCTTCGCTCTTCGTCGGAAGTTGTGCTCTGGGCATAAAGACCAGGTAACACGGTTAAAATTTAGCATGATGATGATAAAGCCGTTCATGCTAGGAATGAGGTGATAGAGGGATAACTTCCCAGTAACAGGTACTAGGGGTAATACCCGGAGGTAAGTCAGAGTAGAGGTTGATCGGGTGAAATGATCTGTAGAGGACAAGTATTTTAACTTGTCCGGGAAATGGAATCAAGGGGAGAATTATCATGGTCGAAACCACGAGTGCAAAGGGTCAATTCACCGGTACAAAATGAAATTATACCCAGGAAACGATTGATTTTAAGAGAAGCTTCCATGATAAGCTCCACATCGGGTCCATGGGCATGAACACAAAGGTTCAAGGTCGACTCCCACTTCGACAATGCGAAACCTTTCATTCTCCTCTCGTCTTCGAAGAAATTGTAGAGTCGAGAAATTTATTCGGCGGAACGCGAGTAGCTATAACCCGCATAGCTTTTGATTCACACAGACTAGAGAAGGCATATGTTTAACCCATCGGGACAACTTAAGAACATATACCACCATCTTACAGGAGTATTGAACTCAAATTCAGAAGCAGAGCATGGTGGTGAAGAGCGGGGATTACAATTTATCCCAGGTGTTACGAACCCGGGGAAAGACACACAAGGTTATTGATAAATGGAAGATGGTGTCGGATAAAATCCAACAAAAGATCAAACGGCCGGTAAAAGATCTGATGTGAGTATCGGTACTCCATCAGAAGAAAAAGGTATGCAAATGCTTCTGTTTATGGAAATGTCTGAATAATCCAAAGCTTACATGCGAAGCGTTTATGGTTCCAAAATCGGGGAATCAGAGGCAGAGGCTCTGATCAAAAGATGAGTAGATTGAATAGAATTAGATGGCCAATCAATCAAGGATTGATTTACTGAGATCCAGCTCATATTCGGAATAAGGTCTGAGCCGAAAAGATAATTTAGAAGGATCGACTGATGATCGCGTGTATTCACACTCATGCTGAATTAATAAGACCCATAGGACGGTGTCAAAGGACAGCAATGAATATTACCAGACATATGGAATTATCCATAATTCAGGCCGGCAAGGTAACCAACAGCAGTAGGCTGCAGAGGTCCTTCGGGAGATCGATTAAAAAATGGGAAGTATGTTGCGAAGCACCTGATCAACTAGGGATGAACGAATCCCCGGTAAGTATGAGGATTTATTCATAGGTGTGATCAGGCGGAACAGGACTGCAAGGCAATAGGTTCCGAGAATTCTCGAAATGTCGGATAGTGTTACGATATGTCGGATAGAACCCGAGGGTACTGGGACGAATATAGGAACGACAGGTGTAGGTAGTTATCCTTCGGGGTTTAACGGTGGTCAGGGACTGCAAAGCAGTGGGCACAGGGTCTCGAGAAACTTCGAGGAGTATCTTCGGAGTCTTCTGATGATGTCATGCCATCTTCTGGAACGAGGGGGCTCTCCGGGAGGAATCGTTCACGAGAACCTAATGTCGGTGTTAGTAAAATCATTTAACCCGAATAGAAGAGAGATTCAGAGTCCCAGAGTAAAGACGAGGAATAAAAGAAGCTACACCACCCAATTGGCGACGTGGGCCCATAAGCCACACAGCCAAGTTAGTAAAACATTTTTTTGGACCTCTAGACTCAACTTCGGCCAAGGAGTTGGAAAGGGGGTTCCTACAGGCAGTCGGCTCTGATACCAACCTGTGACGACCCCGGCCCGACCGTGCACTAATCATACACGCAAATGCACACGATCAAGCCTAAGGACTCACGTGAAGGAATCACAACACAACTCTAAAACATAAATAAATACATACAAGTCATATATTACAAGCCAGGGCCTCGAGGGCTCGAATACATAACATGATGTCATACACAAAGTCAGCGGAAGCATTAGATGTCTGGGTACAGACATAGATCACAAGAGAAGATAGGCCTTTTACAAAGGCGGGGCAAAATAAAAGCTACGATCGAAAAGGCGCAGGCCTCCTGCCTGGGACCTCCGATCCTACTCCTGGTCGTCGTCCGCCGGCTCCTCGTAGAAGTACTCGCCGGCCGGGTAGTAGTAGTAACCAGCCTCGGGCTGGTAGTAGTAGTCGTCAACAGGGGCTGCGGGCACCATGGCTCCGTCGTCTGGTTTATCATGCGGGTAGGACAAAAGAGGAAGCAAAGCAACCGTGAGTACTCATCCAAAGTACTCAGCAAGACTTACATCAGATCTATACTAGCAATGCATTATTTTCAAAGGAGGCTGTATGTGGGTGGACTAGACTGCAGAAAGCCAGAGTAGAGAGGGGAAAAGCCTAGTCCTGACGAAGACTAGCATCTTCAGGGTCTTGCAGCAATTAGAAGGGAGCAGAATAGTTTCATCATAATAATGTATAGTGTTTGCAGCAACATCATCCTCATATCTCAAGTCACCAGTTCTAGTTGTTCCGAAGTGGATACAACTCCGAGTGTCCGTTACCGTAGGACAGGCTATCGATAGATTGTTTCTTCCCTGCAGGGGTGCACCAAGTTACCCACCACGCTCGCTTAACTCCGGCCGGACACACCATCAGGTCGTGCCCGCCCTCAGCTAAACCATACGACGCAACCCGACCGGATACCGCCAGAGAGGATCGAGCACGCCGGACTAATCCTATGCCCCCGGGGGTCATGGCCGTCGCCCCGGACACTCCGCACGTTGCGAGGCCGTTCGGTAGCAGACCTAGCAACCCCTTATACAAGCGCAGTTGCATCCTAAGTCCAATCCGAACGGTCCGCTCAATCGCTGACGTCGTGACGACTCCGGCTGATGTATACGACGCAGAGCACCCACTCACACCCACGTGGTGGTTAGTGCTATCGGACCCGGAGGCCCCTCGGATCAAATATCCAAATCGCTTAGTGTGTTGGGAGCGCGCGGTAACGAGCAGAGCCTACGATACTGTTGGCCCCGTCGTCCCGTCTCGAGGACTTGTGACAAGGACTGGAAATGACCGGTCACGCCTCGTAGTTATCTCGCGGGTACCCTCACTGGTCACCCGACTCCACAGCTCACGCCTCAAAGGCACTCGCGGGTACCCCTCTGGGTCAACCCGCCTCCATCCAACATGTGCAGTAGTAACTTCAAAGTGTCATCAGACGCACGATACCTCTGGCCGCACGCCTTTGTTCCTGGCGACGTCCGGCCTCGGGGATCGATACGTCTTTAAACACGGTATGGTAATCCAGGGCATCCGTGTGGTTTCATGTCGATGAGGAATCCGAGGAATCACCCTCGTTGGACTCCTAAACGACAAATCCCGTTAAGGTGGTACCGGAGGAATCACCCTCGGCGATAATCACCATAGCGGATGCACGACAAAAGCTAAGTCGGAAGTGGGAAGTGGAATCACCCTCGGTAACCCACAACGAGCTAGCTATACAACAGGGACAACATCGAAAGTGAGTTCGGAGGTATCACCCTCGTCACCCGATGTTAACACTGCGGAGTCGAGCATTTTAGGGGGAGTGCGGTGATGTGAAGAAGGTCAGGGGAAGGGGCTCGATCGCTTGATCGAGGCAAGGGTACTATGCGAGGCAACTACGAGAGTGTGGGACCATAGCAGTGCTACCCAACCTACACTAAACAGTTTATGAATAAAGACAGGTATCAACAATTTAGCAAAAACAGGCTATGCAACAGTAATAGGAGCAGTAGCAGTAGCAGCAATTCTAATGCAAGAATAAGAGAGAATAGACATAGGCGATATCGGAAATGCTCAAGGGGGGTTGCTTGCCTGGTTGCTCGGTGGCAAAAGCAAGGTCGTCGGAGGGGGAACCAATCACCGGGACGGCGTCGGTCTCGGGATCTGCGTCAGCGTCGGGCTCTACCGAGAGAGAAGAGGGGGAAGAAACAGATAAATACACAAGCATATGCAACACAGAGCGTGCTAAGCTAACGTGCAGTGCAGGGTTGCCTAAAAACATGTCTAGGGCATATTAGTTATTTTTTAGGAATTTGTTTGGATTTATTTTATTAAAGTTGAGCACTATTCATTTATCGAAAA
>LR738711.1:817914946-817951248 GCA_902687465.1 Secale cereale | reverse complement strand
GGCAACGTGGAGGACGACGGCGGAGAGCTACCGCACCTCGGCGAAGCTTGGGGTCGACGGTGGCCGCGAGTGCGGGCGGCGCACGGCGGTGGCAGCGCTCGGGTCCGATCCAAAACGAGAGGGGGACAAGGGAGAAGGAAGCGAGGGGAGGAACTGGGTTTAGGGTTAGATCCAGGGGGCTCGGCCTCGACTTTATCCATTCGGGGAGGGCGGCGGATGCCCGGCGCGTGGAGATCGCCGGTGCGGGCGGCTGCGGTGGCGACAGCAGGCGGGAGCAGTTGGAGACGAACGAGACATGGGCTGGGCCGGCCACTGTTGCCGCGGCCTAGTCGCAGGTAAGTGGGCCGTTGCCCTTTTCTTTTGTTTTCTTTATTTCTTTTCTGTTTTTGCTGTTTCTATTTGTTACAGAGAGAGTAACAGAATTAATTGGGCATCAAAAAGAGTAAGGAATAATATGGGACTTGGCCCATTAAATCCTTTGTATTTTTAGGCACTGCCAGAAATTGGTTTAGGGATTTTTGAAACTCCTTTGAATTTACCAAAAATAGAATAGCATTTAAATATGCTGAAAAGGTGCTGTTACAACTTATTATGCCCATCTTTGCTCCAGTGGGATGTTGTATTCCTTAACATATAATTGTTTTGGAATATTAGCAAGATGATGAGCAATTTTCCAGCAACCTTTGTGCAACCTCAAATTGCAATTATAATTTGAATTGATTTCAGAGAGGAGTTTTGATTTGAGATGTTTCACCTTAGTGATCAAGCATGGCAAATGAAGATGACTTGGCATGTTTATGAAGTGATCACTGTGGTGTGAGGCTGGGGATGTTACAAATCTCCTCCACTACAAGAAATCTCGTCCCGAGATTTGAGTGGGGAAGAAAAGGAGTAACTTCGGAAGAACTGACCCTTACAAGGTTGATCACCTGACAGTTAACTCAGGGGATGCGGCAAAAAGAAGCTCTCGAGTTAAAACTTAAGAAAACATCGAGAGCGAGGGATGAAGGTGCCATAAGAAGTTTCAAGCGGATAGGCTATCATTCGATACTCGAAACAAAGTGTGCCAGGGGTTCATAGCAACGGGAATAGTTCATCTCTCGGAGGGTGGCTCGGGATATCACACAAAGCCAAGTACAAAGGATACTTCGGGAATCAAGAATGCACAGAAGAGTCAGGTTATGATCCTGTGGAACTGTGGTGGGTGTCGATCAAAGTAGAGAGATCGAGGACATCTTACCGGTCACCACGGTAAGGCATGTCAGAGGTTAGCCTGTCAGCTATGTCGGCAACAACGTCGGTACCAAGGGCGAGGGACGAAGAGAACCATTTTCCTGCTCGTTGAAACGAGGCGGACCATTAGGCAAAGTTCTCGTCCATCGGTAAGGAACGCAAAATCAAGGAACATAATGCCAGTTTATCGGCTCCTAAGGTGGCATGAGTGGAACAAAACACCGAGCAAAAGGCCAAGCCTTCCACCCATGCCCAGTATATAGGTGTGTTAATAATAATAATAGATATTGTGATATTCCAACAACAAGTTCCCACCTGGAATGATCTTCATCTTCACCTGCAACTAACAACGCTATAAGAGGGGCTGAGCAAGCGGGTAACATAGCCAAACAATGGTTTTGCAAAGAAGGTTTCAAAGGTTAGAGGTTTCATGGCAACAAGGAGAGGGGCTGAAAATAAAGATGGGTAGCGCGACATATAACGATAGCATCGAGACACTAAGCATGGCAATGATAGTAAAGGTATCCAAGGGTATGGTCATCTTGCCTGAGATCCCGCAAGGAAGAAGAACGGATCCATGAAGAAGACGAAGAAGAAGCCTTGAAGAAGAACCACGGGTAGACGAACGAACCCTCACGAACGCAACGGAACATGCACTAACGAGAAGAAGCAAGCAACACGGTAAACACACCACACGAGACATGACAATATGCTCAACCAAGTATGATGCAAGACAGTTCTATATAGGATGCACTACAAGTCCATACAGGAAGCAAAACATGGCAAGGTAGGAAGCACAGGAAAACAACACAAGTCTATATATGATGCAATACATGGCAAGGTATGATGCAAGACAAGTCTATACAGGAAGCAATACATGGCAAGGTAGGAAGCACAGAAAAACAACACAAGTCTATATATGATGCAATACATGGCAAGGTATGATGCAAGACAAGTCTATACAGGAAGCAAAACATGGCAAGGTAGGAAGCACGGGAAAACAACACAAGAACATGACAATATGCTCAAGCAAGTATGATGCAAGACAAGTCTATATATGATACAATACATGACAAGGTAGGAAGCACAGAAAAACAACACAAGTCAACAAGTTTAAATGAGGCCGGAAACTACATATAATAAAACCGGTAAGTCCTCATATGCATAGTTTGAAATTAGTCCAGATCTGAACAAACCTTAAGTTAAAGTTGTTAAACAGCAGGTTAACATGCACCATGATGATCTACACGAAATTCTAGTCAAGTTTCATATAAAGTTTGTTTAATTCGGAGCTACGGCCTAGAAGATATGAGCAAAACAAGTCAAACAAGGCAACGGTGCAAGATGCACCCAAACCATAAAGCAAACTCATTCCAAACATGAAAACAATATTATATTATTATTCTACATGCAAAATCACATAAGTTTCATATAAGACACGCTCAAAACGGAGCAAGGGGCTAAAAGATACACATGAAACAAGATATAACAACAAGTTGAAGTTAACAGCCACATAGCAACTTTGGAGCAAGGTAAATATAAGCTACAGCACCCAAACATGACAACAAGAATCATGGACATGAAGTAGACATATCCTACAGCAAACAACTCCATTGGAGCAACTCCATAGGAGGCATGGATCAACAGCAACAAGCTACAACATTTTGATCATGACGTTAAAAACCTGACAGTAATATTTTATAGCAACTTGAGAGCAAGAAATAAATAAGCTACAGCAACCCATATGAGCAAGTTAGGACATGGATGGATAGACAACAACATATACAACAAGGAATGATCAATGGCCACCCCAAAACTAACATGGATTTGCCTAGGGCATCAAGCAAACATAGCATCAGGATATGACAGAATCCAGACTTAGTGAAATTTCACTAAGTGTTAAAACAGTAACATTAGCATGGCATGTTTGCGAGCATGTTTAAGTCACCTCAAGGCATATCATGGCAAATGGTTTGCACCACAGCAAAGAACACATGATGGAGAATATAAAACATATGAGCATGCGACATGGGGGCCAACACATCAATAGCAACGAGCTCCTCAACTAGGCATCTCGTAACAAGTTACAAAACCTAACAGCCACATGCACTTTTGCAACCAAGTTTAACATGGCAATATAAACCCTAACATGCATGCTACAGCAACCAACATGTAGAGCATCTCATGATGAACATTTTGACATCTCGTATGCTTCATTTGGATAAACATGCACCAAGTTATCACATCTCAAACATGGCATGAAAATAACAAGTAGCAGCAGATTATATGAAGTAGCACTCTTGCAACAGAGATTAGAGCATCTAGATGAACTCAAATGAGCATGGCACAATGGAACAAAGTGTAGAGCATATCACCACGATCATTTTGACATATTATTTGCACAATTTGGATCATCACACAAATAGTTACACGCACTCAAAGTATGCATCATTTTAAGACAGAAAAAGACTTAGAAGGGGAAAAAACAACCTAGGGGGTGGACGTGTCCGTGCCACCCCGGACACGTCCGGACTCGCTGGCGCTCGGGCCCACTGGTTGGGTCAACGCGGCTCGACGGGATCGGGCTCTCCCGATCTGCTGGAGAGCGCCGGCGGCTCCTCCCGGTGAGGTGGCTTCAGGCGAGTCCGGGACGGCGACCGGTGGTGGATCCGGGGCTAGGGAGTCCGGTCCCGGCCAGATCCGGCGACGGCGGGGCTGGCGTTCTGCGAGCGGCGGCGAAGAAGCTCGGCGGCGGCGACGCTGTTGCAGAGAGAGCACGTGAGGGAGATCGAAGGGAGATGGAGTAGGAGAGGGACGGGGAGGCGAGGGCGTCGACCTGGAGGTCGCCGGCGTCGGGGGATGGTCACCGGCATGGCGAGGCGCTCCGGCGCAGAGGGTGGCGACGCGGGCAGAGGAGCTCGGCTCCTCCCGAACGAGGTCGGGAGGGAGGGAGTGGGAGGCGAGCGGGCTGCGGCTCGGGCGGCCATGCGGGCCTGGGCGGGCCGCGCCTGGGCCGCGGCAGCGGAGAAGCGCGGGGAGATGCCACTTGGCTGGCCAAAAGTGGTGGAGGGCGCTACTGGCGGCTGCGCCAGCCAATGGGGGCGCGCCACTTGGCGACTTCGAGGTGGCGGCGGCGCTGGGTGGCGATGGCGGCGACAAATGGCGAGTTGGGGCTGGTGGGCTGCGGAGAACGAGGAGGAGGGGGCTAGGAGGTTAGGGGAATGGTTAGATTTGCTTAGGGTGTCCAAAATGGACTAGGGGGACGTATATATAGGGAAAAAAGGCTAGGATTTGGGGTCTGGGAATGATTTTGGACCCTTCGATCGAATCGGACGGCTCCGGACAGAGAGAGGGGGTAGGATGGGCCTAGCGGAGGTTAGTGGGCTGTGTAGAAGGCCTTGGGCTTAGGGAAGAGAAGAGAGAGGGAGGCCCGCGGAGGTTTTCGGAGACCGAAAACGTCCGACGTTTTAACCGGCGACTAGTGCCGCTATATATATCCGTTGGGCTATCAAACGGACTCCGAATGCGATGAAATTTGGCAGGCGGCCTCTCTACACCATAATAAGACCACACGCCAAGTTTCAACCCATTCCGAGAACGTTTTTCGGCCACTTATAAAATAAATATTCGGAGGCGCCGCGGGCGCGTGTGAGTGTGTGTGGGCTCAGTACGGAAAACGGAAAAGGACGAGGGAACTCGGACGGATGCAAGTTTTGAAAACATGCTGATGCAACACACATGATGACATGGCAAGATGCAACACACAAGTAGATGACATGGCAACGGCGACGAATATCTAGCTGACACCTCACGCACCGGTCTCGGGGTGTCACACCGAGACCGATGCGCCAGGTGTCAGCCAGTTATTCGTTGTCGTTGCCATGTCATCTACTTGTGTGTTGCATTTTACCTTGTCATCGTGTGCATTGCATCCTCATGTTTGCAAAACTTGCATCCGCCTGAGTCCCCTCGTCCTTTCTGTTCTCCGTTCTGAGCCAAGACACACACAGACTGCCCACGGTGTCTCCGAATATTTATTTTATGAGTGGCCGAAAAACGTTCTCGGAATGGGTTGAAACTTGGCGTGTGGTCTTATTATAGTGTAGACAGGCCGCCTGCCAAATTTCATCGCATTCGGAGCTCGTTTGATAGCCCAACGGATATATATAGCGGCACTAGTCGCCGGTTTAAACGTCGGACGTTTTCGGTCTCCGAAAACCTCCGCGGGTCACTCTCTCTTCTCTCCTCTCAGCCCGAAGGCCACCTACACAGCCCACCAATCGGCCCACTAGGACTCCCCTAGCCTCCCCCGCGATCGGATCCGTCGGATCGCGATCGGAGGGCTCAAAAACCCCTCCAAACACCCCCCAAACCCTAATCCCTAGACCCCCTTGCCTATTTAAGCACATCCCCTTGCCATTTTTGGCCTCCTCCTACCTCCCACCTTGTCTTCCGCGCAGCCAATCCCCTCCTCCATTTTCTGGCCCGGCCACCTCATAAGCGCCACGTGGCGGCCTCCTAGTGGTCAGCCGCCACCTGAGCCGCGCCCTCCACCACTCCTAGGCCTCCACCCGGCCTCTCCCCGCACCCCCAGCCGCCGCGGCCCGCCAGGCCCGGGTCAGGCCCGCTCCGCCGCCCGACCGGTCCTAAGTCGCCGAGCCGTCCCGCTCCTCACGCCGTTCTGGATCGAGGGGAGGAGCCCCCGATCCCGAGCTCCGCGCTGCCGTTCCTCCCTGCCTTCGCCCGCCGTTGGGACATCGTCGCCGCCGGCCGTCTCCAGCCGCGCCGCCGCCCATCTCCAGCAGCCCCGCCGCTCCCCTACGCTCGACGCCCCAGATCCACTCCTCCAGAGGCCCCGTCTAGTGCCCTCGCCGGCGGCCTCTGCCGCGCCACCGCCCCCTGCATCGACCGGCCTCGTCCCGACGGACGACGAGCGCCAGCCAGACCGGCCGCGTGGGCCGCCTCCCTCCCTCTGGGCCGTAGCCAGGCCAGATCTCGGGGCCCAGTTGCCTTCTCCCCGTGGCCAGATCCGCGGGCTCGAGGCCCACTTCTTCCCCGCTCTGGCCTGCCTCCTCCACTTTGGGCTCGGCCCGCTAGGGTGAGCCCACTATTCCCCGCCCCGTGCGTCCCTTTACTATACTACGCTCGCTTCTGTTTTTTTTTTCCTAAGTCAATTTCTGCTAAGTCCCTAAAATTGCATAATATGTTGTCATCTTTGCATGGCTGTAACTTCTTTTGTGGTGATCCAAATTGAGTGAATGATATATCAAAATGATCGTGGTGATATGCTCTACACTTTGTTCCATTGTGGCATGCTTGTTTGAGTTCATCTAGATGCCCTAATCTCTGTTGCAAGAGTGCTACTTGTTATAAACTGTTATTAACTATAATTTTTTTGCATACTTGTGATGCTTGTAACTTGGTGCATGTTTATCCAAAAGGAGCATATGATATGTCAAAATGTTCATTGTGAAGTGCTCTACATGATGGTTGCTGTAGCATTCATGTTAGGTACCATATTGCCATGTTAATCTCTGTGTAAAAGTGCATGTGGCTGTTAAGTGCTGAAACTTGTTATGAGATGCTGATTTCACTTGCTCATTGCTATTGGTGTGTTTGTCTTCATGCCACATGTTTAGATGTTTTAGAAGCACAATCATATGGTCCTTGCTATGGTGAAATCCACTTTCCATGATATGCCTTGAGGTGACTTAAACAAGCTTGTAAACATGCCATGTCATCATTGCTGTTTTATACTTAGTGAAAAAACTGCTAAGTCTGGAATCTGTTATAACCTGATGCTATGTTTTCTTGATGCCCTACTCAAATCCATGCTTGTTTTGGAGTGGCCAATGATCATGTCTTGTTGTCCATGTTAATGTTTATCCATTCATGACCTTATTTGCACATATGGCCTGTTGTATCTTATTTATTTCTTGCTCTCAAGTTGCTATAAATTTTACCTCTCAGCTTTTTATCAGCATGTTCAATTTGGTGGACCTTGTTGCTTTTGATCCATGCCTCCTATGGAGATGCTCCAATGGAGACGTTGGATGTATGATATGTCTATTACATGTACATGCTCTTTATATACTTAGTTGAGTAGATATGCTTGTTGTTTTGTGCCTCCGAAGGCAGCATCGTGATGTTGTTTTTGCCTTCCCAGATTTTGGCTAAGTCTGGATAAATTTATTGCAACTTGCCATGCTTGGTTAAGTGTGTTCCAGCAAGCTTTTGAGTGTGTTCTAAGTTCATACTCCCTCCGTTCCAAAATAGATGACTCAACTTTGTATTAAAGTTAGTACAAAGTTGAGTCATCTATTTTGGAACGGAGGGAGTACTTGTTAAGTATCATGTCTATTTCACATCCATGCTTCTTGTTATCATGTTTGGGTGCTGTAGCATATATATATCTTGCTCCAAAATTGCTATGTGGTTGTTAACTTCAGCTTGTTGTTATATCTTGTTTCATGTGTAAGTGTTGAACCGTTGCTCCGTTTTGAGTGTGTCATATATGAAACTTGTGTGATTTTGCATGTAGAAGCTTAATATCATGTTGTTTACATGTTTGGAGTGTGTTTGCTTGATGTTTGGATGCTTCTTGCATAATTGCCATGTTTGACTTGTTTTGCTCATATCTTCTAGGCCGTAGCTCCGAATTAAGCAAACTTTATATGAAACTTGACTAGAATTTTGTGTAGATCATCATGGTGCATGTTAACTTGCTGTTTAACAACTTTAACTTAAGGTTTGTTCAGATATGGACTAATTTCAAATTACGCATATGAGGACTTACCGGATTTGTTATCTGTTGATTCCGGCCTCATTTAAACTTGTTGTTTTGTGTTGTTTTTGAGTGCTTCTTACCTTGCCATGTATTGCATCATATATAGACTTGTCTTGCATCATACTTGGTTGAGCTTCGTGTCTTGTTCTTGTGTTGTGTGTTTACCGTGTTGTGTGCTTCTTCTCGTTAGTGCTTGTTACGTTGCGATCGTGAGGATTCGTTCGTCTACACATGGTTCGTCTTCAACGCTTCTTCTTCGTCTTCTTCATGGATCTGTTCTTCTTCCTTGCGGGATCTCAGGCAAGATGACCATACCCTTGGATACCTTTACTATCATTTCCATGCTTAGTTGTCTCGATGCTTTCGTAATATGTCGCGCTACCCATCAATATTGTCAGCCCTCTCCTTGTTGCCATGAGACCTCTAACCGTTGACACCTTCCCAGCGAACCATTGTTTGGCTATGTTACTCGCTTGCTCAGCCCCTCTTATAGTGTTGTTAGTTGCAGGTGAAGATGAAGATTGATCCATGTCGGATCTTGTTGTTGGAATATCACAATATCTATTATTATTTTTAACACACCTATATATTGGGCATGGGTGGAAGGCTTGGCCTTTTGCTCGGTGTTTTGTTCCACTCATGCCACCTTAGGGGCCGATAAATCGGCATTACATTCCTTGATTTTGCGTTCCTTACACGGTTGGGTATATGGGGACCCCTTGACAGTTCGTCTTTGAATAAAACTCCTCCAGCAAGGCCCAACTTTGGTTTTAATTTGCCTCATAATAACAACTTAATTAATTAATTAAAATTGCATAGGGGATCGCGTCCCCGGGGATTCTTCTACATAGCAGGGGGGCCAGTGCTGATGGTGTTGGTCCCAAACGGGGAGACTGCGGGGCCACCACGGGGAAACTCGAGGATTGGCTCCCATAGGCTCACATATCCGGAAGTGGCCTGAGACGAGATACGCGCAGCTACTATCAGGGTGTCGGTACGTCGGGAGGTCTTGCTGGACTTGTTTTACCATTGTCGAAATGTCTTGTGCACCGGGATTCCGAGCCTGATCCGATTGTCCCTAAGATAAGGGGTGATAATATTATTATTACTTCTGCTGATCGTGAGAGCTTGTGATGGGCTAAGTTGGGACACCCCTGCAGGGTTATGATCTTTCGAAAGCCGTGCCCGCGGTTATGTGGCAAATTGGAATTTGTTAATGTCCGGTTGTAGAAAACTTGACAGAGCATCCGAGATAAAACACACAACTGTGTGAGTAACCGTGACTGTCTCTTTTCACTTTGAGAAGAGAACACGGTGGGGTTATGTTTGACTCATAGGTAGTTCAGGATCTTTAGCGATCATTACTAGTTTGCGACAGTTTGCGTAGATGCTCATCTTATTCTTGTACTCGTAAGTTAGCCACCATACTTTTGCTTAGCCGCTGCTGCAACCTCACCACTTTACCTCTTCCTACCCATTAAGCTTTGCTAGTCTTGATACCCATGGTTATGGGATTGTTGAGTCCTCGTGGCTCACAGATACTACAACAACAGTTGCAGTTGTAGGTTTCCGATGGCTTGACGTGAGAGCGATGTCCTTTGTGTTGGAGTCCTTTCTTCTTCCTCTTCTTCAGTCTTGGTTAGGTTCCGGGTCGGCAGCCTGGGATAGCAGATGGATGTCGTTGTGCTTTTCATGTTTGCATCCGTAGTCGGATGCTTTGTATTGATGTTGTTGTATTCATGTGACTTGTATGAATTGTTGTAACCCCCATGTATGTATGTAATGGTACGATGTAATGATATCCATCTTGCTAAGCGCCCGAAATGCGGTTGTGCCCCAATCACGTAAGTGTCACGTGATCGGGATAGAATCGCATCTTGGGCCTCACACCACCCTCTCGGCCCGACTCACAACCAACGACGGAGGCTGGCTGGCTCGACTAAGAAAAAAGGAGGAAGACCGGTCGACTGACCAGGAGTCGGGCTGTCCTTACAATAGAACCAAGTCGACTGCCAGCCCCTAACCGACTCTGGGAGGATCATAGCAGGAAAAGTGCTCCTATTTCTAAGCTGGATGCCTAGCCCTCCGCACACCTGGATGACGTGCGTCTTCTCATCACTCGGATTCGCCTTCTTGATGGTTTGCGAGCGACAAGCGAAGATATGTTTGAACAAGCCCTAGTGCGGTCGACAGCCGAGGAAGTTCTCACACATCGAAATAAACGTAGCCAGAAAAGCAATGGAGTTGGGCGTGAAGTAGTGCAGCTGGGCGCCGTAAAAAGTCAAGAAGGCGCGGAAGTAAGGGTGCAGGGGCATGGAGAAACCTCGGTCGACGTGGGTCGCGAGGAGGACGCACTCGCCCTCCCGCAGCTGAGGCTCGAGCTCGCCTTCCGGGACCCACCAGGAGCCGCGGGCAACCAAGCCCTCCTCCTCCAGCTCCTCCATGTCCTCCGTCGTAATGGTGGACCTGATCCATTCCCCCTGGATCCAGCCAGGTGGGAGCCCGGACCTCGATGACGACCCGCCGTGGTCGGACCGCCTCGCTTTCCCCGTCGCCGCCTTCTTCAAGCGCTCCAACGCCGCGGTCTTCTCTTTGCCCATGGCATGCGAGCTGGTGTTGGCCGAGGCGAAGGAGAAAGAAGCAGAGGCGCGGCGGAGGGACGGAGGCTAGGAAACAGAGAATGGGCGCACAGTGCCCTCGCCTCGGACTCGGCGCGCATTTATAGCACGACGGTCGAGTGGCTGACCGGTGGCCTCGAGAAATCCCGTCAAATCCCGCAACAGGCGCACACGCGATACATGGCGAAAAATATGGCGCGAGGATCGAGGCGTCCCAGGCATATCCGATCCGATTGCCGCGGCACGACCCGTCCCGCGCGCTTCCCCAAATTTGAAATCCCGCAAAATCCGGAGACCAGAGAGCAACCGATCCCGCCGAAAACTGCGCACGCCAACAGCGCTCGGCGCCGCGCACAAAGTTCAGTCGACGGCCAACGCAACAAGCGCACTCGACGGTTCCGGAATTGATTAAGGCGACCAAGACGAGATTGAAAAGACGGCCTGGTCCACAAGTTCAGAGAAGACTACCCCTGGGGCATCGAACCCGGACTAAGGCTCACTTCAGCACTCCCTCTTGCTCAAGCCTCAATCCATTCGGGGGCTACTGGCGAGGTTACGGACCTAGGGTAGGGTCACAGGCCCGACCAAGGTACCCTACCCAAGGTCAGTACCCAGAAGCTCAAAAGACAAAACTGATGGTAACAAGGACAGTCGACTCAGACAGCCCAAGAGGACATCCCACTCGACTGTACGCCACGAACCAGACGACTCAACTTCACTCGACCTATCCAAGGCACTCGACCCCCGAAGGTCAAAGGTCCCTTAGGACAGCAACGGTCTGGTATTCACTCCGCTGCAGTGAATGCCTTTATTACTCTTTACTACGAATGTTATCAGTAACGCCCGTCTTTATGTACATTCAACCCTTAGTAACGAGGAGCATGGCTGGGGTCCTGGCACACTATATAAGCCACCCCCCCCCTCCTCCAGTACAAGGGTTCGCACCCCTTGTAACCAATGTTGGGGATATCGCTTATCGGGAACTTATCGGTCGACCCATGATAAGGGGTAAATCGGCCATTTTATCGGCATATCGGCCGATTTATCGCCATATCGGCTGATTTATCGGCCGATTTATCTTATCGGTCAGACATCGGTAAGCGATAAATCGGCCGATTTATCGGCATATCGGAAGATATCTTGAACAGTGCTTGTAACACACACATATACATATTTCAGTCGACCACCTCCGGGCACCGAGACGTAGGGTTGTTACTTCCTCCGATAAGGGCATGAACTCGTAAACGCCTTGCGTACAACTTCACCATAGCTAGGGCCTTGCCTCCTCCTACGTACCACCTACTCGTACTGTCAGACTTAGAACCACGACACCGGAGGCATTCATATAGAGTCATACTTTGTTGTTGTAGTATCGAGTTGTAATTTCGTGTTGTAATGAAAGTGTGATGATCATCATTATTAGAGCATTGTCCCATGGGAGGAAAGGCTGAATCTATAAAGCCTCTCCGCAAAAAAAAAGAAAAAAATGGCCAAAAAAAGGCCTAAAAAGAAAAAAAAAAGGAAAAAAAAAAGAAAAAAGGGACAATTGCTACTATCTTTTTCCACACTTGTGCTTCAGATTAGCACCATGTTCTTCATTGTAGAGAGTCTCATGTTTAGTCACTTTCATATACTAGTGGGAATTTTCGTTATAGAACTTGGCTTGTATATTCCAACGATGGGCTTCCTCAAATGCCCTAGGTCTTCGTGAGCAAGCAAGTTGGATGCACACCCAGTAGTTTCTTTTGTTGAGCTTTCATTCATATTTAGCTCTAGTGCATCCGTTGCATGGCAATCCCTACTCACTCACATTGATATCTATTGATGGGCATCTCCATAGCCCGTTGATACGCCTAGTCGATGTGAGACTATCTCCCTCCTTTTTGTCTTCTCCACAACCACCTCTATTCCACCCATATTGCTATATCCATGGCTCACGCTCATGTATTGCGTGAAAGTTGAAAGGTTTGAAAAGATAGAGTATGAAAACAAGTGCTTGGCTGAAATCGGGGTTGTACATGATATGAATATTTTTGTGTGATAATAAGGGAGCATAGCCAACACTATATGATTTTGTAGGGATAACTTTCTTTAGCCATAGCATTTTGAGAAGACATGATTGCTTTGTTAGTATTGCTTGAAGTATTGTTATTTCTTATGTCAATATAGACTTTTATCTTGAATCTTTCAGATCTGAACATTCATGCCACAATTAAGAGAATTACATTGAAAAACTATATTGGTTAGCATTCCACATCAAAAATTCTTTCCTTATCATTTACCTACTCGAGGACGAGCGGGAATTAAGCTTGGGGATGCTTGATACGTCTCTAACGTATCAATAATTTTTTATTGTTCCATGCTATTATTTATGAAGTCTTGGATATTTAATGGGCTTTATTATTCACTTTTATATCATTTTTGGGACTAACCTACTAACCCAAAGGCCCAGTCCAGATTTTTTTTGCCTATTTCAGGGTTTTGCAGAAAAAGAATATCAAACGGAGTCCAAACAGAATGAAACCTTCGCGAGAGATATTTTGGAGAAAATCACGCACAGGAAGCTTCAGGACCAAGTCAGGGGACAGAGAGGCTGCCCTCGAGGGTGGGGGGCGCGCCCCCCTTCCCAGGGCGCGCCCCCTGCCTCGAGGCCCCCTCGTGTGGCCCCCGGTGCCCTCCTTCTTCCTATATATATATCCATGTACCCCAGAAACTCCATACGCAGAGAGAAAACCCTAATTCCATCGCCGTAGCTTCTGTTCCCGTGGAGATCCCATCCTGGAGCCTGTTCCGGAGCTCCACCGGAGGGGGGTCCATCACGGAGGCCTTCACCATCATCATCATCGCCCTCACCATGAGTTGTGAGTAGTTTACCACAGACCTTCGGGTCCATAGATAGTATCTAGATGGCTTCTTCTCACTCTCTGGATCTCAATACAAAGTTCTCCTCGGTCTTCGAGGAGATCTATTCGATGTAATCTCTTTTTGCGGTGTGTTTGTCGAGATCCAATGAATTGTGAGTTTATGATCAAGGTTATCTATGAAAGATATTTGGTTCTTCTCTGAATTTTTTATGTGTGCTCATAATATCCTTGCAAGTCTCTTCGAATTATCGGTTTGGTTTGGCCTACTAGATCTATAGTTCTTGCAATGGGAGAAGTGCTTGGCTTTGGGTTCAATCTTGCGGTGTCCTTTCCCAATGACAGTAGGGGCAGCAAGGCACGTATTGTATTGTTGCCATCGAGGATAAAAAGATGGGGTTTACATCATATTGCTTGAGTTTATCCCTCTACATCATGTCATCTTGCTTAAGGCGTTACTCTGTTCGTATGAACTCAATACACTAGATGCATGCTGGATAGCGGTCGATGTGTGGAGTAATAGTAGTAGATGCAGAATCGTTTCGGTGTACTTGTCTCAGACGTGATGCCTATATACAATGATCATGCCTAGATAGTCTCATAATTATTCGCTTTTCTATCAATTGCTCGACAGTAATTTGTTTACCTGTCGTAGAATACCGCTATCATGAGAGAAGCCACTAGAGAAAACCCTCGGGTCTATTCTCAACATATCAATCTACATCTACTTTACTTTTACCGCTTTTATTTGCTGTTTTATTAAACCAAAAATACCTAAAATATTATCTTATCATCTCTATCAGATCTCACTCTCGTAAGTGACCGTAAAGGGATTGACAACCCCTTATCGTGTTGGCTGCGAAGTTATTATTTGTTTGTGCAGGTGCGAGGGACTCGCGCGTGGTCTCCTACTGGATTGATACCTTGGTTCTCAAAAATTGAGGGAAATACTTACGCTACTGTGCTGCATCTCCCTTTCCTCTTTGAGGGAATACAACGCAAGCTCAAGAGGTAGCATGCTGCAAGTCAACCATTGATGACAGTTGAAGAATAAGCAATCAGCTTGAAGTTTAGATGATGGGAGCTTAGCAGATGGCAGCGACGAGGTTGTACTTATCCTGTTCGAAAAGCTTCTTGCGGATTGCCTGCTTCTTTTTATCAAACTGAAGTGTTAAGTCAAACTTATCAGTGTATCATGTGTGCTAAACTTAATTTTTGAGTCGTATCTGCTATGTTTACTGTCATTCTTGTCTATTTGAGAACGGTGTGGTACAGTACAGGTGATATGCTGGCAATATTTTCTGTGCATAATATGCAGCTAATCGCCTGCTGTGCAAATTTGTAGCTGATCATTTGTAAGACTGCATGTTGTCTGTTGGTGCAGTTTGTGGCTATCTGAAGCTTTTTTCGTCAGAGCAAGTTGTGCGCCTGTGCCTGTCTCTCACGTTTGTTTGTTATGTCAACCCATCTAGCATCAGCAGCTATATATAATATATTCTATCCGACCATCCCATCCTACCCCAACGCCCCATCTTTCCAGTAGCAGGTTTGTTCGATGCAGACCCGAGGACCGAACCGAACGATCGAGAGACCGAACTCTCGGTTATGTTAATTGGTAGAGACCTATCGATTCATATTTGCTGAGAACCGAAAACAAAAAAATACCGAAGCACCGAACCGAACGGTTCGGGGGAACCGAACGCCCAGCCCTAGCCATAGGTTTCGCTAGTGGCTTCTCTCATGATAGCAGAATTCTACGATGGGTGAACAAATTACTGTCAAGCAATTGATAGAAAAGCGCATAGTTATGAGAATATCTAGGCATGATCATTATATATAGGCATCACGTCCGTGACAAGTAGACCGAAGCGATTCTGCATCTACTACTATTACTCCACACATCGACCGCTGTCCAGCATGCATCTAGAGTATTAAGTTCATAAGAACATAGTAATGCTTTAAGCAAGATGACATGATGTAGAGGGATAAACTCAAGCAATATGATATAAACCCCATCTTTTTCTCCTTGATGGCAACAATACTATACGTGCCTTGTTGCCCCTGCTGTCACTGGGAAAGGACACCGCAAGATTGAACCCAAGCCAAGCACTTCTCCCATTGCAAGAACTATAGATCTAGTAGGCCAAACCGAACCAATAATTTGAAGAGACTTGCAAGGATATTATAATCATACATAAAACATTTCAGAAAAGAATCAAATATTGTTCATAGATAATCTTGATCATAAACCCAAAATTGATCGGATCTCGACAAACACACCGCAAAAAGATTACATCGAATAGATCTCCTCAAAGATCGAGGAGAACTTTGTATTGAGATCCAAAGAGAGAGAAGAAGTCATCTAGCTAATAACTATGGACCCGAAGGTCTGTGGTAAACTACTCACAACTCATCGGAGGAGCTATGGTGTTGATATAGAAGCCCCTCCGTGATCGATCCCCCTCCGGTGGAGCTCCGGAACAGGCCCCAAGATGGGATCTCACGGGAACAGAAGGTTACGGCGGTGGAATTAGGGTTTCGTCTGGTGTCTCGATGTTTTCAGGGTATAAGGATATATATAGGAGGAAGAGGGGCACCGGGGAGCCAGAGGGGTCCCACGAGGGTGGGGACGCGCCTACCCCCCCTGGGCGCGCCCCCTACCCTCGTGGCCGCCTCTCTCGTTCCCTCGCGTGTACTCCAAGTCTTCTGTGTTGATACAGATCCAAAAATAACTCTCCCAAAGGTTTCATTCCGTTTGGACTCCGTTTGATATTCCTTTTCTGCGAAACACTGAAATAGGCAAAAAAACAGCAATTTGCACTGGGCCTTGGGTTAGTAGGTTAGTACCAAAAATAATATAAAAGTGTATAATAAAGCCCATTAAACATCCAAAACAGAATATATAATAGCATGGAACAATCAAAAATTATAGATACGTTGGAGACGTATCATACCCGCAAGTGATTCCGATGTGGGGGCTAAAAGGACACGTGGTTCCATCCAGGTAGTAGTGGGCCTGGGTTCCTGACGGCCCCCGAGTGATTCTTTGTGGCGGAGCGACATGGCAGGTTGAGACACCTAGTTGAGAGGTGGCCTGGTCCCTGGTCGTTGTCCGCGGTTGTTTCCTAATAACACGCTTAACGAGTTTGGATACTTGATCTGAGTCTGGCCACTGGCCTATACGCACTAACCAACTATGCGGGAACAGTTATGGGCACTCGACGTCGTGGTATCAACCGAAGCCTTCTTGACGTCAGCGGCTGAGCAGCGCGCGCTGGGTTGGACCGCGTAATGCAACTTCCTTTGTAATGGATGTTGCTAGGTCTGCTCACCGGCTGCGTTCACAATGTGTAGGTGTGCAACGGGCGATGGGCCCAGACCCCTGCGCTTAGGATTTAGACCAGTGTGCTAGCCTCTCTGTTGTGCCTAGGTAGGGCTACGACGTGTTGATCTTCCGAGGTCGGGCATGACCCAGGAAAGTGTGTCCGGCCAGAGGGATCGAGTGTGTTGGGTAATGTGGTGCACCCATGCAGGGAAGTTTATCTATTCGAATAGTTGTGTCCCTCGGTAAAAGGACGACCCGGAGTTGTACTCCGACCTCATGACAACTAGAACCGGATACTTAATAAAACACACCCAGACAAGTTCTAGAGACAACCCGGTGATCGCTTTCCCACAGGGCGACGAGGGGAGGATCGCCAGGTGGGATTAAGCTGTACGATGTTACTTGGTGAACTTACCATCTACTCTCTTCTAGTGCTGCAAGATGGAGGCTGCCAGAAGCGTAGTCTTCGATAGGATTAGCTATCCCCTTCCTATTCTTGCATTCTACAATTCAGTCCACAGATACTACCCATATAATTGTTACCATTGCATATGTAGTATAGATCCTTACTTGCGAGTACTTTGGATGAGTACTCACGGTTGCTTTGCTCCCTCTTTTCCCCCTTTTTCCTTCTTCTTGGATGACGCAACCAGATGGTGGAGCTCGGGAGTCAGATGCCACTGTCGACAACTACTACTACCCCGCCGGAGCTTACTACTACGTGGGGTCTGCCGATGACCAGGAGTAGCTTAGGAGGATCCCAGGCAGGAGGCTTGCACCTCTTTGATCTGTATCCATGTTTGTGCTAGACATCTTATGGCGCCTTGTTTAACTTATGTCTATACTCAGATATTTTTGCTTCCGCTGACTCTTGTATTTTCGAGCTTATGTATTTGAGCCCTCGAGGCCCTTGGCTTGTAATATAAAGCTCGTATTATTTTAATTTGTGTCTAGAGTTGTGTTGTGATATCTTCCCGTGAGTTCCTGATCTTGGTCATGCATATTTGCGTGCATGATTAGTGTACGGTAAAATCGGGGGCGTCACAAGGCTGTGGATGAAAAAACGGTTGGATTTCATCCCAGTATATATAGGGGGGTCTTCTTCCCCAAGAAGAGCTACCTCTTATCCTATGAAACTCCATTATTGCTCAATGCTCCATTTTCGCCCGATCTCTCTCCCTAGCCAACAAAACTCGTTGATTCTCTAGGGTTTGGTTGAGACGGCTCTGATATTCACCTCCACCGAGATATATTTGATTCCCCCCCCCCACTAATCCCTTGCGGATCTTGTTACTCTTTGGTGTTTGGGCACCCTAGACGGAAGAGGTCACCTCGGAGCCACAATCCATTGTGGTGAAGCTTCATGGTGGTGTTGGGAGCGTAGAATTAAGTTGTGGAGATTGCCCCAACCTTGTTTCTAATGGTTCGGTCATCGCCTTCAAGGGCACCACTAGTGGAATCACGACATCATGCATTGTGCGAGGGCGTAAGGAGAACACGGTGGCCCTAGTGGCTTCTTCGGGAGCAGTGTGCCTCCACACCTCTCCAACGGAGACGCACTTCCCCCTAAAGGGTAGGAACTTCGTAACACATCCTCGTCTCCACCGGCTCCACTTGTGGTTATCTCTTACCTTTACTTTGTGCAAGCTATTATTGTGTTGTGTTCCTTGCTTGCTTTCTTGCTTGCTTGCTTGCTTGTGGTGTTGTTGTTGTTGTTAGCATCATATGGGTTGTTCACCTAGTTGCATATCTAGACAACCTATTTGTTGTTAAACCTAATTTGATAAGGAAACCTAAAAATTGGTAGTTGCCTATTCACCCCCCCTCTAGTCAACCATATCGATCCTTTGAAGAACCTTCACTATAATACCATCGTACCCCACCCGTATTTATGATTGTCTCGAAAATATTTCATGAGATGCCCCATCTCTCTATTGTTTCTACGGCAATAAGAAGTAGTAATACTTTGTGTACTGTCTGAAGTATCTATGGACGTCATGTTCTATCCATTCATATGCATCTAAGATCATACGAGCATACACAAACAGTACATATAAGACCCTAAGAATGATTCCTTCATGGATCACAACAGCCACCCCGGGAACAGCAGAACAACTACTTCGAGTCTCTTTTTCGCAAATGGCTGCCTGCTGAGGAGTTTGAGGTTGTGGATGTTTGTCGAACAAGCCCAACTCGGCAACACATGAATGTGTTGGGGCATTTTTATCCTTTTAAAATGAGGCAAAAGTGATGCTTAGCATATAAGTAAGAAAGGCAATACAATGTGACCATGGCCCTACATGCAGCGCAACACGTCAAAGACGAGCACCGAAAACACGGGCCACATCTGGGCCCACATTGACGAACTCGCGAGAGGCATCATGCGCAAACCATCGGCTCAGATCAGATCGCGCAAAGGAGCAAACAAGCGAGCATGAGCTGGCTCGGTATTAATAAAGGGGCACCAGACAGTTATGCGGTTTCTTGAACTTTTTACGTTACGATCCTAAATCAGGGCTCGAAACATGTGAATTTTTTCCTATTATACAGATCGACGAGACGAGATACAACAGGGTCGCACCCCTAATCTGTGCATCGGTCGGTGCACACGGTCATAAAAAGTAGTAACAAAAAACAGCAAAAGCATTACAATGTTTCCATAGATAGAATCACGGATAGGCACAAGACAATTCTCCAAAAGCCCAAGAGCTTGACCAGACCCAAGAGCCCCCATCTTGCCAAGATCCAAGTCTCACTTGCATGATGCAAAAATTGCATGCCATCTTGTGACCAAAAAAACATACTACTACTTGGCCTGTTGCATGCTGCTATGTGGCCGCGGCGCCGGGCAGATACACCACCACTAAAAAAAACACAGCGGCGGCAGCGAACTCTGTTTTCTTGGGGGCACTGTGAACAACTGGGTGGGGGTCATTTTAAGTCATTGGGGGGCTGCTGCCGCTGCCCTGCCCAGCCCTGCTTCCTTTCTTTTCTTTTCTTGATCTCTCCTCCGGAAATCAGCTCTCCTCCTCGACTCCTCCTCGTCATGGCACCACTGAGGGGGGCCAAGCGCCGGAAGCGCCACCCGGAGAAGGCCCTGCCGGCGGGGGTGATGGCGCCCTTGCCCCCGCCCGACGCCGCCGATTGGTGGGACTCCTTCTCCCGCAGGCTTGCAGCAGGTATGCACACGTCCATGCTCCATCTCTCCTTCCTCTCTCTCTCTCTCTTTCTTTTTCCCGTCTCCCTGTTTGGACCACTGTTGCTGCCCGTCCTTGCCCGTGCCCGTCCCTCGTCCCGCGGCTCGCCGTGGCCTCGCGGCCCTCGGTAATGCGCGGCAACCTCCCGCCTCGCGTAGGAGATTGCGCGTCGGCAGATTTCGGCGGTGGTGCTGGATCAGGGAGGGCCGCCGTTGAATTTGCACTGCTTCCTGCGCGCGCGCGTTCGACGGCGTTGCTTAATCGGATGCGTTAATCTCGGCGGTTAGTGCAGTGAATCTGCTTTGTTCGGTGCGCTTGTTGGAGAGGTGGTCCGCTCTTGAGGCTCCTGTACGGTACGGCGCGCGGAGGCATGGGCAGTCTCCGGCGGGCGGGGTGTTCCAGATTGTTCCCCGAGGGCACGAACAATAGCAGCTTGTGAGTGCGGCGGCTCTGGCTGGTCTCGATCGGGTCGGGGATTGTTGGGGGAGAGCGGTTAGTTTTGACATTTGCGGTTTTCGTGCTTCTTCGTCTCCATTTCAGATCTACCAAGCATGTATGCAATGGTGTTTTACTGTTTGGGGGCTTCATAACTCTGCAGGTGGTGTAGGTGTTAGTTCTGCACATTGTGTCAACCTAATCTACAACCGGTTGCTCGATTGTTCAAGCCTCGGTGCTGCAAGAACTAACCCTTCCTTTTTTTCTCTGAAGCATGTGGAGTAACTTGTTTTCATTTCCTGAAGAATTCAGTCAAAAGTTGCTGTACATGTTGTAGAGGAAAAACAGGCCTATCTGTTCACAGATACTTCCCCACAATTCGGTAGTTGTTTTTATTCGGGGCGAATTCCAACGGATTGTTCATTATGTGTTACGATGGTCATAGTATTATTGCTACTTTTTCGATAGAAATAGACGGACTGCTATCTGGAAGACATTTACTGTGGCTCATACAGATCATTGCATGAGTTGAGTGATGCAGTACTAGCTTAGCTAGCTTAAAGATTTTCCAGGGTAACTCTTATAACTTCTGGCACTTGATGCTTAAAAAGGGGAAGTGATTGAATCCACAATCACTTTACTTACAAATGGTAATGGTATCTACAAGATTGCAACTGTAGTATGTAACTCGTAGATCCTTTCTCAAAGAAGTTAAATGTATATTCAATTCAATAGTCAACTAATCTATTTGGATTCAGTAGGCTCTGTCAACATGGTGTATGAGTATGAAGGGAATGGTTCATTGGAGACAGTTGGCCAAGAGAAATTCTCCTGAGCAAATGTTCCTCATATAGCATGATGCCATGCTCTCGTATGGTCGAGCCATGTTTCGCAAGTTTTTGACAGCAGATTTTAGAATCCCTCAACATGGTGCATGAGTATGAAGCACGGGTCATTAGACACAGTTGCCCAAGAGAAGCTTGGCTGAATGAATATATATACTCCTGTAGCATGATGTCATATTGTCATGCTCTCTTATGGTCGAGACATTAGACATGTTTCGTGAGTCCTTAGACAGTGGATTTAGAATCCCTCATGTGCTAGGAAATGTTTTATCTTAAATTTACACAACTCTTTAAACTGAGTGCTGAAGGCATGCACTAATTTTATTTATATATTGAACTTGGATCGAAGATTTCCTTGTATACTTTGAATTATCTTCTGCAGTTACTCATACAATTTGTTTTTTCTTAGCTTAACCATTTCTTATACCAGTTTCCCAGCACATTCATAGTTTTATTTAGTTTGCATCAAATATGCTGATAGAGTAGGCTCATCTATTAGTTGGTGGAAATTTCCCGGTATTGATATAAGATTTTCATTACCTGTCCCTTCTAAGTTTTAACTCACTGTAAGGATTAGGTATCTTCTTCGTTGCCAAAGAGTACGTAAACATGATAGGGATGAGACTTATACTCAAAAGCATGGGAAGAATGAATTTAATCTCTTGCATTGTAAAATATATACATTTGCTGTTCATGTTTGCCATGCGTTTTTGTGGTGCAATATATTGTGATACTATCAGATTGTGACACTGCAATCTGTTGTTTGCACAGGACACTACTCCAAAGACTGCCAAAACTTTGAGTCAGTCTTCAAGATGTCGAGGAGGACATTCGACTACATTTGCACTCTTATTACCGGGGACTTCTCAAGAAAGACGCATGGTTTCAGAAATTTCAGGTTTGGAGATAAGACGATTCTTGCGTTGGAGGATCAAGTGGCTGTTGCTCTGTTGAGACTGACGACTGGCGAGTCACTTCTGAGCATAGGGAATCGCTTCGGAATGAACCACTCAGCCATCTCAAACATCACTTGGAAGTTCATCGAGTCCTTGGAGGATCACGCAATCAGTCATCTGAGGTGGCCTGACCCTGAGGAGATGGCGACCATCAAAGCAAAGTTCGAAAAGCTCCAGGGCCTCCCCAACTGCTGCGGTGCCATAGACACAACACACATCCTCATGTGCTCTTCAGCTCAGCCTAACAGCAACGTCTGGCTTGACTGTGAGAACAGGAACAGCATGGTCCTGCAGGCCGTTGTCGACCCCGACATGCGGTTCAGAGACGTTGTCAGTGGCTGGCCTGGTAGCATGGATGACTCCTGCATCCTGCGCACCTCGGGCTTCTACAAGCTGTGCGAGAAAGGCGGGAGGCTGGACGGCCAAATGGAGCTTCCTGGGGAGCCAGCAGCGTCAGTGGTCAGAGAGTACATCATCGGGGACACGGGCTACCCTCTCCTTCCCTGGCTGATGACTCCATACCAAGAGCGTGATCTGTCTCCGGCAAAAGCAGCGTTCAACAAGCAGCACGCCGCGGCAAGAACGGTGGTGCAGGGTGCTATGGCCAGGCTGAAGGAAAGGTGGCAGGTACTCAAGGGGGAGCTGTGGAGGCCCGACAAACACCGGCTGCCGAGGATCATCTACGCCTGCTGCCTGCTCACCAACATCATGATCGACCTCGGCGACACACACAGAGCGCGGGCACCAGCGTCGCACGACCATGACGACGGTTACTATCAGCAGTTCAGCAATGTGGCCGACGACGGCGCGGTCGCGCAGAGGGACGTGCTTTGCCAGTATGTCAGCAGGCTCGGCAGCAAATTGCCGGAGTGATTCTCGCCCTCTAGCTGCATACCGTGCGCCTCTTCGCCTATTTTTCTCTCTGCTCGACATGAAACAAATGATAGCTACAGAACATAGAATCGTGCTGTGGATTTTTGTTACCCTTGAGACGGTTTGCTGCGATCGTTATTGGCATTAAATTAAATAGGCCATAGAAGTTGTAACCTGAATTGCGGTTACCTCGAAGAGCGTCTGCTTTGCTCGTTATTGGCATGATATTCTCAGGCAAGGATATTGTTGCAATTCTACCTTTGTCTCATGAAATTACCAACCAAAGATTTTGGTTCCTTATGTAGTATGTGAATTGTTCGATTAAGCTGTTTTGGATGATTAAATAGAATCATAGAGGAAAACTCAAATGATCATAGAAGAAAGATCTTTTTTAACTGGATGGAAGAAAGTTGCAGATCACAAGAAATTGGTTGCTGGATTGTTATCATACACCAAAAGGGGGGTGAGACAACAAGACCAACGACTGCACCATCACAAGTTTCTTAGACAGACCTTAGAAGGGAATCTGGTAACCAGTTAGGCACAATCTGATAACCAGTTAGGCACTTAAGCCAGTTAGGCACTTAAGCCGCACATACATCTCCGCGACAAAATGTCGACGAGCACCACAACAATAGACGAACAAACTCACACGCAAAGATTCAAGTCATTCTCTCGTTCTTTCTTTCTTGCAAACTAGGTGCACTGTGCTACAGGAGGAAACACAGGAGTTCAATGCTGGGTGCATCGCCGACCCGAAAGATGCCTACACACACTACTTCAGAAGAGACCTCGCGAAGTGCTCTCTTGCTGTCGCTAGGGCTTGGCTTATCGTCTGCAAATGAATGAGAGAATAGGTCATCTGGAAGTAGATAGGTTTCAGCGGAAATCACTATCACAACTGTGTTGTATACCTGCTCGGTGAACGATCCAGCTCCTTCCAATCCATGGCCTGTCACCTTCTCGGCTATCACATTGCCGTCTGTTTCCAGAACAATCCTGCAAGGCCATTTGTGAACAATCAACTATATGCAGGTTCGCAACTTATCAAACAAATTACAATCTGACTGACCAGAAAGTCTATAATTATTATCATGGCGCTAACTTGAGGTCATTTTGCTCATGTCCTCGACAGCTTATGACATACATCTACATCATGGTTCGATTTATAAAAATCTGAACAACTGTTGTGTGGTGACAGAAATCGGGCACGATTCTCTCTTGAAAACAGTGAACAGCAAATCCGTAATGCTCAAATTAATTACCACAAATTATAATTAAAAACAAAAAAGCACCACAAACACCGGCCCTCCTTAGTCCATTTCTTATCTTTACTGTCAACTCTACATAGGTGATCCTGATTGTGAAAGTAAAGGCGCTACTAGTTGAATTCATTGCTGAAGATACAAAACAAGAAAAGGTTATGGCACGCACCATTCCACAGAAAAGGAACCAAAATTTATTTATTTATAAAGGAAACCAACAGTGTAGCATAATAGCATGTGGAAGCATGGGAATTACCCTCCATCAACAACTTCATCAAGGCACAAAAAGATGAGATCCAGATTTTCAAGTGCGGTCCTTTTGTCTACATTGTTTCTGGAAGGAGAGAAAATACCCGTGTTGATTAGTAAAGCCGGGGAAAACAATCTGGCAACATGGAGGGGGGATAAACCACAATAAAAGGGATTTGGAGAACCTGAGAAGAATGCCAACAGCATCAGAAAACCCCTGAAGAACTGACGCTAAAATGAGCTCATTCTCCTCATCTCCTCCAGTTACAAAAAAATGGAGATCTTGGACGAACTTGTACACAATAATGTAGCCATCAAACATTACCACATCAGCTGCACAATGACAAACATATAACAAACTAACGGATGTTAATAGCTGGATGACTTGAACTAAAAAAACTACTACAATATTAGCATGTAAAGTACTTTGTTTTCTTATCAGAAATATAGGAGCAATTCAAATTACCAAAAAACATACCCCAAAAAAGGCAATACATATAAAATGGTGTCGAGCATCACTTAGAAACAATGCGTTGGCACATACAGTCTTTTATCAGAACTTTGAATTGTTTGGTGAATTTTACAAATAGTTGCAGAATTCATGAGACACAATAAAGAGTAACTTGTTGTTAAATGCTATAGTAGGGCCGAATACTCTGCAGTGAAACCTGAGGGAAACACAAACATGAGAGTTAAGCCTCACAAGACAAGATTACAAGAAAAAAGCAAAAATACATGGACATGTATTCATTCATAAGACATGGTCCATTGCGGCAGTGGCTGATGACATTGGACATAAGTGGGAGATCCAGCAGCTTGCGTGACGATCGATGGTGCAGGGTGGTGTTGTATCAGATAGTCAGGAGTAGTTCTGTGGTTTACTTTGTGATGGCCAGGGTGTTTTGACTCTTTTTCTACCTTAACGAAGTAACACGCAATACTCGTGCGTGTTCTTGAAATAAACAAAATCCAGATGACAAAATTATAGCATACCCATTCAAAACAGCAAGGCAACAAGGGATTGAAAGAGATGAGCCAAAAAAAGGCATACTGCTCCAACAAGATACACCTGATGAATGTACTGCAGGGACCTCACAAACTGTAGCCAACAACAGTGCAAAACAGCTAGGCCCATTTGGTTGGCACTTGGCAGACAGTGAGGTGCTAATCAGTGTTGCCAGGAAGATGGCGGTTTTTCTACACACTATGCAAGGACCATGAAGAGAATGTAAACTTGCATTCTACATTTACCCTCGCAGGGCACAGATATACAGTTAAAAAAAGAAACACTTTCCTCATCTTTCAAGAGGCAAACTCACCCTCTGCTCTGGCGCTGGTCTTCTGGGTCTTGACGAAGAGCGACTTCTCAAAAGCCAGCTTGGAGGACGCGGACGGCCAGTCGTCGGCGTAGTACTTGACGGCCACGCGCTTCCCCTCCGCGTCCAGCAGGAGGATGTTCTTGACGGAAGGGCAGGACCCCTGCACGGGCAGAGACCAAAGCCAACAACCTCTGAGAAATAATCATTTCTAGCAGCGAAATTCGGGGGGTAAAACCTCGCAGCACGCCAATTCCGCCGAGACAGAGATGAAAATTGCACCAGAAAGACTTGATTTTACCATCCGGTTCTGGGGCATAAACCCTAAGTAAACCGGGCAAACAGGGGCGCGCGCTGTCAGATTTTGCGGGAGGAGGGGGCGGGTGAAGGGATTACCATGTCGAGGGGGGAGGCCGGATTTGCGGGCGCCGGGAGCGGGACGGGCGACGGCGTGCCGGAGGGAGCGGCGGGCTGCTGCTGTGCGAGCGCAGGCGGAGGGTGGGCGACCAAGACGAAGATCAATAATGACAACGAGGACAGAGTGGAGTAGTTTCTTATTTTCATTTTCATTTTCGTGTGAGAAAAAGCGTTGGTTTATGCGGACCCGGCCCAAACTACGGCCCACGCTGCTTATTGGGCTACCCTGGGCAATGGTCAGTTTCATTGGGTACCCCTTGCGACGGCCCCGCAAGGATCTTTTTTGGTAGGCTGACAGCGCGTCACCTCGTAACGGGCGCTCCTTCGGGGTTTGTTTTTTCTGTGGCATTTTCGGATTTTAGATTTTTTTATGTTTTCTTTTTTTGCCCAGTTTTTTTTTTTGCCCAGTTTTTCTTAGGTATGGAGAAAACATCGAGATTTTTCTGCTTATGCGAGAGGCACAGATTCCCTACGCGTTTTTTTCTTCGCGAGAGGCACGGATTGCTTCCATGAGTGACACAGTTGTGCATCTAGGAAAGGAAAAAATGTGTTTGTTTACTTTCGTGATAAACACATATTTGCTTCCGCGAGAGGTACAGTTGTGCCTTTCGATAAAAACATTTTTTTTGCATCCACGAGAGGCATAATTTTGCTTCTCATGAACTCACAGGTTTGCTTCCACGAGAGGCACAAATGTGTCTCTCGAAAAGATAAAAAAAACATATTTTTTCTTTCATGAGAGGCACAAATTTACTTTCACACGAGGCACATCTATGTCTCTTGGAAAGGGGAAAACATGTTTTTCTCTTTCACGTAAGATACAAATTTGCTTCTCATGGAGGAAAAGGTTTGCTTTCACAAGAGACACAATTGTGCCTCTCAGCGGAAAAAAATATTTTATTTTTTCTTTTACTTCTGGGAGGCATAGATTTGCTTTAATGAGAGGCACAACTATACCTCTCGAAAAGAGAAAAAAGGCGGGGAAATTGTGCTTCCGGCTTGCTTTTTTCGTGAAAATAAGTCCATCAAACCTATTAACATGAGATATAGTGAGAAATTCAACGTGAAAACGGTTCATAATTTGATCGCATGGTTTAAGAGTTAAAATGTTTGAAAAAACAAATTATAGAAAGAAAAAAACTCCCAGGCCGCGACAACTGGCGCACTATGCCACTTGTCGCATCTGGGAAAGTTGAAAATGGCCTTTGCATGGGTACCCTTAATTAGCGATGTCACTACGTCTCGCTATAACTTCTCTTGTCTGAAGGTTCTCCTCCATTGCTCACTTGGGATCAACTAATCCTTCGCTCATCATTCGCCCGCTGGACTGGTTTAAAATTTATGTTTGTTTTTGTTTTCTTTACGGTTTTCTTTTGTTTTATGCTTTTATTTGTCTTTCAATCAGTTTTTAGGTTCTTATCGGTTTCTTTGTTTCTTCACAATTTTCTTGTGGTTTTTTGTTCTTTCATCGGATTTTTTGGTTTCTTTCTTGGTTTTACTGGGGTTTTCCCATTTCTTCAAGTTTTTGTTTCTTTCTCGGTTTTCGTTATTTCTTTGTTTCCTTTTTTCATTTATTTTCTTCAGTTGTTTTCTATTTCTTGGTTTCTCTTCATTTTCTCATGGCTTTCACGGTTTTCTTTGAGTTTTCTGTTTTTCTTCATTTCTGTGATGTTTCTTTTGTTCCATTCCTTCGTTTCTTTCTATTTATTTTTTCTTCACCACATATCTATATTTTTATATATATTCACACATTTTATGTATACATCAGGATTTTTGTATACATGTTTAATATTTTTAGATAGATCATTAACATTTAAAAATATGTTTGATGACTACTTTCTTAATACACATTGTACTTTGTCGGTATATATCAGCAAGCAAAATTATTACATGTTACATTTTTTTAAATGCTAATTAACTTTTTTATACATGATCAATATTTTCAAATTTAAAAAAATTATTTTCAATATTTTTAATACGGGTTTTAAACATTTCATATATGTGAGGAACTGTTTTTTCACATGTTTAACATTTTTTCAATAGATGATTAAGATGTTTTCAAATCTTTGTGTTTCATGACCACTTTTTCATACACATTGTACATTTTGGTATATATCAAGAACATTATTTTATACATGGTTAACTTTGTTAAATATATGATTAACATTTCTTTGACACATAGTCAACATTTTCTAAAGTTCATGTTTTTATGTTCAACTTTTTAATACTCTCTCCGTTCCGACATATAAGTCTTTCTAGAGATTCCATCAGGTAACTGCATATGGAGCAAAACGAGTGAATATATACTCTAAAATATGTCTACATACATTCGTATGTTGTATTCCATTCGAAATGTCTAAAAAAAAGAAAATTGTTTTTCGAGCTCGGCCTCCATGGTGGCTGGTTTTTGAAAAGTTTAAAAATCCAGGAATTCATATTTTAACACTTCAAAAAATTCTGAAAAAAAATACAGACATATATGAATGCATAACACACATGTCTGTAAATTTTCAGGACAAAATACGTTGAAATGAGGGCTGCATAAAAAAGACAAATCTATGGCCTTTTAGCACATGATACTATTCATCCCAAAAGTCCATGGATTTTTTCTTTTTGCAGAGATCGCATCTAAAGGTATTTCATCCTGAAATTTTACACACATACACATCACATCCTTGCATACTTGTACAAAAAAATCAGAATTTTTTGAAGCCGAAAAATATGAATTTTAATTTTTTCAAATAAAAAACAACGGCCCTCGTGGAGGCCGAGCTCCAAAATGTCGTTCTCCTAAAAATATTTATATTTAGAAACGGATGGAATACACATTAAAAAATTGGTATAAATTAAAAACATTTTTAAAATATATTATTAACATATTTATCAAATTATCTATTGAAATGTTAAAATATATGATCAACTTTTTTCATACACATTGTATTTTTTTATTGCATTTTATGTATAGATGAGAAACATGTTTTCTATACAAACTTGAAATTTTCATAAATGCTAGATTAACACTTTTTAAATGTTTTATGTATAATATTTTTAATACACATAAGAATATTTTGGAGTATAACAAATAACATGAGAACAGAAAACAAAACAAAATGGAGAAAAAGAAAATGATGTTATGGCCTCCAGCAAGCTGGGCCGGCCCAGTCTTGCTCTCCCATAGATATAGGCGCGCCCGGGCTATGCTGCCCATTTTTTGTGAAAGGGGAAATCATATATACCAGAACGTACCCTAGCCGCCGTACATAGCCGGTATCGTAGAAACTACCCTCTCGTTTAGGGTTTTGGGGCTCCGGCGGCGATCCCATCGCCGTTGAGAGATCTCTTCTTCTGCTTGGACCGCGGCCGCATCTGATCCAATCTACCGGCTTCGGTGGTGTGGGGAGGAACCAGATCAGGGCTGTCGGAAGGATCAGGCTGGTCTTCGAGAACCCTAGATGGCGGACCGCGCCGAGTCATCGTCTGCGGGAGGCTCAGGGAAGAAGCTTGAGGAGATGCTGCAACACTTGGACCTCCAGGACGACGAGCTTGATGATGTTGTCGTGGGGGAGGAAGAGGTGAAGCGCTTTGAAGCGGATGCTCGGTGGTTGGCGATAGCGAAGGTGAACACGACCCGCCCGTTCAGTTCTTCGGCGATGTTTGAGTGCATGAAGTCGATCTGGTCACTCGCGCATGTCCCCAAGTATAGAGAGGCGGGCGAAAATCTATTCATCTTACAGATGTTCTGCCTGGGCGATTGGAAGCGGGTGGTGCATGGCGGCCCTTGGCTCTTCAGGGGGATGGGGATGTTGATCGAGGACTATGATGGGAAGAAGGAACCCACAGCTTTTGAGTTTGATGGGTTATATGTTTGGGCTCAGATTCACAATATCCCGGAACTCTATCGCAAGCCAGAGGTGGTTGATCAGCTGGCCCGCCGTATCGGGAGGGTGAAGGAGACGCAACTATCCCCTCGGCTGTTCTACGAGGGGGATTACGTCCGGGTCCGGGCGAAAGTACTTATCAGTAAACCTTTAACGAGGATCGCGCCTCTACATGTTGCAGGAGAGGGACGGCTGCTGCTCCCAGTCAGATATGAGAAGATCCCCTATTTTTGTAAGGTCTGCGGCCTCATGGGGCATAACCACGAGGAGTGTGGTGATGGAGTCTGGGAGGAAAAGCACAAGCAATGGGGGAGCTGGATGTTGGCGAAGAGGAAGGATTCTGCCCCGGAACAGCAAGGAGGCTGGGCTACTCGAGGGGGGCGATCAGGTGGGACACGAGGTGGAGCTAGAGGCAGAGCTGGCAGGGGTTCCCAAGCCCCCAGGCAGCGCTCGCCGCCGAGAAAGCGATCCTCCCAAGAGGCAGGCTTCACGACTACAGAGGAGGAGGAGGAGGTTACCAGCCCGCTTAAGGTTGGAGATGCTAGGGATGGGGAGCAGGCGGCCACAGCCCCATTGGCACGAAGGAATCTAAGCCTAGCCCTAACAAACAGCACGAATAACGTCGAGTTGGAAAGTAACAGCACCTGCGGTACCGATGGCTCGGCTGCGATGGTAGTCCCTCCGTTACCTCCGGCGTACGTCTCCCCTAGAGAAGTCAAGAAAGCAAAGAAGGCTGGATCACCTTTGAAGCAAGGAACTCAGAAGTTGGCAATATTGGCGGGCTCCTCTGGGGAGCACCGCCAGGCCCAATGAAAATCTTAAGTTGGAACTGCCGTGGGATAGGCGATCCCGCGACAGTTCATGAACTCCGCGACCTCGTGGAGCTTAGTTCGCCGTCTATACTTTGCTTGGTCGAAACTCAGTTGCAGAAAGACCGTGTTGAAGGTCTTCGATTCTCTTAAGGTTTTGATTTCAGTTTTGGTGTTGGTAGCAGGGTCGGAGTGGTGGCATTTGTATCTTTTGGAAAAATTCAGTTGATGTTGCAATAAAAAACTTTTCGGAGTATCATGTTGATGCTTGGGTGCTCGAACCAGGGAAGGAACAGTGGCGGCTCTCATGTTTCTATGGGGAAGCCACGAGATCTCTTAGGTACAAAACTTGGAACACTATGAAAAGATTGAGGGGAGAAAGTACCCTCCCATGGCTGTGCATTGGAGACTTCAATGAGATCTTAAGGGCCGAGGAACAGTTGGGGCCAAATGAGCGTGATAGTTCGCAGATTGAGGCATTCAGAGAAGCTGTTGACATCTGTGGGTTGGCGGATCTAGGCTACCGCGGGTTAGACTGGACTTGGGAGAAAAAAGTGGCAGGTGGGCAGTTCTGCAGGGTAAGGCTGGATCGAGCCTTGGGCTCGGCGGAGTGGTCTAACATCTTTCCTTTTGCCACCGTGGAGCATCTTACAGCAGTGAAATCGGACCACTGTCCCATTCTTTTGGAAACAGAGCTCGTTGCGGCGAGTGTTCGAGCACAGCAGAAGAGGTTTAGGTATGAGTGTATGTGGGAACGAGACCCAAGCTTTGGCGATATAGTGGCAGATGCATGGAACGCCTCTGGGAGTGCACAATCAGTTGGAGCGCTCGCGGATAAATTGACGGCTGTAGCTGAAACTTTGCAAAGATGGGGACGCTCAAAATTTGGGGCGGTCAGGACGGAGCTGCGGGCTCTCCGCTTGAAACTTGCGGAGCTACGAGCTACACCAGGTCGGGTCGGTCCGTCGCTAGAAGAGTCACGCATTGAAGCAACTATGGCGGAGTTATGCTTGCGGGAAGAAATCATGTGGCGTCAACGTGCGCGTATTCAGTGGCTTGCAGAGGGAGACAGCAACACCAAATTCTTCCACAGGAAAGCTAGTGCAAGAAGAGCAAAGAACCGCATAAGTGAGCTCCAACGGGTTGATGGCACGGTATGCACGGACGAACGGGAGATGGCCGACATGGCCACCAATTTTTATGGAAATCTCTATGCCTCTGAAAATACTATTGGTATTGAGGAAGTCCTATCCCACATCCCAACTAAGGTGAATGCAGGTATGAATATTATGCTCAACGCCCCATACACTAACTCGGAAGTGAAAGCAGCATTATTCCAGATGTTTCCTACCAAGGCCCCGGGCCCGGATGGCTTTCCCGCACACTTCTTTCAAAGACACTGGGAGCTATGTGGTGATGAGGTAACTGGCATGGTGCTTCGTGTTCTAAAGGGAGAAGATTCCCCGGAGGAGATAAACAAAACGTTCATTGTTCTTATTCCCAAGATAGCGAGTCCAAAAAACTTAGGACAGTTTCAACCGATCAGCCTCTGCAATGTGATCTTCATGATTGCATCGAAAGTTTTGGCTAACCGGCTCAAGCTCATTCTCCCCGACATCATCTCTGAGGAACAATCGGCATTCGTCCCAGGGCGGCTTATCACTGACAACTTTATCTCAGCTTATGAGTGTCTACACTATATGAAGAAGAGGAAACTGAAGAGTAATCGTTTTTGTGCTCTGAAGCTCGACATGATGAAAGCATACGATAGAATTGAATGGGACTACCTCGAACGGGCGATGCTAAAATTGGGCATTAGTCCGCGTTTCACTGCGATCGTCATGAGGTGCGTCACTTCGGTTTCTTTCTCTGTTGTTTTTAATGGTGAAAAACAAGATGAGTTCCATCCTTCCAGAGGCCTCCGCCAGGGCGACCCCATATCCCCATATTTATTCCTGCTGGCAGCCGAGGGACTATCATGCTTGCTGAAATCAGATGAGCCAAGTGAAGCAATCCGTGGTATTAAAGTGGCAGAGGGTGCACCGGTAGTCAATCATTTGCTTTTCGCCGACGACAGCCTCCTCTTCTTTGAGGCTACACCAGAGATGGCTGCCAAGGTGGACTCCCTGCTCCGGCGCTATTGTGAGGCCTCGGGTCAGCGTATCAATAAGGAGAAGTCATCCATATTTTTCAGTAAAGGCTGTTCGGATACTTTGAAGCAGGAAGTAAAGCACATCCTACAAGTTCAGAACGAGCAACTCTCGGACAGATACCTGGGGCTCCCGACGGATGTAGGGCGAGCCAAGGAGGGGTCCTTCAAATATCTAAAAGATCGCATCTGGAAACATGTGCAAGGATGGATGGAGAAAGCATTATCAGTTGGCGGGAAGGAAGTACTCATCAAGTCAGTTGCGCAGGCAATCCCTACCTACTCTATGGCTTGTTTCAAACTGCCAAGAGGCCTTTGCCAGCATATCAATGGTCTACTTAGGAAATTTTGGTGGGGCTCAAAGAAAGGTGAGAGGAAGACTGCTTGGGTCTCCTGGGATGTTATGTCACAGCCCAAGAGTATGGGCGGCATGGGTTTCCGCGATATCGAGCTGTTCAATTTGGCACTACTGGCTCGGCAAGCATGGCGACTCCTGACCCAGCCGGACTCGCTCAGCGCCAAGATTCTCCGCGCGGTGTACTACCCTACTACGTCAATCCTAGAGGCAGAGCTAGGGAAGCATCCATCGCAGGTATGGCGTTCAATTCTTGAAGGCAGGGATGCTCTAAAACTGGGCCTTCTGAAGCGTATTGGATCGGGGGACAATACAAGCATATGGCATGATAACTGGATACCTCGCGATTACAAGCTTCGGCCTGCTTGTCCAAAGGTGCAGAACCCTCCACAACTTGTGTCTGAGCTTATCAACCTAACCACGTGCACATGGAATACTGCTCGGCTCCGAGAGTATCTATACCCAATGGATGTCGAGGCCATCCTTAATATCCCTCTCAGCAACAAGGTACAAGAGGACTTTTGGTCGTGGCATTATGACAGGAGAGGAATCTTCACAGTGAGCTCTGCTTACAAACTGCTTGTGGCAACAAAACAACAGCGCTCAGACTGGTTGGATCATAATGATGGTCACTCTAATGTTTCCGCAGATAAACGATCATGGTCCAAACTCTGGGGGGCGGCGGTGCCTTCTAAAGTTCGTACGTTCGCATGGAGACTGGTTAAAACGTCAATACCCACAGGGGCGGTGCGGCACCACAGAAACATGGCGGAGTCCGCAGTCTGTGGCATCTGTCAAGGGGCGGTGGATACGTGGAGGCATGCTTTGTTTGACTGCCATATGGCGCGTTGCGTCTGGGCGCTTGCGGATGAGGACATTGTTGGAACTATCCTGTCCAACCGTATGGAAGATGCTAAGCTATGGATGTTCTGGTTAGTAGATACTCTTCCCACTACGTACCTGGCAACAGTGCTTGTTACTATGTGGGCAATATGGTGGGCGAGGCGCCGAGCTATCCATGACGAGCAATTTCAGAGCCCTCTGAGCACACATATCTTCATCACCAATCTTCTGGCGGAGCTCACTCAGCTTCCTGAGAGGGGAGCACGTACCAGGGACCTGCATGCGCAATCTAGGGACCTGCATGTAAGACCCAGGGGCACGCATGTAACGCGTAGGGACCCGCATGGTATTTTTGAAGAAGGGGATGAGCCAGCGCGCGGGGGATGGTTGCCACCCACGTCCCACTTAGTCAAGATCAATGCGGATGGGGGATTTTCAAAGATTGGCGACAAGGGTGCTTCGGCGGTGGTTTGCCGCGATAAGAACGGAAACTATCTGGGGGCCTCAGCGATCATTTTTGAGGGCCTTCTGGACCCGGCGATCCTAGAAGCGCGGGCGTGTAGCGAAGCACTTGCACTGGCGGCGGATCTTCAGGTTCAGTCCATATGCGTGGCCACAGACTGCCTCGAGGTGGTAACACGAATTAAGGACGACTCACCATGTAAGTTCTATCCAATCCTCCAAGATATCAAACATCAACGGGCTGCGTTCCAGGCGGTGGATTTCGTCCACGAAGGTCGGAAACATAATGGGGAGGCTCATGTTTTAGCTAAAGCGGCTTCATCTCTCTCTCCCGGGCGTCATGTGTGGCTAGCAACATTGCCCGATATTATTTGTATCCCTATGACTTTGAACATTTAATAAAGGATACAGATTTGCTCAAAAAAATATATATATATACCAGAACGTTTCTAAGATATCTAAAAGATCTATATATGCATTTTTGTGGGGTGAACTATATATGTGTAAATTATGAAAAAGTTGACCTCAGAAAACAATAAACTTATTTGTTAGTATTTGCACTGATCAAGTTATATCACATTTTTAAACAAAGTTTTACTCGTACATACTGCACGTCCGCACCCCCAAAATTTGTATGTATGAGTATATTTTGGATTTCTTTTTCAAAATTAAGTGCAGCTTTATCCTTTAATAAACTACTTACTCCATTCCTAAATATAAATCTTTCTACATATTTCAATATAAACCACATACGGATCTATATAGATATATTTTAGAGTGTAAATTCACTCATTTTGCTCCATATGGAGTCCTTGTTGAAATCTCTAAAAATACCTTTATTTAGGAACGGAGGGAGTAGTTAGGTTTGTATTAAATGATTCAGACATGATAATCCCTTTTCAAAAGTCTAAATTTCTATTTTGACCAATTTTATAAAAAATCAGTCCAAAAGTCTTAAATTAAAAAAAAACATTAGATCTAATGGTATTGATGTTTTCTATGGTAAAGAGGGGAACTTTATTAGTCGAGAGATGTTGATTTTGACTTTTTTTCCCCTACAAACTTGCTGAAAGACAAAAAGACGTTCAACCTTTAAAAATTCAATGCACCTGATGAAAAAGGAAAAGAGAACGGATGGGGTTATTTTCAAAGGACTAGTGAGTCCAAACATGGTCTTAGGCTCGGTCAAAAACAAAAAAATAGTCCAAGGCATGAAAAGCCAAGTCAGTGAGGAACATTTTTTTTCCTAACAACATAAAAGAGGAGACATACAAACCACACGCAATGCTCACACCGTCACACAACGTATGCGCACATGTACACGTCACACTTTGTGGATCAACATGGAACTCTTCCCGCCAAACCCTTTCAGCAAGGTTGCTCGAGGAAAAATGATATTGTATTCATTCAGCAAAAACCAGAGAAGACC
>LR738711.1:817904878-817914890 GCA_902687465.1 Secale cereale | reverse complement strand
CCCCCCCCCGCGCTCTCGCGTCGCCCCTCTCGGACGACTCGGGAGCGACCCCAAACCCTAGCCGCCGCCTCCTCTCCTCCCTCCCCCCTCGCCCCGCCGCCATATGAGGATCCCGCAGGCTGCTGCGCGTCTTTCGATGAAGGTGGCGGCGAGGTTCTGCTGCCTCACGCCGCTGTGAGGGGCTCTAGAAGCCAGGGCGGCGGCCCTGGGCGGAGATGGCGGCGTCGATCTCCCGAGGATGGCGTGCGCAGGTGCTGGTCGTCCCTTCCAGCCGCGTGGGTGGCGTGAGGGCGGCGAGGTCTTGTTGCAGCGACGGGCGGCTCTTCTTCCTTTCGGCCCCTCCCCTCGCGGTGGCCTCCTCCCGATCTGGTAGCTGACCCGTCAGATGTGGCCGAGGATGGGGTGGTGGAGTCTTGGAACGAGGGAAACCCCTGATTGATTTCACGTCGACCTCGACACCGGCGACGCTACTGTGCCGTTCCCCTCTTGAGGGCGGGTCGAGCTTCCAGATCCGTCCCCCTCTTCCTCATTCCGGATGAAAGTCTTGGCCTTTTGACCGGACGGCGGAGGCGTTCTGGCGTCTCGGTCTTCCCTGGAGGCGTTGTTCAAGGAGTGGTTGGTGGCTGGGCATGGTGCTTGGTGGTGGGTGGCGGTAGCGGTGCTCGAATCCCCTGGTGCCGGCGCTGGTGGTGGTGTGTGGGTTCTTCCGCGTCTTTCAGCGGCTCCCTGCCTTGTCTGCTGGTTGGTTGCCGGTCGGTGGTGGGCGTCCGCGTGTTCGGCACGGTCTGGACGAAGGGGAGATAGTGGTCTCCCCTCCGGCAGTGGCCCGAGGCAGCGGGCGGCGGAGTCGATGGTTTCCTTCAAGCGGTCTGGGCCTTCATGTCCACGGCAATTGTCGGCGTGGGGTGGCTTCGGCCCTGCTGTTCTGTCTGCACAAGATCTCCGGCGGCTTGATTGCAGTTTCTCTTGATGCTCTGTTCGCTGCTGCTCCGGGTTGTAGTGAATTTGGCAGTATTTTTTTTGTTTTTGGTCAAGTCTTTGCCTAGTAATTCAGCATCATTGTATCCTAGCCAGTTGATGGCTTCATTAATTTGAGTCGGGCATTCGTGCTTTTCTCAAAAAAAAAAAAAGAAGAAGACTTGAAAAGCCAATTATTTAAAAAAATAGTTTCGATTGCTTACAAAATGTGTCACGTGGTCTGAAAAGCCAAACTCGATTACTCGTGAAAAGCAACCATATGAAGCTCCAAAGTGGCTATTGTACGTACAACTAAGCTGACTGCGGGACTAGCTGCAAGTCCTCCTCGTGTGCTGACTTTCTTACCGGTGGGTTAGCCTAGTCGGCAGTACCGTACTACTCCCTCCGTTCGTGTAGTGCCTATAGATTTTTATGAAAGTCAAATTTTACCAACTTTGACCAAGTGTATAGAAAAAACTGTCTACATCTACAATACCAAACTTGTACATTCTGAAAATATAACTCATGATGTATCCATTGATGTGCATTTGGTATTCTAGATGTACATACTTTTTTCTATAAACATGATCAAAGTTTGTAATGTTTAACTTTTGTAAAAATCTATAGGCACTATATTATGGAACGGAGGAAGTACTACTAATCAGTACACGGCACTCGATCTGTCACCTAAGAAACAATGAGATATGATCTTCTGATGTTGACATATCTTCCGGATCTTGCTTGTCTACACCCAGACAGGAGGCACAAACCAGAAACTAATCTTCTGGGTTCTGAAACATGGACGTGGAGTTAGATTAGTCTACTGACAAATACAGTCATGAAGCTTAGGTAAGCTTGGACTTGTGGACGTCCTAATCGGAGATCTATATATGTACATACGTTACATACTTTTCAAGGAAGGGAGTCTGCGCGGCGGAAGTTAAACCAGAAAGCAAACCAACATGTGGTTGGATCGTTAGGAGCACCGTGCTATTCCAGCTCATCAGAGTTCAAATTCTGATGCTCGCATTTATACTAAATTTATTTCAGGAATTCTAACGATGCACGTTAAGTGAAAGGAGACTTGACAGCAAGCATAGTATAATTTTTTTGGCGCAGATTAACTATTCTGCTGCATCATTTGCTTACTAGAGTAGATACCAACATGTAAAAGAAAAATTAAGCTCTATCCTGAAATTGTGATGCCACGTACATGTGATGTAATTCCCAGCACATAGATCCTCATTTCAAAACCAATCGCAGCTACCCGCCGTGTGACAGAGACGCATTTCGCTCATTTGATTTGACTCTCGGTAGCTTAGGTTAACTTGGCAAAACCGGCAATGCATATGTGTGACTAATCTTGACCTCACCCCTAGGTCACATCTCGTACTATCTAGGAGGGCAAAGGTAAAGAACTCCAAGAATTTCACAACATCAGGTAACCTTCGTCCTGATTTATTAGTTTTTTTTTGTAATTTGTATCAAATTTTCAATGATTTGTTTTTTATGACATGCATAAATATTTTATTAGTAAATTTATAATCAAAATTGAGCACAAAATACAATGAGGACCAATGAACCTGGACGGAGGCATTGACCTAGGTAGCTAGCATGTGCGGATTAAGATAATGTTCTACTAGCGGATCGGCATTCTGGATCAGCCGCCATTAGCAATGTGTGTTCGTACGTACCTACCTCCTTTTCGCTTTTTGCTTCCAAGGTTTTTTCGTAGGTACTCCCTCCGTCCGAAAATACTTATCATCAAAATGAACAAAAAAAGATGTATCTAGAACTAAAATACATCTCCTTTTATTTATTTTGATGACAAGTATTTCCGGACGGAGGGAGTAGTACATGTTGACAGGAAAGTCGATTCATACAAAAGGAAACCTGAGTTGAACGGAGGTGTGACGCAGAATTATTGGAACCATGTTTGCATCACATGCAGGGCCTAACTTTCTTGCAGATAAAGAAACTTGACTGCTGCTAATTAATAAGGGATCATTGAAGCATCATGCTGAAATTTGCCGACGTCGTCCGGTGGGTGTGGAGGTAGTTTGACTTGGACAGCCTAATTTTGATAGACAATTTTTGAGCTGCAGAGTTTCCAGCCTAGACATCCTAGACAAGGTAGCTACTCGCTCCGTTCCTAAATATAAGTCTTTTTAGAGATTCCACTACGGACTACATACGGAGCAAAATGAATGAATCTACACTCTAAAATATGTCTATATACATCCGTATGTAGTTTGTAGTGCAATCTCTTAAAAGACTTATATTTAGGAACGAAGGGAGTAGTTCACATGAGCTTACTACTTGCAGATAAAGAAACTAGGCTGCTGAAAAGTATGGGATCGCATGCGTCATGCTGAATTTACGGACGGTAAGTTGTGGGCAACTTCACATGGACGACCTAATTTTTGCAGACCTTTTTTAAGCTGCAAACCCAAGCAACCAGGAAGATAAAGATAAACGCGGACACCTCGGCCACTAACAAATCCAAAAAGTTCCACGATCAAACAAGCCGGGTTGACTTTTGCCCTTCAGCCAGAATAGTGCAGTGCCAGTAACTCATGTGACCATGGGACTAATGCGCGGCATGATCTAGCCCGCGCGTAATCATCTACTACTACTATGTTGCTAGATCTAATCAAATTCAACGAGCACGTCTGGTGAATCGTGGCGGTGTATACATCATGTTCCTTGCTGAATACCGAGTCGTCAGCGTGTTGTTAGTCCGATCGAGTCCAAGATACGGTTCTAACCAGCTGGCCCTCTCCACTCGTGGTGTTTCCGTTGAAAAAGGCAGGGATTGGTTGGTGAAACTATAGAGGACTCGTCCACCATGCATGAGTCATAATCATGTGCTAGGAGTCGTTATGTACGTATACTACAAAATTAAGACATTTTAGTTATGTCTCTAATAAGGGTGCCTTTGATCTTCTAAAAACCAAATTTCTACTTGAAGAAGCTGAAGTCCAGCCGAGGGTATTTTTCACCACAACCACAACAACTTTCTTGTCGTGCAAACCTCGTAGCCGTCCAATCCAAACTCCCATCACCGTGACGTAAGATGTTTGACGAAAATTACCCACCTTGCCATCGGTCATTTCTTTCCCCTTCCACATCCGCACATTGAGTGAGCAAACACAAAAGACCGGGCCTCATCGAACGAAGGGAGCAACCGTCACCACCCCACACAAGCTAGGGTTACGGCCCCGCCGCCCATGCGGCCTGCCCACTTCCATCTAAAGTAGTTTTGTGATTATTTTTTAAGAATTTTATTTTGTGGCAAGAATTTCCTATAATGATTGTTTGTTTTGTTGGACAAAAAATTGTGAGAATGTTTGTTTGCCTATATTAAGTAGCGTTAATTTTAGAGAGTTTTTACGATGCATCATACTACCGACTAGGAGGAGGAGTATATGACTGATCCAATGGTCGATATTAACCCAGATATTTTTTGGTGCGGGGCATTTCAGTAAATGACTGGTAGGGTAGATTTATCTTTTTTTAGTCAAAGATTTGTCCTTTCTTAAAGTTAATTGTAGTGATTAATTATATATTGACCACACCTTAAAATAATGTAATTAATCATAATTCGATTCCATCTCATCCCAGTTCATCTATCATTTCGTCATTGTACGCAGCCGCCACAGCTGCGTGGTGGCCGTGTCCTCGCCTCCTCGGTCGCACAGGGCCGGCTACTCCGTCGCATGGCCTCCGGTCGCCCCGGGTCACCGCTTCTGATCTTCGGCAACGCAACCGCCCCGCGCTGCCCGGCGGCCTTCTCGCCACGCACCCAAAGCAGCGGCAGTATAGCATTCTCATATGGTATCAACACAAACTAAAAACCTGAAGCTTCAATTCAGTCCAAGTCTATCCAGATGGAACCAGTTTTATACTCGTGGTTCTAGTAGACTCTTTTCTTGCGGATTCTGAAGGTGGATGATGTCGCCTTCGGTGTTGAGCTTCACCGCAGGACGTCCACGGCCTCGGTCCCGGACATGGTGATGTACCCGTACATCCAGAGGAGGTAGATGTCGTAGCAGTAGGTGAAGGGCAGACTGGTCCTGCTGCTCCTCTTCCTGATGTTGAAGGCCAGCTGGATAGCCCCTCTATTGCCGACCTCCATATTCATGCCGCATCCGGCAACAAGCAGCTGCAAACTCAGAGGAACACCACATCGATGACGGGGCATGTGGACGGAGCGACGGCTCGCCTTTGGTCTCACCCAGCGACCCGCTCCACATCCCGCAGGTTCCAGGGGAACATCTAACGGCTGGGCCATCCGTCGAGGACGACTGGCGGCTAGGACAGGAGGGGGCGATGGCGCAGTATGGGCTCCTCCAGTCGACGGCGGGATGCAAAACCTAAGCATAGATAGGCAGCGCGTATAGCGGTGTCAGCGAACAGAACAACGGCTCGACTTTGTCATCTCCTTCTAGCGCCGCCGGCGGTAGCGCTGTCGATCACGGGCATGATGCGGGCTAGCGAAATCTATGCCCCTGACCACAAAATATACTACCAAAAATCTGCTGTAGTATTACCTCATCTGGTCCGTCCACCCACAAAAATAAATGGCCCATATTCACCTGTTGTACTGTAAAATGTCTCTAATTTTATGTTTTCTTATATCCATGTGTTTTTGAAATCCTGGAACCAAATAAGCCTCGCATGCTTGTGTTGGCTTAAAACCTTAGCTACTCATTGAAACCATGCAAACAGAAGAAACTTTTTTGATTATGACTTTCAATTAGAAGATAAGATTTTTTTCTACAGACATTTAGAATTAGTTTTTTGGCGAAGCTTCGCTGAATCTCCGAGATGGCATGCAAACTACTCGTGCAGTAAAAAGATACAAGAATTATGCATGTGGATCTCTGCCAAAGCTAGATGAGTCACCTCCTCATAGGTCTATCTTGGGACAATAAAAATACATTGTTTCTTTCTCTTCCAAATGTTTCACAACTCATAATTCAGATTGGTGCCACACATGTGCTTTATGATCTAAGGGGTGACAAAGAAAGTCATCCCACCATTAGTTAATGCTTTCGATCGGCCATCATCAAGAGTGAAAGGCCTGTCCAAACATTGACTGTCTTCCATTCCTCTTGCGAGGAAAGGTGGTCCTTACATAGACGCACAACCGTCTCATTGCTCACAAGTCACAGTTGATAGGTTAGCTATGAGATAGTTGTTGCTTGTCAGATTCTCCGTGGTGAGGATTCGGACATGCAAAGAGCTTATACTCGAGAATGGCCGTGTCAATCTTTTGTGAGGCTGAAGGATTCCAACGGTGTCTTTTTAATGTATGCATATGCTATTACTTTCATTTGTTTAATTTTGGGCCTAGACAACAATTAAAGGATGTGCATTAGTTGTGCATCGAGCTACATCATGATTACCCCGGTGAACCAAGCAAAGTACATGCATACATATTACTCTCTCTATCCCGAATTACTTGTCTCAGATACATTGGTCGGAGGGTAATACTACATGCGACGCACTAATGAGCTAGGAGCACAATTTGTCGCCGGACGTACGATCCAGTCGTTTTCTTCGGAATAAATTGGTCAAATCGTTTTGCCGCCAAGACCAGACTGCACTGCACCCTACCTAACGACGGTATATGCAGGGCATCAGTTGTCCAACGTCACCAACAATACCTTGCAGCCCAGCCAAGCTTCGTCTCTCTTTCTCATCTTCTCTTTTCTCCTTAATTGGCCAGGTTAGTCAACGGATTGGTTTTAAATTCTAAACCGCAAGATCTATAATTATGTTTGTTTGAATATGCTTCCTGACAAATGGCATGGCTAAGAACACGGGCTGACACACAATAACATTTGACTAGGGTGCTGCAAAGTTGCTCTCGTCATTATGAAACTTGATCATTCGTTCTCTGAAAAAAAAATACGACAAAAAAGTTGATTATCCGAAAAATTCCATGGGTCTACTGGCGGGTTAGCTAAAGCATGAACATTACCGGTCAAACCTAGCAGTGGATGTACCACAGCCAAAAATAACAATTTAACGATCCAGCAGCTTGCATGTTGAGTACATACATGTACGCCTATCAGATGCACGCAGATAGCTACCAGCAGCCCTTAATTCAAGTCAAGGGATTAATCGACACTAACCGGGACTGCTATCAAGCTGCGACTGTTCGGCGGATGTCATTTCCTCTTTGTAGCTCTATGATCCCATGTCGGTGGCCAGGTTGGCCGGTGGTACCCATTCTATGTGGGTTGGATTCTATCGATTCTAGCCCGGTTTTCCGTCAATTAACCGGGCAATTTTCACTTCTTAATTAATGAAAATGGCAAGTATTTTGCCTCGTTTCAAAAAAAAAAGGACGAAGACTGCTAAGCTAGAAATACCATGAGTTGCTAAATTGGTCACGGGCACTATTTTGAAAAAAAAATATCAAGCTAAAAAGGACGAAGACTGCTCCTTGCTGGAAAGCTCTGTTGAAGGTCAAAAAAATATATATGATGGGCAGGAGAGTTGAGATTGGAGATGGTAATATTATCCGAATATGGAAAGACTATATAAATGGACTCCCCTCGCTTCAAGATCGTTATCCGCGTCTGTTTGAGATTTGCAATCACCCGGAGATTGTCCTGGGTAGGAAGAATGAGTTGAACAATATCTCCACTTTCAGACGCAGACTTACCCCTGAGCTGTGCAAACAGTGAGAAGCCATGCGTGCTGATATTGAGAACATCCCGCCGAATGAGAATAGCGATCGAGTCTTCTGGGGCCTAAATCAGAATGGCAAGTTTACGACTAAATCAATCTACCAGCGAGCGCATCTCGCCCCCGTCGCTCCCGCGAGCGGCGGCTGGCGAGCTCCCAGCTCCGACCGCCCTCGCTCCCCTACCTCCTCCCTCCTCCTCGTCGTCGCCACTAGGCGCAGCCAGGCGAAGCCTGGCCTGCGTAGGCGGCGGCGGGGCTTCCTCTCCCCTCAGCTGGTGGCGGCTCGCGCGGGCAGCCGGCCCATGCTGGTGGCGGCGCGCTGACGGCGGGGAGCGGCGGCGCGGCGACGGGTGGCTGTGGCGGGGCGGCGCGGCTGCTCCTGGAGGCTGCGTGGTGTGCTGCGCGATGCTCTTCGGGGCTTGATCTGGCGGGGCCAGATCTGGCCGTCGGTGACGTCTGCCGCGGGCGACGGGTGGGACGCTGGGGCGGCGGCCTCGGTCCGGGCTTTCGGCGCGGCCTGGGTGTGGACTGCGTGCGTGGTTGGTCGCGGCGGCGCTCGACGCCTGGATGCGTGCGCGGGGCGCGGATCGATGGCGAGGTGCGGCGCCGGCTCGTGCAGGCTGGGCGCGGCGATTCGCAGGGTGTGGCGGGTGGCTTCCTCGGAGCGCGTGGTGTGCTGCGGATGCCCCTGCTCCTCCTCTGTTCTGCTGCTTCGGGAGAGTGGCTTCGATCCGGATCGGCGTATCTCAGATCTTGTTGCTTACTCTCGCGATGTGGCGCGGATGCTGCGGTGGTGGTGGTCGCGATGGTGCTGCGGTGGTGGACGGCGGCTACGGCCAGGGAGGTGGTGCGTGTCTGGTTGCGGTGGATCGAGGGATCCCGCGGCCGGAGTGAAGTTTCTCTCAGCAGGGGTGGTGGCTGGTAGGCGGTGGTCGGTGGCGGCTGGTGGTCGGTGCAACTCCGGGAGAAATCTTTGCTCCGGTCCTCATCGGAGCCGGTGACGGCGGCGCCCGCGGGTGCCGTGATCTTTCTTGGAAGCGTCATCGTGGAGGTGCTCCTGCTCCTCCCCACGGCTTTGGCTCCGGAGGTAAACCTCAGATCCGCTGGATCGGGCGATGGAGGCGTCTTCGCGTCTTTCTCCTCCTTGGGGGCATCGTCTCGGAGCTGGCTACGACTGGGAGACCGGTGGATGGCGGCATCTTCGCCGTGTGGGTTGCGGCATCTTCGCCGCGTGGTTTGCGGCATCTTCGCCGCGTAGTTTGCTGAGTCGGCTTTGTCGGGGGCGCTGATTTCTGTTTGGCAACAATGATGGTGTCGAGAGGAGCTTTGGTCGCGGCTCGGGCTTTGGTAGTCGGATCTTCCCGGCGTGTCCGATGTGCTCCTTAGGGCACGGTGTGACGCCCGGATAATTAAGCTACAGTAATTCCCTGCTAATGATGACGCGTCACCTCGATTACTGTTGTTAACTAGCGTTGGATCAAGCCCCGTTCAAATTCAAATTTGAAATAAAGTCAAACGATAAAAGTTTTCAAATATAAAAACTAAAATGTGCAAGTTGAAGAAAATAAATCATAAGTAATACTGGTGGAGAAACCAAGTCTTTATAAAATGTTTAAATACACTAAACTATTTAAAATAGTAGCTAAAACCATTACTTAAATGCCTTTATTATTATAAAATAATAAACTATTTTTATATGGGGTTAAAACTTTTTGTGGCTGCGACCTAATTTGTAACATCAATTTAGGGACCACTTTGGTATTTTGTTAAAGCTAGAATAAATAGGAACTAAAATAAACAGAAAAAGGAAAGAAAAGTAAACAAAGAAAAAGAAAAGAAAAACATAAAAATAAAACCAAAAAGATAAACCCCACCCCACTGGCCGCTCGGCCCATCTGGTCGTGGCCAGACCAGGTAGGCTCGCCCATCAGCGTCCCTGGCCTACTTAGGCCCGCCTCCACCCCGTGCGTCCCCTAACCTCATCCCACGTTCCCCAATCCCCCCCTCTCTCCCGATCTGGGCGCTCGTTCGCCGATGCCCGAGCCGCCGCTCCATGGAGACCGCCGCCCGTCGGCGCCGAGCGTCGCCACCCCGGCCTCTTCCTCGCCTCTCCCTCGTCGGCCACCTCTCCTACACGCCGGCCTCCCCGAGCGCTTCCCCGATTCCTCTCGCTGTGAGCCTTCCCTTCGAATCCCCCTGCATACTCCTCGCTCGGTCGTCGTAGCCGCCGCCTGTTGCTGTCTGCGCACGCCGACGCTCACTGATGCTCCCCTGCAACTTCGCCCGGCGCCCTCCTCTACACCTGGTGGCGTACGGCGCCTCCTGGTCGCCCCGGCCGTGTGACACGACCCCA
>LR738711.1:817863306-817904868 GCA_902687465.1 Secale cereale | reverse complement strand
CGCAGGCGCGCCGTCCGGCTCACCACGCCCCTGCCCACGAGACAGTCATGCCCGGCCAACCCCGCGGCGCCCCGGCCGTGCTTCCCTACACCGGCGCCCAGCGCCGGCAGCTGCCCCGCGAGCCCGGCCCGCGCCGCCCCCCACCTCCGGCGCCGCCCTCTCCCGGTGCGGCGCCGCCACCGCCTAGGGCCACCGCGTGCCCCCACCGGGGCTGCCGGCACGGCGCCCCGCCGGCCTCGTCCGCTGCCCAGGCGCTCGTTCGAGCGGGCGCCAACGCCCGCTCCGCGCTGCTACACCCGCCCCGCTAAGGCCATTTGGGCCACTGCCCAGGGGGCCCCCACGCCCCTGGTTCTTAAAAAAAAGATATATATAAAAAATATATTAAAAAAAGAGATATAAAAAAGAGATTTTAAAATAGTAATAATTAATTAATTACTTAAGGAAAACTTGTTTAACATCGTTGATATTATTGCTGCCTTGCCTTTTCGATCGTTGATGTTTTGTGCTAGCCTTCTTAAGGAAAACTTGTTTAACTTATGTCTGTACTCAGATATTATTGCTTCCGCTGACTCTTGTGTTTTCGAGCTTATGTATTCGAGCCCTCGAGGCCCCTGGCTTGTAATATAAAGCTTGTATTATTTTAATTTGTGTCTAGAGTTGTGTTGTGATATCTTTCAGTGAGTCCCTGATCTTGGTCGTATACATTTGCGTGCATGATTAGTGTATGGTCAAATCGGGGGCGTCACAAGTTGGTATCAGAGCCGACTGCCTGTAGGAATCCCCCTTTCCAACTCCTTGGCCGAAGTTGAGTCTAGTCTTTGAAAAACAAATTTACTAACTTGTTGTGTGGCTTACGGGCCCACAACACCAATGGGTGGTATTAGGATCTTTTACTCCTCGTCTATACTCTGGGACTCTTATCTCTCTTCTATTCGGGATACATGAATTTTGCTAAATCTAACATTAGGATCTCGTTATCACTTTCACTCGGAGAGCACCTTACGATCGGTGATCGTCTGCTGCACCAGAAGACCCTGAAGATACTCTCCGCTGTTAACCCGAGACCCTTGTGCTCATCGCCTTGGCAAATCACTGCCACCGATATATCCCTATGGATATCTGTATGCACTTGTCATTCACATGATCATTCCTCGTCGCTCTTGTTGTTACAAGATGCCTCGAAATATTTTCCCTTGTCCCGAGAATCCTTTGAGTTTACTGTCTGACAGTTTTATTTCGCATGAAAACCTTTACGGTTATTTCCTCACATTTACCGAGGACCCGTTCTCCTCGATTGTTCATATGTCTCACAAAATCCTTCGGAATACTTTTCGATCTTTCGAAAATCCTCTGCAGCCTGTTACTCTTGAAATTCTTGACTCATTACATTATGGTTAATTTTATATGACTAGTAGCCTTCGTTAACATCCCTGGTCTTAGCCATTTTGAGCCTATTGATTCAATGTGTGCATATGCACGCAGTCATCGGTTATCCTTTTTAAATTTATCCTTCCGGCTCACACGTCATTCCGGACATGAGTTGGTTCTCGGCAATTCAAGCCTTTATTGATTGCCCAACTAAGTGTTTTCAACTTATCCATCTTGGATCAGAGCGTCTGCTTCTGATCCTTCGTTTTGGAAACCATAATTTCTTTCTAATTAAGCATCATACTAATCAGGTGATTCTTGAATCTGATGCCTCTACATTCTTCTTCCTCTGAGTGAGTACCGATACTCACATCAGATCCGTTGTGGATCGCTCGATCCTTGGTTGAAATATTATCCGACAATGTCATTCGTATACAAAAACATCGGGAAGTTCTTCCCCTGATACATAATGCCTTTGGTAAAATGTATCCTCTGCTTGGCCAACCATGCTCTGTTTTCAAGCTTGAGTATTTACTTTTGAAACTTGTGGTATATGTTACTAAGAAGCCCGATGGGTTGAACCTATACCTTCCCCCTAATTCGTGAGAACCCGAAAGTTTTCACAAGTCATACCCTTCCGGTGTGCTACCAGTTAAAATTCCAACACTACAGTTTGGTCAAAGCGAGAGGTGAATGAAATGATACGCATTAAAGAAGTGGGAGTCGACCTTGAACTTGTGTTCATGCCCATGAAAATAATGTAGACCGTCTCAGAAGCTTCTTGCAAAATGATTTTTCATCTAAATAATTCTTTCGGTGACAATAAATTTGATCCCTTGCAGTTATGGTTCCGACCATGCTGTCTGTATTCAATATATCTGGAATAAATCCATTCCAGGCCTCGTCAATTTTTGACAAGGTTAAATCATCTACTGTCCTAGGTCAATGACCTAGTTCAACTTCTATCGTGTTCTACCTTCGAGTTTTACCCTCTGATATCTCGAGGATATCATGACTTTGCTCTACACCTTTTGAACTTTTGATGAAGTAATACCTTTGCTTGTCGTAATCACCCTATGGGTTCTAGGTTGCCGTCAACCGAGGACACCGTTTAGTAAATCAAATCCGCTCTAAAAATTCAACACCCCTAGTAGATGTTACTGGGATTTTTGTTTTAAAAACTCAATCTGGTTTTATTCCTAGGCTATCGGGTACATCCCTTGTCTAGCTATCTTTGACTGTGCTACCTCGTCCTCCTTTGGTGCACGAATTCTTCAGAATGTGGGCACGACTTAAGTCGAGCTTTCAACATCATGTTGCTTGTCTTGAGAGGCAACTTTGGTTCCGAGCTTTCATCTTATATATTGATCCGTTAACTTGCCACTTCGTCATTCCCTTGCTTGTTGCCGTTGTTGTTTGATTACATCCTCTTGAAACATCCCGACAAATGTGTCGGATCACCTTCAACACTTTGACTACTTGTGAGATGTCAACTGAGTTCGTGATGAGAAATACCCTCCTTGCCCTCGATGATTTTTAATATCATCGACAACACCCTTGACTTCCTTTCATTGCGAACTTGTCCACATTATGAATACAACTTGCTCTCCAGCTAGTGTTGTGTTCTGCCTTGAAGTATTACTGTCTTTTATGTCGAGAATGTTGTGGGAATTGCTCCACCTCTTAGAAATTCTCATTATGGTGATACTTCTCACCATCACCATTCTTCCTTGTTGCCCGTGTTGTTTTTAACCGGGATACCAATAGGCTAACGATGCTACTTGAGTTCTGTACTTCTGGCAACCCTATTGCTTTGAAGTTAACAATCGACAGTTGGTTCTTAGACTGTTGGTTATTGAATCATCACCCTAACATTGATCTTGCTGCCTAAGGTCATATTTCGAGCACACCTTTCACCTAATGATTAATGGTGTATGTTTTTCTCGAGCATACAACGTTATATCATTTGAATTGATAATTGTCATCTTCTTGTTCACATTATTGTGGAAATCCATCCGTTTGGAATTCTCGGTGAATTGTCGCTGAGCCCATCAGCCACCTCCTCATCCTATCCTTGGTTTAATGATGAACTATTGTTTTGGGAACCCGCTCCCATAGTTCATTCTAGAGAATCTTGCAATGTCATTTCGTTGATTAATGTTGCACCGTTTCTTGTCGAACATCCCGAGTCTGAGGTAAAATGACACCAATCAGATCTGAATCTCGGTCAGATATGATGGTTGGGACAACTTTCCAGTACTTATAATATTGGTCCTTTGATGACTCGGTAATATGATGTCATGCCTAGCACCCCTGCTGGAGGACCTATTATTATATTCTCTTTTGCAAGGATAACCATTCTTCCAGGAGGAAATTATAAGACTTATTCTATAAGTTGTTCCTGATGAATCCTTTGTGTATACAAGTCCGACCTTTGCTTCAAGACCATGCCAATGCTATCTCAAAGCATGTCTGTGGTACTCCAATTTTCAACAAGAGCACTTGAAGCCCAATGCTAAATGTTTCTTGGTTAGTTATCCAAACACCGTTATCTGGGTAACATCTTGATTAATCTTTGCCTCTTTATCTGAATGGTTGGGTACTTGCTGTCCAACCCTGTACGTCATGTTCTGCTTGTCCATGGGAAGGATATACTCCTAATAATTGTGTGTAATCACAATTTTCCTTTCCATTTGTTTGTTTAACCTTTCCATGATCTACATATAATCTAAGCAGTAATAATTTTCTGCTTATGTAAACACCTTGGTGTACAACTCTGTCAGTAAGACCCTGTTACTAATGTTGATAACATTCCGGCAACCACCGATGGGCGAGAACTTTGCCTATTGGTCCGCCTCGTTCAACGAGCAAGAAAATGGTTCTCTTCGTTCCCCGCCCTTGGTACCGACATTGTTGCCGACATAGCTGACAAGCTATCCACTGACATGCCTCCCTGTCGAGGCTGTGCAAGATGTCACCACCCTTTCTACTTTCAACCCACATGGTGGGCCCATAACCCACAGGTCCACTGGATCGAAACCTGACTCTACTGTACAACCCTGATTCTAATGTATTCTTTGCACTTGACTTCGTTTGTAATTCACGAGTTAAATTCTATCATGTTTCGTCATGGTATCAAACACCATATTATTCTCGTTGATCAAGACCCAATTCCAGCTTCTGGTTAGGCATCGAATGACTGTCTACCCGATTGAAACTTTGGTACCATCGCTTATTGTTCTCAATGCATTCACTGAAATACTACTCGTAAGGTACTTCGTATATCACTTTCTGGATTCGCCGTTGTATGCACAGACTTCGTGGAGATACGTTTCTCCAAAGTTTTTCCCCTTGGTCGCGTTCGTAGGACGATGGAGATCCCGAAGGAAGGACGACGACTTGATCACGATGACTTGAAGCAGAAAAATGAAGACATCAACGAAAGGGATCAACCTCTTTGAGAATGGCAACAAAGACCAAGAAGATCCGTTAGAATTTCGTAACCAGAACTTCCCCCTTACTCCCCTCCTAAATCTCGGGACGAGATTTCTTGTAGTGGAGGAGAATTGTGACGCCCGGATAATTAAGCTACAGTAATTCCCTGCTAATGATGACGCGTCACCTCGATTACAGTTGTTAACTAGCGTTGGATCAAGCCCCGTTCAAATTCAAATTTGAAATAAAGTCAAACGATAAAAGTTTTCAAATATCAAAACTAAAATGTGTAAGTTGAAGAAAATAAATCATAAGTAATACTGGTGGAGAAACCAAGTCTTTATAAAATGTTTAAATACACTAAACTATTTAAAATAGTAGCTAAAACCATTACTTAAATGCCTTTATTATTATAAAATAATAAACTATTTTTATATGGGGTTAAAACTTTTTGTGGCTGCGACCTAATTTGTAACATCAATTTAGGGACCACTTTGGTATTTTGTTAAAGCTAGAATAAATAGGAACTAAAATAAACAGAAAAAGGAAAGAAAAGTAAACAAAGAAAAAGAAAAGAAAAACATAAAAATAAAACCAAAAAGATAAACCCCACCCCACTGGCCGCTCGGCCCATCTGGTCGTGGCCAGACCAGGTAGGCTGGCCCATTAGCGTCCCTGGCCTACTTAGGCCCGCCTCCACCCCGTGCGTCCCCTAACCTCATCCCACGTTCCCCAATCCCCCCCTCTCTCTCCCGATCTGGGCGCTCGTTCGCCGATGCCCGAGCCGCCGCTCCATGGAGACCGCCGCCCGTCGGCGCCGAGCGTCGCCATCCCGGCCTCTTCCTCGCCTCTCCCTCGTCGGCCACCTCTCCTACACGCCGGCCTCCCCGAGCGCTTCCCCGATTCCTCTCGCTGTGAGCCTTCCCTTCGAATCCCCCTGCATACTCCTCGCTCGGTCGTCGTAGCCGCCGCCTGTTGCTGTCTGCGCACGCCGACGCTCACTGATGCTCCCCTGCAACTTCGCCCGGCGCCCTCCTCTACACCTGGTGGCGTCCGGCGCCTCCTGGTCGCCCCGACCGTGTGACACGACCCGAGCAAGCCCCCCCCGGCCCTCGGCCTCGCCGGCCACCATCGCAGGCGCGCCGTCCGGCTCACCACGCCCCTGCCCACGAGACAGTCATGCCCGGCCAACCCCGCGGCGCCCCGGCCGTGCTTCCCTACACCGGCGCCCAGCGCCGGCAGCTGCCCCGCGAGCCCGGCCCGCGCCGCCCCCCACCTCCGGCGCCGCCCTCTCCCGGTGCGGCGCCGCCACCGCCTAGGGCCGCCGCGTGCCCCCACCGGGGCTGCCGGCACGGCGCCCCGCCGGCCTCGTCCGCTGCCCAGGCGCTCGTTCGAGCGGGCGCCAACGCCCGCTCCGCGCTGCTACACCCGCCCCGCTAAGGCCATTTGAGCCATTGCCCAGGGGGCCCCCACGCCCCTGGTTCTTAAAAAAAAGATATATAAAAAAATATATTAAAAAAGATATATAAAAAAGAGATATTAAAAATAGTAATAATTAATTAATTACTTAATTAATTAATTAACTTAGTTAACTTGGTTTAATTAAACTAACCACCTAATCAGACTAATTAAAATCTGTTAATTAGGATAACAGAGGATGACGAATCGGCCCCACGCGTCAGTTGACGAAGTCAACGGTCAGCATTGACCCTGGTCAACCCTGTTGACTGCTGATGTCATGCTGACGTCATGCTGACGTCAGCATGCACTATTCTGGATAATGTTGTTTTATTTAATAATTAATAAATTAGAAAATGATTTAAAACTTTAAAAATTAATATAAAATAAACCGTAACTCGGATGAAAATACTTTATATATGAAAGTTGCTCAGAATTTCGAGACGCATCCGAATACGCGGTCCGTTCGTCCGCCACACATCTCTATCATACCGAACATGCGACATTCCCCTCCGTTTCATCTGCCCGAAAATGCCTAACACCGGGAATACTTTCCCGGATGTTATTCCTCTTCGCCTGTATCATCGAGCACCGCGTTAGGTCACACGTAGCACCTCGTATTGCCTTGTTATGTTTTGTGATGCTATTGTTTGCTCTGTTATTTATTTGTTTCCCCTCCGATACTTCCTTTCCGGTAGACCATGAGACGATGCCGATGCCACTGTGATCGACTACGTCGACGACGACCGCTCCTTCTTGCCAAAGCAACCAGGCAAGCCCCCCCCCTTGATCACCAGATATCGCCTACTCTTCTCTCTACTGCTTGCATTAGAGTAGTGTAGCATGTTACTGCTTTCGATAATCCTATTCTGCTGCATAGCCTGTCATTGTTGCTACCACTGTTGATACTTTACCTGCAATCCTAAATGCTTAGTATAGGATGCTAGTACTCCATCAGTGGCCCTACACCCTTGTCCGTCTGCCCTGCTATTCTATCGGGCCGTGATCACTTGGGTGTGATCACGGGTATATACTGCATACACTTTACATGATACATGATGTGACTAAAGTCGGGTCGGCTCTTTGAGTACCCGCAAGTGATTCCGATGTGGGGGCTGAAAGGACAGGTGGCTCCATCCAGGTAGTGGTGGGCCTGAGTTCCCGACGGCCCCCCCGAGTGGATCTTTGTGGCGGAGCGACAGGGGCAGGTTGAGACACCCAGTGGAGAGGTGGCCTGGCCCTGGTCGTTGTCCGCGGTTATTTCATAATAACACGCTTACGAGTTTGGATATTTGATCTGAGTCTGGCCATTTGGTCTATACGCACTAACCAGCTACGTGGGAATAGTTATGGGTACTCGACGTCGTGGTATCAGCCGAAGCCTTCTTGACGTCAGCGGTTTAGCGGCGCGCGCCGGGTTGGACCGCGTAACGCAACTTCCTTAGTAATGGAGGTTGCTAGGTCTGCTCACCGGCCGCCCTCGCAACGTGCAGGTGTGCATTGGGCGATGGGCCCAGACCCCTGTGTGCTTAGGACTTAGACCGACGTGCTGACCTCTCTGCTGTGCTTAGGTAGGGCTGCGACGTGTTGATCTTCCGAGGCCGGGCATGACCCTGGAAAGTGTGTCCGGCCAAATGGGATCGAGCGTGCTGGGATATGTGGTGCACCCCTGCAGGGAAGTTAATCTATTCGAATAGCCGTGTCCCTCGGTAAAAGGACGACCCGGAGTTGTATTCCGACCTCATGACAACTAGAACCGGATACTTAATAAAACACACCCTTACCAGTGCCAGATACAACTCGGTGGTTGCTCTCTCACAGGGTGATGTGCGGGAGGATCGCCGAGTAGGATTATGCTACACGATGTTACTTGGTGAACTTACCATCTACCCCCTTCTACTGCTGCAAGACGGAGGCTGCGAGAAGCGAGGATACTTGTTACTTTCCAGCTACTCTCTTCTTTTGCTGCAAGATGGAGGTGGCCAGAAGCGTAGTCTTCGATTGGATTAGCTACCCCCCTCTTATTCTGCTTTCTGCAGTTCAGTCCACATATATTACCCCTTTACACAGATATCATTGCATATGTAGTGTAGATCCTTGCTTGCGAGTACTTTGGATGAGTACTCACGGTTGCTTTGCTCCCCCCTTTTCCCCCCTTTGTTTCTTCTTCTCGGTTGACGCAACCAGATGGTGGAGTCCAGGACCCAGAAGATCCCGAGGATGTTTCTACGTGAAGATCGGCTTCGAGGAGTAGTTAGGAGGTCCCAGGCAGGAGGCCTTGCCTTTTCGATCGTTGATGTTTTGTGCTAGCCTTCTTAAGGCAAACTTGTTTAACTTATGTCTGTACTCAGATATTATTGCTTCCGCTGACTCTTGTGTTTTCGAGCTTATGTATTCGAGCCCTCGAGGCCCCTGGCTTGTAATATAGAGCTTGTATTATTTTAATTTGTGTCTAGAGTTGTGTTGTGATATCTTTCAGTGAGTCCCTGATCTTGGTCGTACACATTTGCATGCATGATTAGTGTATGGTCAAATCGGGGGCGTCACAAGTTGGTATCAGAGCCGACTGCCTGTAGGAATCCCCCTTTCCAACTCCTTGGCCGAAGTTGAGTCTAGTCTTTGAAAAACAAATTTACTAACTTGTTGTGTGGCTTATGGGACCACAACACCAATGGGTGGTATTAGGATCTTTTACTCCTCGTCTATACTCTGGGACTCTTATCTCTCTTCTATTCGGGATACATGAATTTTGCTAAATCTAACATTAGGATCTCGTTATCACTTTCACTCGGAGAGCACCTTACGATCGGTGATCGTCTGCTGCACCAGAAGACCCTGAAGATACTCTCCGCTGTTAACCCGAGACCCTTGTGCTCATCGCCTTGGCAAATCACTGCCACCGATATATCCCTATGGATATCTGTATGCACTTGTCATTCACATGATCATTCCTCGTCGCTCTTGTTGTTACAAGATGCCTCGAAATATTTTCCCTTGTCCCGAGAATCCTTTGAGTTTACTGTCTGACAGTTTTATTTCGCATGAAAACCTTTACGGTTATTTCCTCACATTTACCGAGGACCCGTTCTCCTCGATTGTTCATATGTCTCACAAAATCCTTCGGAATACTTTTCGATCTTTCGAAAATCCTCTGCAGCCTGTTACTCTTGAAATTCTTGACTCATTACATTATGGTTAATTTTATATGACTAGTAGCCTTCGTTAACATCCCTGGTCTTAGCCATTTTGAGCCTATTGATTCAATGTGTGCATATGCACGCAGTCATCGGTTATCCTTTTTAAATTTATCCTTCCGGCTCACACGTCATTCCGGACATGAGTTGGTTCTCGGCAATTCAAGCCTTTATTGATTGCCCAACTAAGTGTTTTCAACTTATCCATCTTGGATCAGAGCGTCTGCTTCTGATCCTTCGTTTTGGAAACCATAATTTCTTTCTAATTAAGCATCATACTAATCAGGTGATTCTTGAATCTGATGCCTCTACATTCTTCTTCCTCTGAGTGAGTACCGATACTCACATCAGATCCGTTGTGGATCGCTCGATCCTTGGTTGAAATATTATCCGACAATGTCAGTGTATACAAAAACATCGGGAAGTTCTTCCCCTGATACATAATGCCTTTGGTAAAATGTATCCTCTGCTTGGCCAACCATGCTCTGTTTTCAAGCTTGAGTATTTACTTTTGAAACTTGTGGTATATGTTACTAAGAAGCCCGATGGGTTGAACCTATACCTTCCCCCTAATTCGTGAGAACCCGAAAGTTTTCACAAGTCATACCCTTCCGGTGTGCTACCAGTTAAAATTCCAACACTACAGTTTGGTCAAAGCGAGAGGTGAATGAAATGATACGCATTAAAGAAGTGGGAGTCGACCTTGAACTTGTGTTCATGCCCATGAAAATAATGTAGACCGTCTCAGAAGCTTCTTGCAAAATGATTTTTCATCTAAATAATTCTTTCGGTGACAATAAATTTGATCCCTTGCAGTTATGGTTCCGACCATGCTGTCTGTATTCAATATATCTGGAATAAATCCATTCCAGGCCTCGTCAATTTTTGACAAGGTTAAATCATCTACTGTCCTAGGTCAATGACCTAGTTCAACTTCTATCGTGTTCTACCTTCGAGTTTTACCCTCTGATATCTCGAGGATATCATGACTTTGCTCTACACCTTTTGAACTTTTGATGAAGTAATACCTTTGCTTGTCGTAATCACCCTATGGGTTCTAGGTTGCCGTCAACCGAGGACACCGTTTAGTAAATCAAATCCGCTCTAAAAATTCAACACCCCTAGTAGATGTTACTGGGATTTTTTTAAAAAAAACTCAATCCGGTTTTATTCCTAGGCTATCGGGTACATCCCTTGTCTAGCTATCTTTGACTGTGCTACCTCGTCCTCCTTTGGTGCATGAATTCTTCAGAATGTGGGCACGACTTAAGTCGAGCTTTCAACATCATGTTGCTTGTCTTGAGAGGCAACTTTGGTTCCGAGCTTTCATCTTATATATTGTTCCGTTAACTTGCCACTTCGTCATTCCCTTGCTTGTTGCCGTTGTTGTTTGATTACATCCTCTTGAAACATCCCGACAAATGTGTCGGATCACCTTCAACACTTTGACTACTTGTGAGATGTCAACTGAGTTCGTGATGAGAAATACCCTCCTTGCCCTCGATGATTTTTAATATCATCGACAACACCCTTGACTTCCTTTCATCGCGAACTTGTCCACATTATGAATACAACTTGCTCTCCAGCTAGTGTTGTGTTCTGCCTTGAAGTATTACTGTCTTTTATGTCGAGAATGTTGTGGGAATTGCTCCACCTCTTAGAAATTCTTGTTATGGTGATACTTCTCACCATCACCATTCTTCCTTGTTGCCCGTGTTGTTTTTAACCGGGATACCAATAGGCTAACGATGCTACTTGAGTTCTGTACTTCTGGCAACCCTATTGCTTTGAAGTTAACAATCGACAGTTGGTTCTTAGACTATTGGTTATTGAATCATCACCCTAACATTGATCTTGCTGCCTAAGGTCATATTTCGAGCACACCTTTCACCTAATGATTAATGGTGTATGTTTTTCTCGAGCATACAACGTTATATCATTTGAATTGATAATTGTCATCTTCTTGTTCACATTATTGTGGAAATCCATCCGTTTGGAATTCTCGGTGAATTGTCGCTGAGCCCATCAGCCACCTCCTCATCCTATCCTTGGTTTAATGATGAACTATTGTTTTGGGAACCCGCTCCCATAGTTCATTCTAGAGAATCTTGCAATGTCATTTCGTTGATTAATGTTGCACCGTTTCTTGTCGAACATCCCGAGTCTGAGGTAAAATGACACCAATCAGATCTGAATCTCGGTCAGATATGATGGTTGGGACAACTTTCCAGTACTTATAATATTGGTCCTTTGATGACTCGGTAATATGATGTCATGCCTAGCACCCCTGCTGGAGGACCTATTATTATATTCTCTTTTGCAAGGATAACCATTCTTCCAGGAGGAAATTATAAGACTTATTCTATAAGTTGTTCCTGATGAATCCTTTGTGTATACAAGTCCGACCTTTGCTTCAAGACCATGCCAATGCTATCTCAAAGCATGTCTGTGGTACTCCAATTTTCAACAAGAGCACTTGAAGCCCAATGCTAAATGTTTCTTGGTTAGTTATCCAAACACCGTTGTCTGGGTAACATCTTGATTAATCTTTGCCTCTTTATCTGAATGGTTGGGTACTTGCTCTCCAACCCTGTACGTCATGTTCTGCTTGTCCATGGGAAGGATATACTCCTAATAATTGTGTGTAATCACAATTTTCCTTTCCATTTGTTTGTTTAACCTTTCCATGATCTACATATAATCTAAGCAGTAATAATTTTCTGCTTATGTAAACACCTTGGTGTACAACTCTGTCAGTAAGACCCCGTTACTAATGTTGATAACATTCCAGCAACCACCGATGGGCGAGAACTTTGCCTATTGGTCCGCCTCGTTCAACGAGCAAGAAAATGGTTCTCTTCGTTCCCCGCCCTTGGTACCGACATTGTTGCCGACATAGCTGACAAGCTATCCACTGACATGCCTCCCTGTCGAGGCTGTGCAAGATGTCACCACCCTTTCTACTTTCAACCCACATGGTGGGCCCATAACCCACAGGTCCACTGGATCGAAACCTGACTCTACTGTACAACCCTGATTCTAATGTATTCTTTGCACTTGACTTCGTTTGTAATTCACGAGTTAAATTCTATCATGTTTCGTCATGGTATCAAACACCATATTATTCTCGTTGATCAAGACCCAATTCCAGCTTCTGGTTAGGCATCGAATGACTGTCTACCCGATTGAAACTTTGGTACCATCGCTTATTGTTCTCAATGCATTCACTGAAATACTACTCGTAAGGTACTTCGTATATCACTTTCTGGATTCGCCGTTGTATGCACAGACTTCGTGGAGATACGTTTCTCCAAAGTTTTTCCCCCTGGTCGCGTTCGTAGGACGATGGAGATCCCGAAGGAAGGACGACGACTTGATCACGATGACTTGAAGCAGAAAAATGAAGACATCAACGAAAGGGATCAACCTCTTTGAGAATGGCAACAAAGACCAAGAAGATCCGTTAGAATTTCGTAACCAGAACTTCCCCCTTACTCCCCTCCTAAATCTCGGGACGAGATTTCTTGTAGTGGAGGAGAATTGTGACGCCCGGATAATTAAGCTACAGTAATTCCCTGCTAATGATGACGCGTCACCTCGATTACTGTTGTTAACTAGCGTTGGATCAAGCCCCGTTCAAATTCAAATTTGAAATAAAGTCAAACGATAAAAGTTTTCAAATATAAAAACTAAAATGTGCAAGTTGAAGAAAATAAATCATAAGTAATACTGGTGGAGAAACCAAGTCTTTATAAAATGTTTAAATACACTAAACTATTTAAAATAGTAGCTAAAACCATTACTTAAATGCCTTTATTATTATAAAATAATAAACTATTTTTATATGGGGTTAAAACTTTTTGTGGCTGCGACCTAATTTGTAACATCAATTTAGGGACCACTTTGGTATTTTGTTAAAGCTAGAATAAATAGGAACTAAAATAAACAGAAAAAGGAAAGAAAAGTAAACAAAGAAAAAGAAAAGAAAAACATAAAAATAAAACCAAAAAGATAAACCCCACCCCACTGGCCGCTCGGCCCATCTGGTCGTGGCCAGACCAGGTACGCTGGCCCATCAGCGTCCCTGGCCTACTTAGGCCCGCCTCCACCCCGTGCGTCCCCTAACCTCATCCCACGTTCCCCAATCCCCCCCTCTCTCTCCCGATCTGGGCGCTCGTTCGCCGATGCCCGAGCCGCCGCTCCATGGAGACCGCCGCCCGTCGGCGCCGAGCGTCGCCACCCCGGCCTCTTCCTCGCCTCTCCCTCGTCGGCCACCTCTCCTACACGCGGGCCTCCCCGAGCGCTTCCCCGATTCCTCTCGCTGTGAGCCTTCCCTTCGAATCCCCCTGCATACTCCTCGCTCGGTCGTCGTAGCCGCCGCCTGTTGCTGTCTGCGCACGCCGACGCTCACTGATGCTCCCCTGCAACTTCGCCCGGCGCCCTCCTCTACACTTGGTGGCGTCCGGCGCCTCCTGGTCGCCCCGACCGTGTGACACGACCCCAGCAAGCCCCCCCCCGCCGGCCCTCGGCCTCGCCGGCCACCACCGCAGGCGCGCCGTCCGGCTCACCACGCCCCTGCCCACGAGACAGTCATGCCCGGCCAACCCCGCGGCGCCCCGGCCGTGCTTCCCTACACCGGCGCCCAGCGCCGGCAGCTGCCCCGCGAGCCCGGCCCGCGCCGCCCCCCACCTCCGGCGCCGCCCTCTCCCGGTGCGGCGCCGCCACCGCCTAGGGCCGCCGCGTGCCCCCACCGGGGCTGCCGGCACGGCGCCCCGCCGGCCTCGTCCGCTGCCCAGGCGCTCGTTCGAGCGGGCGCCAACGCCCGCACCGCGCTGCTACACCCGCCCCGCTAAGGCCATTTGGGCCACTGCCCAGGGGGCCCCCACGCCCCTGGTTCTTAAAAAAAAGATATTAAAAAAAGATATATAAAAAAATATATTAAAAAAAGATATATAAAAAAGATATATAAAAAAGAGATATTAAAAATAGTAATAATTAATTAATTACTTAATTAATTAATTAACTTAGTTAACTTGGTTTAATTAAACTAACCACCTAATCAGACTAATTAAAATCTGTTAATTAGGATAACAGAGGATGACGAATCGGCCCCACGCGTCAGTTGACGAAGTCAACGGTCAGCATTGACCCTGGTCAACCCTGTTGACTGCTGATGTCATGCCGACGTCGTGCTGACGTCAGCATGCACTATTCTGGATAATGTTGTTTTATTTAATATTTAATAAATTAGAAAATGATTTAAAACTTTAAAAATTAATATAAAATAAACCGTAACTCGGATGAAAATACTTTATATATGAAAGTTGCTCAGAATTTCGAGACGCATCCGAATACGCGGTCCGTTCGTCCGCCACACATCTCTATCATACCGAACATGCGACATTCCCCTCCGTTTCATCTGCCCGAAAATGCCTAACACCGGGAATACTTTCCCGGATGTTATTCCTCTTCGCCTGTATCACCGAGCACCGCGTTAGGTCACACGTAGCACCTCGTATTGCCTTGTTATGTTTTGTGATGCTATTGTTTGCTCTGTTATTTATTTGTTTCCCCTCCGATACTTCCTTTCCGGTAGACCATGAGACGATGCCGATGCCACTGTGATCGACTACGTCGACGACGACCGCTCCTTCTTGCCAAAGCAACCAGGCAAGCCCCCCCCTTGATCACCAGATATCGCCTACTCTTCTCTCTACTGCTTGCATTAGAGTAGTGTAGCATGTTACTGCTTTCGATAATCCTATTCTGCTGCATAGCCTGTCATTGTTGCTACCACTGTTGATACTTTACCTGCAATCCTAAATGCTTAGTATAGGATGCTAGTACTCCATCAGTGGCCCTACACCCTTGTCCGTCTGCCCTGCTATTCTATCGGGCCGTGATCACTTGGGTGTGATCACGGGTATATACTGCATACACTTTACATGATACATGATGTGACTAAAGTCGGGTCGGCTCTTTGAGTACCCGCAAGTGATTCCGATGTGGGGGCTGAAAGGACAGGTGGCTCCATCCAGGTAGTGGTGGGCCTGAGTTCCCGACGGCCCCCCCGAGTGGATCTTTGTGGCGGAGCGACAGGGGCAGGTTGAGACACCCAGTGGAGAGGTGGCCTGGCCCTGGTCGTTGTCCGCGGTTATTTCATAATAACACGCTTACGAGTTTGGATATTTGATCTGAGTCTGGCCATTTGGTCTATACGCACTAACCAGCTACGTGGGAATAGTTATGGGTACTCGACGTCGTGGTATCAGCCGAAGCCTTCTTGACGTCAGCGGTTTAGCGGCGCGCGCCGGGTTGGACCGCGTAACGCAACTTCCTTAGTAATGGAGGTTGCTAGGTCTGCTCACCGGCCGCCCTCGCAACGTGCAGGTGTGCATTGGGCGATGGGCCCAGACCCCTGTGTGCTTAGGACTTAGACCGACGTGCTGACCTCTCTGCTGTGCTTAGGTAGGGCTGCGACGTGTTGATCTTCCGAGGCCGGGCATGACCCTGGAAAGTGTGTCCGGCCAAATGGGATCGAGCGTGCTGGGATATGTGGTGCACCCCTGCAGGGAAGTTAATCTATTCGAATAGCCGTGTCCCTCGGTAAAAGGACGACCCGGAGTTGTATTCCGACCTCATGACAACTAGAACCGGATACTTAATAAAACACACCCTTACCAGTGCCAGATACAACTCGGTGGTTGCTCTCTCACAGGGTGATGTGCGGGAGGATCGCCGAGTAGGATTATGCTACACGATGTTACTTGGTGAACTTACCATCTACCCCCTTCTACTGCTGCAAGACGGAGGCTGCGAGAAGCGAGGATACTTGTTACTTTCCAGCTACTCTCTTCTTTTGCTGCAAGATGGAGGTGGCCAGAAGCGTAGTCTTCGATTGGATTAGCTACCCCCCTCTTATTCTGCTTTCTGCAGTTCAGTCCACATATATTACCCCTTTACACAGATATCATTGCATATGTAGTGTAGATCCTTGCTTGCGAGTACTTTGGATGAGTACTCACGGTTGCTTTGCTCCCCCCTTTTCCCCCCTTTGTTTCTTCTTCTCGGTTGACGCAACCAGATGGTGGAGTCCAGGGCCCAGAAGATCCCGAGGATGTTTCTACGTGAAGATCGGCTTCGAGGAGTAGTTAGGAGGTCCCAGGCAGGAGGCCTTGCCTTTTCGATCGTTGATGTTTTGTGCTAGCCTTCTTAAGGCAAACTTGTTTAACTTATGTCTGTACTCATATATTATTGCTTCCGCTGACTCTTGTGTTTTCGAGCTTATGTATTCGAGCCCTCGAGGCCCCTGGCTTGTAATATAAAGCTTGTATTATTTTAATTTGTGTCTAGAGTTGTGTTGTGATATCTTTCAGTGAGTCCCTGATCTTGGTCGTACACATTTGTGTGCATGATTAGTGTATGGTCAAATCGGGGGTGTCACACACGGTCGGCGCAAGTCCTGCATATCTCCCTTGTGATGATCGTCGTCAGAGTCGGAGCTGGCGGTTGTCCGTGCGTGTGGTCATCTGTTGGCATGTGCCGTCATGATTTCTGTGCAGCTGTTTGCGGGTTGGCTCCGACTATGAAGGTCTACGGTGAAGTCGGAGTCGCTCGTTCGAAGGTAACCGGTGATGACGATGACGCTTGCGACTTCTCGGCGGATGTCGTTTCCTCTTTGTAGCTCTGTGATCCCATGTCGGTGGCCAGGTTGGCCGGTGGTACCCATTTTATGTGGGTTGGATTGTATCGGTTTTAGCCCGGGTTTCCGTCAATTAACCGGGCAAATCTCACTTCTTCTTAATTAATGAAAATGGCAAGTCTTTTGCCTCGTTTCAAAAAAAAATCTATAAAATGCTGGAAAAACCTCTCAGCGGCTGCCATTATAGATGGATTTGGAAAGCCAAAATCCTTCTTAAAATCAAAATCTTCTTGTGGCAATTGTCACAGGATGCGGTGCTTACTAGGCATGTGATGAAGAAAAGAAACTGGCCAGGCAACCCCTGTTGTTGTCTACAACAGGGTGATGCCGCCGGGGAGCTACGTTCTGGAGCGGAGATGATCAGGGCAAGTACTGCTGAATATGAGATGGGCTTTGGGCCCATTTAGCAATTACAGGAAAAATCCCTAAGGGCCCATGCTGCGGGTTGCGGGAATCTCGCCGAGCCGATGTGTTCTTTTTGTCACGCAGGATTGGAATTTGAACAGTCAACTGAAAACGATTAATGGAAAATGAATACGAGCTGAAACGTTTCGTCTTAAGTACGGCCGTTACCAGAATTCATTGTGATTCATTATGTGCGGTCTTAAGTACGGCCGTTACCAGAATTCATTGTGATTCATTATGTGCGGTCTTAAGTACGGCCGTTACCAGAATTCATTGTGATTCATTATGTGCGTTTATGCTGGACCGTTTGTCTCCTCCTCTGCGCCTATATAAGAGAGGTCGCTCCTCTCCAGAGAACAAGACAGATCACATCTGCTCTGCCACCACCACCTCTGTCGTTCCTCTCTCTGCTGCTGTCGCCGGTGACTCCATCCCGTCTTCCGCGTACACGGCCGACGGGAGAGCAGGCCTCCGAAACCCCGCCTCTCCAGATCCTGTACGGGAGAGGGGCGATTAGGTTTTTGGGGAGCGTCTTCTACGCGACTGCTCGCCTCGGTCCGACTGCTTTCTCTACGTCGACTACATCTTCGTCCGCGTCGCCTTCGCCTTCACCATGAGCACCAGCACCGACGCTGACAAGGCTGCTGTCGACAAGGCCGCCTCCGACAAGCGCATCGCCGACGAGGCCGCCGCCTCTGCTGCTGATCCGGCCAACTGGCCTACTGGAGGGTATAACATGCTTACCCTTATTCTGATTATTTCCATGTGTACAGTACTAGTGGTTTGCGTAGATGTTTCTACTATATGTCTAGTATGTGCGTACATCATGAATTTTCAGTATGTCATTAGCACTGTCTATATCATGTTCATGATTCATCCTTGGATTAAATTAATCGAACAATTGCTTAATTTCTCAACAATCCAAAAACCTAATATGTGTAGGCAATTTTCAATCCATGGTTTTGCTGCTGCACTGAAACCTGCCCCGTTTACGGGGACGTACTTTAAGCGTTGGCAGACCAAAACCGTCTTATGGCTCACGGCGATGAACGTGTTCTGGGTCGCCGGTGTGACTCCCACGGGAACGATTGCTCCTGAACAGGAGAAGGCGTTCAGGGAGGCCACCGTCGTCTTTGTTGGATGCGTTCTGAGCGTGATCGGAGATAAGTTGGTTGATGCATATTTACATATGCGAGTTGCCAAGGACTTGTGGGAGGCGCTCGAATCTAAATTCGGCGCAACCGATGCTGGAAGCGAGATGTATATTATGGAGCAGTTCCACGATTACAAGATGGTTGAAAACCGTCCTGTATTGGAACAGGCTCATGAGATACAGTGCATCGCTAAGGAACTTGAGGTTCTGAAGTGTGTGCTGCCGGGCAAATTTGTCGCGGGATGCATCATCGCTAAGCTACCCAATTCCTGGAGGAATTTTGCTACCACTCTGAAACATCAGAGGCGTGAATTCTCAGTTGAGGATGTCATTGGCCATCTGAGTGTTGAGCAGAACTCGAGAGCAAAGGACTCGAATGGAAAAGGGAACGAAGGGACCTCTGTCGCCAACATGATGCAGAAGAACTTCAACCCCCACAAGCCCAAGGGAAAAACTGGTGTCCAACAGAATACCGAGTTTAAGAAGAAGGGCAAGAAGCCTTTCAAGAAGGATAAGAAGAAGGGTGGCTGTTTCACTTGTGGTTCTGATGAACATTGGGCTGTCAAGTGCCCACACAAGTTCAAGAAGCCAGGACAGGACTCCAAGACTGTCAACATGATTGTGAGCAACAATGAGAGTGGGCCATCTGGGTACGGTAATTTGTTTACTGTATTTTCAGTTTGCCAGTCTACCGATTGATGGATTGACACAGGTGCAAATATTCATGTGTGTGCTGACATTTCATTGTTTTCTTCTTATCAGGCCACAGGAAACGGGTCCGTACTGATGGGGAGTGGCGCGAGTGCTTCTGTTCATGGTGTTGGCACGGTCGATCTGAAGTTTAATTCGGGAAGGATCGTGCAACTGAAGAACGTGCAGCATGTCCCCGCCATCAAGAAGAATCTCGTTAGTGGTTCCCTTCTATGTAGAGAAGGGTTTAAGCTGGTATTCGAGTCTAATAAAGTAGTTGTTACGAAATATGGACTGTTTGTTGGAAAAGGTTATGAATGTGAAGGTCTATTCCGCTTTTCCCTCGCTGATTTTTGTAATAAAGTCGTGAACAATATTCATTCAAATGTTAATGAAACAGAAGTTTGGCATTCACGTCTTTGTCACATTGGTTTTGGTTGTATGACGCGGTTAGCAAAGTTAAATTTAATCCCAAGTTTCACTTTAGCCAAAGGTTCTAAGTGTCATTCGTGTGTGCAAGCAAAGCAACCTCGCAAGCCCCATAAGGCTGCGGAGGAGAGACACTTGGCGCCATTAGAACTCATACATTCTGATCTTTGTGAGATGAATGGTGTGTTGACTAAAGGTGGAAAGAGATACTTCATGACACTGATAGATGATTCTACTAGATACTGCTATGTATATCTTTTAAACACTAAAGATGAGGCTCTACACTACTTTAAAATCTATAAGGCAGAAGTTGAGAATCAACTTGAAAAGAAAATAAAACGAGTCCGGTCAGATCGTGGTGGAGAGTATTTCTCTAATGAGTTTAATTTCTTTTGTGCGGAACATGGTATTATTCATGAGAGGACGCCTCCCTACTCACCTCAGTCAAATGGGGTTGCCGAACGGAAAAACCGTACTCTAACTGATTTGGTTAACGCCATGTTAGATACATCGGGTTTATCCAAGGCATGGTGGGGGAGGCTATATTGACATCATGTCATGTCCTGAATAAAGTTCCGACAAAAGACAATGAGATCACTCCCTATGAACAATGGGAAAAGAGAAGAACAACACTCTCATACTTACGTACTTGGGGTTGTTTGGCGAAAGTCAATGTGCCGATCCCCAAAAAGCGTAAGCTTGGACCAAAGACTGTGGATTGCGTTAATTTGGGCTACGCTAAGAATAGCGTCGGCTATAGATTTCTGGTAGTGAAATCTGAGGTACCTGACATGAAAGTCGGTACGATTATGGAGTCTAAAGATGCTACATTCTTTGAGGATATTTTTCCTATGAGAGATATGCAAAGCACTTCTAGACTGGAATCTGATGAGACTCCTGAACCTGCCATTCCGATGGAATATTATGAACAAACACATGATGAAAATCCTGAGGAGGAGGACAAGGAAACCCTTGGTAGGGGCAAGAGACAGAGGACTGCAAAGTCCTTTGGTGATGATTTCCTTGCGTACCTTGTGGATGATACTCCCACTTCTATTTCAGAAGCTTATGCGTCTCCGAATGCTAACTACTGGAAAGAAGCGGTCCGTAGCGAGATGGACTCCATCTTGGCTAATGGGACATGGGAAATCACAGAACGTCCCTATGGCTGTAAACCATTGGGATGTAAGTGGGTGTTCAAAAAGAAGCTCAGGCCTGATGGTACGATTGAAAAATACAAGGCTAGGCTTGTGGCCAAGGGTTATTCCCAGAAAGAAGATGAGGATTTCTTCGATACTTATTCACCTGTGGCCAGACTGACCACCATTCGAGTATTACTCTCATTGGCGGCCTCGCATGGTCTTCTCGTCCACCAGATGGATGTTAAGACAACTTTCCTGAATGGAGAGCTAAACGAGGAAATCTACATGCAACAGCCAGATGGCTTTGTGATAGATGGTCAGGAAGGAAAAGTGTGTAGGTTGATAAAATCTTTATATGGCCTGAAACAAGCACCTAAGCAATGGCATGATAAGTTTAACACAACACTGACATCTGTTGGCTTCGTTGTTAATGAAGCTGACAAATGTGTATACTATCGCCATGGTGGGGGCGAAGGAGTTATACTATGCTTGTATGTTGATGACATACTGATGTTCGGAACCAACCTCAAAGTAATTGAGGAGGTCAAGTCGTTTCTATCTCAGAACTTTGAGATGAAAGACCTTGGTGTGGCTGATGTTATCTTGAACATCAAGCTACTGAGAGATAATGAGGGTGGGATTACACTTTTGCAATCCCATTATGTTGAGAAGGTGTTGAGTCGTTTTGGATACTCGGACTGCACACCATCTCAAACACCATATGATCCTAGCGTGTTGATTCGAAAATCCAAAGGCACGGCTATAGATCAATTGAGATACTCTCAAATCATTGGTTCACTGATGTACCTAGCTAGCGCTACGAGGCCTGACATCGCTTTTGCTGTGAGCAAACTGAGTCGGTTTGTATCAAAACCGGGTGATGTACATTGGCATGCTGTTGAAAGAGTTATGCGTTATCTGAAGGGTACTATGAACTATGGACTTCACTATACCGGATACCCGTCGGTACTTGAAGGGTATAGTGATGCGAATTGGATCTCTGATGCTGATGAGATGAAGGCCACAACTGGGTATATGTTTACTCTTGGAGGTGGCGCTGTTTCCTGGAAGTCTTGCAACCAAACGATCCTAACAAGATCGACAATGGAAGCAGAATTAACAGCATTAGACACATCTGGTGTCGAAGCGGGATGGCTTCGAGATCTCTTGATGGACTTGCCATTGGTTGATAAACCGGTTCCGGCTATCCTTATGAACTGTGACAATCAGACCGTCATCACCAAGGTGAAGAGTTCAAAGGACAACATGAAGTCCAACAAACACATAAGAATGAGATTAAAAGCTGTCAGAAAATTGAGAAACTCCGGGGTGATAGCGTTGGAATATGTCCATACGGCTAAGAATCTGGCAGATCCCTTCACAAAAGGGCTATCACGTGTTGTGATAGATAATGCATCGAGGGAGATGGGCATGAGACCCACATGAGTTGCCATGGTGGTAACCCAACCTATGTGATCGGAGATCCCGTGAAGTAGGACCTGGGAAAACAAGCCAGTGGTGAACTGAGGAGAGTAACTATACTAACCCACTCCGCTGGAGATGCAATACTCTCAATACTGTATGGGAGGATGACTACCGTCTTAATGTGTTCCAAGGCTTATATGTATAAGCAAGATGCTATCCTACAGAGCGATCTTTGGAGGAACACACCTATATGAGCCCGACTGCTGGTCACAGTCTATGAGATTGGGGTGATCTCTAGTAAGCTCATGAACAGGCCAGGAGTGTGACTTATATGCTCCACCCGAGGGGTCAGCCTTCGGCAGCCTAGTATCAGTAAGACATGTGGTGAAACCTCTTTACGCCAAACTGACAATTCAAGGCTTAGTCCATTGTTCAGTTGTGGAGGGGTGTAGCTATTTGCTCTAGGTGGATGTTCAATCTTAACAGGTCTCCACTGTAATACTGGTATATCAAAACAGAGTTTGGAACAGAGGACAACACCATGGGCCTTTGGGATCTGGTGGGGGATTGCTGAATATGAGATGGGCTTTGGGCCCATTTAGCAATTACAGAAAAAATCCCTAAGGGCCCATGCTGCGGGTTGCGGGAATCTCGCCGAGCCGATGTGTTCTTTTTGTCACGCAGGATTGGAATTTGAACAGTCAACTGAAAACGATTAATGGAAAATGAATACGAGCTGAAACGTTTCGTCTTAAGTACGGCCGTTACCAGAATTCATTGTGATTCATTATGTGCGGTCTTAAGTACGGCCGTTACTAGAATTCATTGTGATTCATTATGTGCGGACTTAAGTACGGCCGTTACCAGAATTCATTGTGATTCATTATGTGCGTTTATGCTGGACCGTTTGTCTCCTCCTCTGCGCCTATATAAGAGAGGTCGCTACTCTCCAGAGAACAAGACAGATCACATCTGCTCTGCCACCACCACCTCTGTCGTTCCTCTCTCTGCTGCTGTCGCCGGTGACTCCATCCCGTCTTCCGCGTACACGGCCGACGGGAGAGCAGGCCTCCGAAACCCCGCCTCTCCAGATCCTGTACGGGAGAGGGGCGATTAGGTTTTTGGGGAGCGTCTTCTACGCGACTGCTCGCCTCGGTCCGACTGCTTCCTCTACGTCGACTACATCTTCGTCCGCGTCGCCTTCGCCTTCACCATGAGCACCAGCACCGACGCTGACAAGGCTGCTGCCGACAAGGCCGCCTCCGACAAGCGCATCGCCGACGAGGCCGCCGCCTCTGCTGCTGATCCGGCCAACTGGCCTACTGGAGGGTATAACATGCTTACCCTTATTCTGATTATTTTCATGTGTACAGTACTAGTGGTTTGCGTAGATGTTTCTACTATATGTCTAGTATGTGCGTACATCATGAATTTTCAGTATGTCATTAGCACTGTCTATATCATGTTCATGATTCATCCTTGGAATAAATTAATCGAACAATTGCTTAATTTCTCAACAAGTACTATGCAGCTGATGGCGATGTGCGAAGCTGCCAAGCAACCAATCCAAGGGGCGTGATGCTGTCGAGACCCCTCCCAGTGTTCAAGACTGATTCTGGAGGAGTCTGCTGCTTCTTCTGCTGGAGTACTGATGTGTTGGAGTGCAGCATTTGTGCTTTAGTTTCATTTTGTCTGAGTTCTCTTGTTTGGATCTGTAATAGGCTTGAATATTTGTGCTGTGCTGCTTAGGTTTTCGCCTCATAACACTCGTTTCGATGTCGAGCGAGTGTGGTGGGTTTCCTGGCAGTGCTAGAACTCGCTATACCTCTCTCTTTCCTCTGACTTTTTCGGTTGAAACTGGTTGTATTTTCGTTTTATGTAATGAAAAAGGGTAAAGCCCGGTTCTAAAAAAAAAAAGACTGCTAAACTGAGTTCACGGGCACTATTTTGAACAGGGACGTCACTCGGCTCTTTCCAGAGGATGATTTGAATCGAATTGAGTCATGTCTATCTCGAACTCTAAGGATGGAGCAAATAAATTTGGGTGTGTCTAAATTTTAGTCGACTAAGACTTGGTTAAATGCAAGATAAAAAAATATAGTATTGATCGAGACATAACAAAGTCTAAGTCGACTGAGACTTAGCAAAACTGTAAAAATTTCATATGGCAACAGCAACAAACCAACATGCCTTCGTTGTACACCGACCGGAGTGTATGAAACCCGTGTGCGGTGGTAAACCACGCACGGTGAACGGTTGAATGAATCAAAGACAGCACGCCACCCGCGTACACGCTCCGCCGCGGCGCGCGGCTGCCAGCCGGCCGGCCGGCCGCTCTAGAAGAGTCAGATCGCTCGAACACACACATGTTGGCTGACTGGATACGAGCTAGACTCACATGATTAGATTGAATGTAGATCGGGACTACCTGTAGGTAAGAGCATCTCTAGCCGTGTCCCAACAGGCCCCCTAGGTCATTTTTTTAGGCGTTGACGCCGAAAAAATGTGCCCAATCGCGTCCCCAGGACGCCGAAAATCGCCGGATTGGGTCGAAACTGACGCCGGCGGACCCAACCCAAACCCGGGGCGCTGGGGGTCGCCTGGGGGCGCCGGACGAGGCGTTTTTTGGCGCGAATGTGATGGGGCCCTCCTGTCAACGACGCGCTGCTTCGTCGTCCTCATCGCCTCAATTCCCGCGGGAATCAATGCCAAAGCTGCTGCACTGCCGAGCGTCGCCTGCCATGATGCCGCTCAGCGACCCGTCGCGTCGCCCGGCACCACGGACGACCGCCACGCGTCGCCTGGCATGCGCCTCTCGTCACCCGAGCTCCGGCTATAAAAGCAGCCCACCTCGCCGGTGAACGCCCACACCGCAGCCCATCCCCCCACCGCACTTTCCACACTGCCACGCGCGGTTCACTGCTTCCTCCGGTTGCTGGCTGCTTCGTCGCCGACACGCATTGCGCCCCCATGCCGCCTCGTCGCCGGGGAGGTGCAGGCTACTGCGGTGTCCGGGTTTGTCCGTCCGGCACCTACTCCGCCGAGATTCAGTAGGGCGACGTGCGCCTCCGCCACGGAACCTTCGACACCGCTCAGGAGGGCGCCCAAGCGTACGACGCTGCGGCGTGGCGCCTCCGGCGTTCCCGTTGGGACATGAACTTCACGGACGTGCCGACTCTGGAGCGGGCACAGGAGTTGGCGCCTCCCCCGCGGCTTAGAACCGACGAAGATCGTCGAAAGAACCGTAGGCGGGCGCACCGTCTCAACTTGGCCGAGATGGATGAGGAAGCCATGGCGACGTGACGCCAAAACTTCCCGCAAGACATCATCGACGAGCACCAGTTCTTGGCCGAGAAAAGAGCGGAGAGGAAGAAGAGGAGGAAGGAGCGAGCGGCTTATCGCGAGGACAAGCGAGCGCGGAGAGCGGTCGCTAAGTCCAACGTCGAGCTAGGAGATGCGTCCTCCTGGGACTTCACCGACGAGCGGTTTCTTAACGCCTACGCTGAGACGTCGGAGAAGGACATCACCGAGGCAGAGTCCGAGTCGGAGAATGACTAGTAGTAGTAGGTCGTAGAAGAAGACTATGTGAACTATCTATTTATCTATCTATCATAGGGTTAAGATTATGTGAACTATCTATCCATCTATATATGTGAACTATCTATCTATCTATCTATGTGAACTATCTACGACTACGACAATGTCGAGCCTGGCCATTATCGATGCCTGGGGGCGACCTGAGGGACCGGTGACTGAGAACGAACTGACACCCAAACCGAAACTAACGCTGGCTCGCCCCAGGCGACGATTTTCGGCGCGTCCCGAGGGGCCAACGGCTGGAGATGCTCTAAGTAGACTCTCACACAGCGCCGGCGCGGTCAAACAGTCAGAAGAGTACGTGCACACACGTCCACGTCTAGAAGCCAGCCGTACGTACTCCAACAAAGACTTCGTAGGCACTAGTGGTCGTGGGTAGGTGCCCATTTGCTACGTGCACCAAACCCCAAGTAGGCACTATATATAGAGGCATCGGCCAGACAAGACAAGACACCCCAGAGCCACATATGCATTACACAGTGCAGTAATCAGCCGATTAGCTGAAAGTGATTTTACACGATCGAGTAGCTCGCCGCGACTTTTGATCGGGGGACTAACCTGCTAGCGATCGAGTCCAGAATCGACTGCCGAGAGCCATCGGCCATGAGCAAGAGAGGCAGGGGCGTGTGGGACATGGAGCTAGGCAGCCTGGACACGGCCAGCCTGCTCATGCTCCTGGCGCAGCAGCACCAGCACCAACAGCGCGGCGTCGCCGAGGCGCCGCGGACGATGGGCGGTCGGATGTTCGAGTGCAAGACGTGCAACCGGCAGTTCCCGACGTTCCAGGCGCTCGGAGGCCACCGCGCCAGCCACAAGCGCCCCAGGCTGCACCACCCACCCCCGCAGCACGCCCTCGTCCGCGCCGACGACGACGCAGCGCTCTGCCTCGGCCGCCGGGCGCCCCAGGCGCTGCCGCAGCCGGCCAGGCCGAGGTCGCACGAGTGCCCCGTCTGCGGGCTCCAGTTCGCCGTCGGCCAGGCGCTGGGCGGGCACATGCGCCGGCACCGCGTTGAAGCCGAGGGCGAGGCCGGGGCCAACTCCTCGAGCAGCAAGGCGACGGCGGCGACCGAGATGGTGGTGGCCTCGTGCGACGACGGCGGGATCTGCCTGGACCTGAACCTAACGCCTTCGGAGAACTGCGCCAAGTGCAGGAGCGCGGCGGGGCTCGTCGCCGCTACCGGGCAGGCGCTCGGCGGGCACATGCGCCGGCACCGCGCCGAAGGCGAGGCTGAGGCCCACGCGACGAGCGGCAAGGATTTCCGTGATGAGTTGGGAAGAAGGCAAATATATTTCCCATTGCCACTAGATCTTTGTGGCAGATTGGAAGATACTGATATATCTGTTTCAATTTATTGAATGATGGTTTAAGCAATGTTATTGCACATCAAGCATTTTTTTTTACCCACACAAATATCCGCGCAAAATCTATGACATATGACATACTAGATGTGTACTCGCCTCCGAGGTATGCTTTAACAAAATTATTAAGGAAGATGTCAATTGACCCTGCAGATTAAATGTGATATACTACCTCCGTTTCGGTGAATAAGTCATTCGCTTAGTTCTAGGTCAACGATTTAACTATCTTAATATGTATTATATGTGATAAAAAATATATATTTAGAAACTACGTCCGTGTAGAAATCTAGTGATATATTTTTCATGACATATAACATATATTTAATTTCTCAAATCGATGACCTAGAATTACGTGAATGACTTATTCACCTAGACGGAGGTAGTACTTTTTTCGCTTATCGGAAATCGAAACAAGTTTATGTGGAACATACCTTTTCCAAATAGGGTGGTGCCAGACCAGTCGCCCCGCCGCCGTTCAATTAACCCACACACATCAAGTATCGCCTTCCCTTCCTATTAGGATAGAATGAGTGAATTGCAAAAGAACCACCACATTGAAGCCTAGGGTTGCAGAAAAGACTCTTCTACAATTTTGTTGCAGAAAGCATTGATTTTGCGCCTAATCATTTGCAGAAAACACCAAACCTCCTATTGGGGCATTTTAAGCACTATTATGACGGGTGGGACCTTGCTTCATCTACGTGGCATCACGGCGGCGAGCTGACGCCGTCTAACGACGCTACAGTTACATCGGACGCGTCGTGTGGGTAAAAATCGGCTTGGTAGATATGACCAGTTCATCCCCCACCCCCTTTCCACGCTCTCCTCTATCTCTCTCACACTGCATCCTCCATGGCTACCGACGACGGCGGCAGAGTGGATGGCGCTGGTGGCGGAGTGGATGGCGCCGGCGGATGGTTGCTTGGCGGTGGTGAACCTAACCCAGCGGAGGAAGTGTGCGGCAGCTCGAACCCTAGTCAGGCCCCACATGGGCGAGCGCCTTCGCCGTCATTGGGGTATGGCGCCACCGGCGCTCTCGCCCGTGCTATCCAGACAACTCCGACTATCTCCGCTAGGTAAGATTTCTCCCTCGTTTCCTTTTGAATTTAGGGTTAGGGTTCTTAAACAAATTGGGGATTTTTATGTCATATGTCTTATTTGAGATTGGAAAGGATCATATAAATTAGATAGTTAAATTAGGTATGTAAATTAGGCAGTGGAGCCTATCCTTTGATGTATGTGCATAAAGTTGGATGAACAGATGGTCATTTCTTCTGTCTTGTGCATAAATTAGATCATTTACATTAATTCTGTAGTAATTATGAACATATGTTGTTTCCTTTGTCTTGTGCACTGAAGCAATAGTTGACTTAAGTTAAAAATTTGTGTATTGTATGTCTGCACTGTTAACAATGCCATGGGCAAACTTCAGTTAAAAATTCAGTTAGACACACTATTAACTTAATACTGACATATCCCATTGTTCAATTAAAAATTCAGTTAATACTGACATGTGTTCAGTTAACAATTCAGTTAGCACTTATGTATATTGTAGCTCAACCTATGTTTTGGAATGTTTAACCAATGCATTCTTTCTTTGTTTTGTAGTTTGTGTGATGATATTTGGGAAATTAGACTCCACTTTCATGACAGAGATAATTTGGAAAGGACCATGTGTGTTACAGACATTACATTTCTGAATCTTATAGCACTCATGGAGACAGCTGGGTATGGAGAGAATGATTGCATGTATTTTGTCAGGGATCCTGGGTCGGGCATAGCAGGTTTGCAAGAGATTTCTGATGATGACCAGGTAGATGAGATGTTAGACCACATTGCCAACAGAGATCAAAGCATAGTTAACTTGACTGGAGTCAGGGGCAGTGAGCCCAGACCTGGAGATTTAAATGTAGGTTATGTCTGTGAGCAGCAAGTTCCTATATGCATTGATGGAGAGATGACTGTTTATGAGGTCAGTGATAAAGGTGTTATGTACAAGTCACCATCAAAGAAAGTTGCAACAAAGCACAGATCTGTTTATGCACAATGCAGAAGATGTTGATATGGATGAAGGCAATGCAGGAGATGTTGATTTCGAACAAGAGGAGATAGAAAGAAGTATGGAGCTTCAGAGGAGAAATAAAATTGAAAGGTTTAAGAAGCAAAAGAGTAGTGCTGAGAGGGTGCAAGCACTGAAAAGAAAGCTACCTGTTCTTTTAACTGGAGATGACTCTGACTTGGAGGTAGATGAGGATTTCATGGCTAGGATGGCTGAGATGAGGAGGCAGAGAGAGGACCCACTTTTACACTTTGAAGGTGACACTGATGTTGAAGAACCTTATGGGCTAGAAGAAGAGGAAGTGCAAGAGGAACATGCAGAGTAAGAGGACATGGAGAGGATGAGGAACTTGAAGATGAGCTGGTACCACAGGGGCAAAAGAGGAAGAAATTGAGAGTAAGAAAGGGGCCAACCACAAGATCACATTCAAGTTTAGATCAATAGTTTGAGGATGTTTGGGTACTATCATCTCATGAGGATCCAAATCCTGGTGATTTGAAGGAAGAAGAAGATGATGGGGCTATTGCCCTACAATTTGTGCTTGGCAGTAGGAGTAGGGCCAAGAAACAAAAAACCAATGATATGGTATTCTGAGGATAGAGAGAGCCCTGAGCTGCAGTTTGTTAAGAAGCTCTGTTTTGATAATGTGCACCAATTTAGAAGGGCACTTCTCACATTTCACACAGCACAGAACATAAACTATCTATTTCATAGGAATTGTAATGACAAAATTATAGCAGTTTGCACCCATGAAGACTGCCCTTTCTTCATTGCAGCTTCTGTGCTGTCAAATGAGAGAACTTTCTGCATTAGAAAAACTAATCTGGTGCACACATGCCCAGCTGTAGCAGAGACCACCAAGGTGACTACTGTTGGAAATATGCCCTAGAGGCAATAATAAAAGAGTTATTATTATATTTCCTTGTTCATGATAATCGTTTATTATCCATGCTATAACTGTATTGATTGGAAACTCAAATACATGTGTGGATAAATAGACAAACTTTGTGTCCCTAGTAAGCCTCTTCAGGACTAGCTCGTTGATCAAAGATGACCGCGGTTTCCAGGTCATAGACATGAGTTGTCGTTTGATAACGGGATCACATCATTAGGAGAATGATGTGATGGACGAGACCCAAACGTTAAACATAGCTTTTGATCGTATCAGTTATCGCTATAGTTTTCTGCATGTCAAGTATAAGTTCCTATGACCATGAGATCGTGTAACTCACTGACACCGTAAGAGTGCTTTGTGTGTGCCAAACGTCGCAACGTAACTGGGTGACTATAAAGGTACTCTACAGGTATCTCCAAAAGTGTCTGTTGAGTTGACATGGATCGAGACTGGGATTTGTCACTCCGTGTGACGGAGAGGTATCTCCGGGCCCACTCGGTAATACGTCATCTCAATGAGCTCAAAGTGACTAAGTGGTTAGTCACGGGATTATGTATTACGGAACGAGTAAAGAGACTTGCCGGTAACGAGATTGAACTAGGTATAGAGATACCGACGATCGAATCTCGGGCAAGTAACATACCGACGAGACAAAGGGAACTGTATACGGGATTGCCTGAATCCTTGACATCGTGGTTCATCCGATGAGATCATCGAGGAACGTGTGGGAACCAATATGGGTATCCAGATCCCGCTATTGGTTATTGACCTGGGAGTGTCTCGGTCATGTCTGCATAGTTTCCGAACCCGCAGGGTCTACACACTTAAGGTTCGGTGACGCTAGGGTTGTTAGTGAGAACAGTGCATGGTTACCGAAGGTTGTTCGGAGTCCCGGATGAGATCCCGGACGTGACGAGGGTCTCCGGAATGGTCCGGGGACGAAGATTGATATATAGGTTGAGAGTGATCGGAGTCTGGAAGTGTTCCGGGGAGCACCGGGAAGTCGGCGGATGACCGAAAGGGGTTTTCGGGGTCCCGGAAAGAGTTTCGGGCCTAATGGGCCACAAAGGGGAGACGCAACAGCCCTCATAGGGCTGTGCGCCCCCCCTAGGGCCCACTCCTCATGCGCCAAGGGGGCTGGACCCCCCTAGGGCTGCCGCCCTCCCTCTCCCACATCCATCTTCGTCAACTCCGCGGTGCTTGGCGAAGCCCTGCTGGAATCCTCCACCACCATCTCCACCACGCCGTCGTGCTGCCGGTGTCTCCATCAACCTCTCCTTCCCCCTTTGCTGGATCAAGAAGGAGGAGACGTCCCCGAGCTGTACGTGTGAAGAACGCGGAGGCACCGTTGCTTCGGTGCTAGGATCTTCGGCGATCTGAATCGCGGCGAGTACGACTCCATCAACCGCGTTCTTGAACGCTTCCGTTTAGCGATCTACAAGGGTATGTGGATCCAACTCTCCCCTCGTAGATGCATCTCCTAGATTGATCTTGGTGAGCGTAGGAAAATTTTTTGTTTCCCATGCAACGTTCCCCAACAGTGGCATCATGAGCTAGGATCTTGCGTAGATGCTTTTACGAGTAGAACACAAAAGGGTTTGTGGGCGTTGATGTTTAGATTGCTTCCCTCCTTAGTCTTTCTTGATTCAGCGGTATTATGGGATGAAGCGGCCCGGACCAACTTTACATGTCCACGTACATGAGACCGGTTCCATCGACAGACATGTGACTTTTGTTGCATAAGATGGCTGGCGGGTGTCTGTCTCTCCTATCTTAGTTGAATCGGAATAGAAAAAGGCGGTCCTTGTAGAAGGTTAAATAGCAACTTAAATATCACCGTTGTGGCTTTGCGTAGGTAAGAAGCGTTCTTGCTAGATACCCATAGCAGCCACGTAAAACATGCAACAACAAATTAGAGGATGTCTAACTTGTTTTTGCAGGGTATGTATGTGATATGATATGGCCAATGACATGATGAGATATATTTGATGTATGAGATGATCATGTTGTAATAGTTAATATCGACTTGCATGTCGATGTATACGGCAACCGGCAGGAGCCATAGGGTTGTCTTTAATTTTTGTATGACCTGCGTGTCAATCATTAAGCGCTTTGTAATGCTTTACTTTATCGCTAAACGGTAGCAATAGTAGTAAGAGCATGGTGGGCGCGCGACAACCCCGATGGCGACACGATGATGGAGATCATGATGATGGGGATCATGGTGTGGCGCCGGTGACGATGGAGATCATGCCGGTGCTTTGGTGATGGAGATCAAAAGCACGAGTTGATGGCCATATCATGTCACTTATGATTTGCATGTGATGTTAATCCTTTTATGCATCTTATTTTGCTTAGGACGACGGTAGCATTATAAGATGATCCCTCACTAAATTTCAAGATAAAATTGTGTTCCCCCCGAGTGTGCGCCGTTGCGAAGGTTCGTCGTTTCGAAGCACCACGTGATGATCGGGTGTGATAGACTCTACGTTCGCATACAACGGGTGCAAGCCAGTTTTGCACATGCAGAACACTCGGGTTAGACTTGACGAGCCTAGCATGTACAGACATGGCCTCGGAACACGGAAGACCGAAAGGTCGAGCATGAGTCATATAGTAGATATGATCAACATGTAGATGTTCACCATTGACACCACCTCATCTCACGTGATGATCGGACTTGGGTTGGTGGATTTGGATCATGTCACGCTCAGATGACCAGAGGGATGTCAATTTGAGTGGGAGTTATAAATAATTTGATTAGGTAATAACTCACTTATCATGAACAATAGTCTAAAATGTCTTTGCAAATCTTTTGTTGTAGATGGCTCGCGCAGTAGCTCCCCTGAATTTTAATGCGTTCCTAGAGAAAGCTAAACTGAAAGATGATGGGAGCAACTTTGTGGACTGGCTCCGCAATCTGAGGATCATCCTCACAGCTGCCCAAAAGGTTTATGTCCTAAGTGCACCGCTAGGTGAACCCCCCGCTCCGGCCTCTGTGGACGTTATGAACGCCTGGCAGACGCGCTCGGATGACTACTCAGTTGTGCAGTGTGCCATGTTGTATAGCTTGGAAGGAGGACTTCAAAGGCGTTTTGAACGTCATGGAGCATATGAGATGTTCCAGGAGTTGAAGTTCATCTTTGAAAAGAATGCTAAGATCGAGAGGTATGAGACCACCGATAAATTCTTTACTTGCAAGATGGAGGAGAATTCGTCTGTCAGTGAGCACTTACTGAAGATGTCTGGGTACTATACCCGCATAGCTGATCTGGGACTTGTGTTCCCGGAGAAGGCTATCATTGACAGAATTCTCCAGTCACTCCCACCTAGCTACAAGAGCTTCGTGCAGCAGTATAACATGCAAGGGATGAACAAATCCATCGCCGAGCTGTTTTCAATGCTGAAAGTCGCTGAGGCAGACATCCAGAAGGAGTATCAAGTGTTGATGGTCAATAAAACTACCAGTTTCAAGAAAAATGGCAAGGGCAAGAAGGGTAACTCTAAGAAGGGTGGCAAAGCAGTTGCTCATCCAGTGAAGAAACCCAAGGCTAGGCCCAAGCCAGAGACTGAGTGTTTCTATTGCAAGGGGAACGGCCACTGGAAGCGGAACTGCCCCAAGTATCTGGCAGACAAGAAGGGGGCCAACAACAACAACAAGCAAGGTATATATGATATACATGTTATTGATGTGTACCTTACCAACTCTCGTTGTAGTGCCTGGGTATTTGATACCGGTTCGGTTGCTCACATTTGCAACTCTAAACAGGAACTACGGAATAAACGGAGGCTGGCGAAGGACGAAGTGACGATGCGCGTGGGGAATGGTTCCAAGGTTGATGTGATCGCCGTCGGCACGCTCGCTCTTCGATTACCATCGGGATTAGTTATGAACCTGAATAATTGTTATTTAGTGCCTGCATTGAGCATGAACATTATATCTGGATCTTGTTTATTGCGAGATGGTTACTCATTTAAATCAGAGAATAAAGGTTGTTCTATTTATATGGGTAATATCTTTTATGGTCATGCACCCGAAGTAGGGGGTTTATTCTTATTGAATCTCGATAGTGATGATACACATGTTCATAACATTGATGCCAAAAGATGTAGAGTTGATAACAATAGTACCACTTTCTTGTGGCACTGCCGCCTGGGTCATATCGGCGTGAAACGCATGAGGAAGCTCCATGCTGATGGACTTTTGGAGTCTCTTGATTTTGAATCACTTGACACATGCGAGCCGTGCCTCATGGGCAAGATGACTAAGACCCCGTTTTCAGGAACAATGGAACGGGCAAGTGACTTATTGGAAATCATACATACTGATGTGTGTGGCCCGATGAGTGTCACGGCGCGCGGTGGATATCGTTATTTTCTCACCTTCACTGACGACTTAAGTAGATATGGGTATATTTACTTGATGAAGCATAAGTCTGAAACGTTTGAAAAGTTCAAGCAATTTCAGAGTGAAGTTGAGAATCATCGTAACAAGAAGATCAAGTTCCTACGATCTGATCGAGGGGGAGAGTATCTGAGTTATGAGTTTGGCAATCACTTGAGAAAGTGTGGAATTGTTTCACAGTTGACGCCACCTGGAACACCACAACGTAATGGTGTGTCCGAACGTCGTAATCGAACCCTATTAGATATGGTGCGTTCTATGATGTCTCTTGCCGATTTGCCACTATCGTTCTGGGGATATGCGTTAGAGACAGCTGCATTCACTTTAAATAGGGCTCCATCTAAGTCCGTTGAGACAACACCGTATGAACTATGGTTTGGTAAGAAACCTAAGTTGTCTTTTCTCAAAGTTTGGGGTTGCGATGCTTATGTCAAAAGGCTTCAGCCAGAAAAGCTCGAACCCAAAGCGGACAAATGTGTCTTCATAGGATACCCAAAAGAAACTGTTGGGTACACCTTCTATCTCAGATCCGAGGGCAAAGTGTTTGTCGCTAAGAACGAGTCCTTTCTCGAGAAAGAGTTTCTCTCGAAAGAATTGAGTGGGAGGAAGGTAGAACTTGATGAGATTATTGAACCTCTACTTCAACCAGAGAGTAGCGCAGCACAGAAAGATGTTTTTGTGGAGCCTGCAGAGGTTGAAGAGGAAGCCAATGATGATGATCAAGAAGCTTCTGATCAAGTTACTACTGAACCTCGTAGGTCGACAAGGGTACGCACTGCACCTGAGTGGTATGGTAACCCTGTCTTGGAGGTCATGTTGTTGGACAACAGTGAACCTACGAGCTATGGAGAAGCGATGGTGGGCCCGGATTCCGACAAATGGTTAGAGGCCATGAAATCCGAGATGGGATCCATGTATGAAAACAAAGTATGGACTTTGGAAGTATTACCTGAAGGGCGGAAGGCCATTCAGAATAAATGGATTTTTAAGAGGAAGACGGACGCTGACGGCAATGTCACCGTGTATAAAGCTCGACTTGTGGCAAAGGGTTTTTCACAAGTTCAAGGGATTGACTACGATGAGACTTTCTCACCCGTAGCGATGCTTAAATCCGTCCGAATCATGTTAGCGATAGCTGCATATTTCGATTATGAAATTTGGCAGATGGATGTCAAAACAGCGTTCCTTAACGGTTTTCTTAAGGAAGAGTTGTATATGATACAACCGGAAGGTTTTGTCGATCCAGAGAATGCTGACAAAGTTTGCAAGCTCCAGCGTTCCATTTATGGGCTGGTGCAAGCATCTCGGAGTTGGAATCTTCGCTTTGATGAGGTGATCAAAGCGTTTGGGTTTGTACAAGTTTACGGAGAAGCTTGTATTTACAAGAAAGTGAGTGGGAGCTCTATAGCGTTTCTAATATTATATGTGGATGACATATTGCTGATTGGAAACAATATAGAATTTTTGGATAGCGTGAAGGGGTATTTGAACAAGAGTTTTTCGATGAAGGACCTCGGTGAAGCTGCTTTCATATTGGGCATCAAGATCTATAGAGATAGATCGAGACGCTTGATAGGACTTTCACAAAGTACATACCTTGATAAAGTTTTGAAGAAGTTCAAAATGGATCAATCCAAGAAGGGGTTCTTGCCGGTATTGCAAGGTACAAAGTTGAGTAAGATTCAATGCCCAGTGACTGCGGAAGATAGAGAAAAGATGAGTGTCGTCCCCTATGCTTCAGCCATAGGCTCTATCATGTATGCAATGCTGTGCACAAGACCAGATGTCAGCCTTGCCATAAGTATGGCCGGAAGGTTTCAAAGTAATCCTGGTATGGATCACTGGACAGCGGTCAAGAATATCCTAAAGTACCCGAAAAGGACTAAGGAGATGTTTCTCGTTTATGGAGGTGATCAAGAGCTCGTCGTAAAGGGTTACGTCGATGCAAGCTTTGACACTGATCCGGATGACTCTAAGTCTCAAACCGGATACATATATATTCTCAACGGGGGAGCGGTAAGCTGGTGCAGTTCCAAGCAAAGCGTGGTAGCCGATTCTACATGCGAAGCGGAGTACATAGCTGCCTCGGAGGCGGCAAAGGAAGGTGTCTGGATGAAGGAGTTCATGACAGATCTTGGAGTTGTGCCTAGTGCATTGAACCCAATGACTCTGTTTTGTGACAACACTGGTGCCATTGCTCTAGCCAAGGAACCAAGGTTTCACAAGAGGACCAGACACATAAAGCGACGCTTCAATTCCATCCGTGATTCAGTCAAGGAGGAGGACATAAGCATTTGCAAAGTACACACGGATTTGAATGTTGCAGATCCGTTGACTAAGCCTCTTCCACGGGCTAAGCATGATCAACACCAAGACTCTATGGGTGTTAGATTCATTACCTTGTAATACTAGATTATTGACTCTAGTGCAAGTGGGAGACTGTTGGAAATATGCCCTAGAGGCAATAATAAAAGAGTTATTATTATATTTCCTTGTTCATGATAATCGTTTATTATCCATGCTATAACTGTATTGATTGGAAACTCAAATACATGTGTGGATAAATAGACAAACTTTGTGTCCCTAGTAAGCCTCTTCAGGACTAGCTCGTTGATCAAAGATGACCGCGGTTTCCAGGTCATAGACATGAGTTGTCGTTTGATAACGGGATCACATCATTAGGAGAATGATGTGATGGACGAGACCCAAACGTTAAACATAGCTTTTGATCGTATCAGTTATCGCTATAGTTTTCTGCATGTCAAGTATAAGTTCCTATGACCATGAGATCGTGTAACTCACTGACACCGTAAGAGTGCTTTGTGTGTGCCAAACGTCGCAACGTAACTGGGTGACTATAAAGGTACTCTACAGGTATCTCCGAAAGTGTCTGTTGAGTTGACATGGATCGAGACTGGGATTTGTCACTCCGTGTGACGGAGAGGTATCTCCGGGCCCACTCGGTAATACGTCATCTCAATGAGCTCAAAGTGACTAAGTGGTTAGTCACGGGATTATGTATTACGGAACGAGTAAAGAGACTTGCCGGTAACGAGATTGAACTAGGTATAGAGATACCGACGATCGAATCTCGGGCAAGTAACATACCGACGAGACAAAGGGAACTGTATACGGGATTGCCTGAATCCTTGACATCATGGTTCATCCGATGAGATCATCGAGGAACGTGTGGGAACCAATATGGGTATCCAGATCCCGCTATTGGTTATTGACCTGGGAGTGTCTCGGTCATGTCTGCATAGTTTCCGAACCCGCAGGGTCTACACACTTAAGGTTCGGTGACGCTAGGGTTGTTAGTGAGAACAGTGCATGGTTACCGAAGGTTGTTCGGAGTCCCGGATGAGATCCCGGACGTGACGAGGGTCTCCGGAATGGTCCGGGGACGAAGATTGATATATAGGTTGAGAGTGATCGGAGTCCGGAAGTGTTCCGGGGAGCACCGGGAAGTCGGCGGATGACCGAAAGGGGTTTTCGGGGTCCCGGAAAGAGTTTCGGGCCTAATGGGCCACAAAGGGGAGACGCAACAGCCCTCATAGGGCTGTGCGCCCCCCCTAGGGCCTACTCCTCATGCGCTAAGGGGGCTGGACCCCCCTAGGGCTACCGCACCCCCTTAGGCTTGGGGGGCAAGGCACCTGGGGAGGGGGGGAAACCCTAGGCCCTGGCCGCCGCCCCCCCTTGGCCGCCCCCCATCTCCCCTTGGCCGCCGCCCCTAGGGGGTAACCCTAGGGCGCCCCTCCCCTCTCTACCCCCCCTATATAAAGAGAGGCAGAGGGAGGGCAGCCACACACGTTCGTGCCTCGGCGCTGCCCTCCCTCTCCCACATCCATCTTCGTCAACTCCGCGGTGCTTGGCGAAGCCCTGCTGGAATCCTCCACCACCATCTCCACCACGCCGTCGTGCTGCCGGTGTCTCCATCAACCTCTCCTTCCCCCTTGCTGGATCAAGAAGGAGGAGACGTCCCCGAGCTGTACGTGTGAAGAACGCGGAGGCACCGTTGCTTCGGTGCTAGGATCTTCGGCGATCTGAATCGCGGCGAGTACGACTCCATCAACCGCGTTCTTGAACGCTTCCGTTTAGCGATCTACAAGGGTATGTGGATCCAACTCTCCCCTCGTAGATGCATCTCCTAGATTGATCTTGGTGAGCGTAGGAAATTTTTTTGTTTCCCATGCAACGTTCCCCAACAACTACAAAGTGGGTTACACATGAGGTTCTAGAAGCAATAAGAACAGACCTGAACACATCAATTAGTACAATAATGCAAAATCTGAAGAGCAAGTATCGAGTTGAGATCAACACTCATATGGCCTATAGGGCTAAGAACAGAGCTATCAAGATAGTGCAAGGAGATTAGAGGGCGCAATATACTAGGATCAGGGATTACTTGCAGTCTGTGCTAGACACAAATCCAGGTAGTAGGTGCATTGTCACTACTAAGTTCTTAAAAGATCATCCAAGCAAGAATCCAAGGTTTCATGGGTTGTTCATCTGTTTGAATGCTTGCAAGGAAGGATTTTTGAATGGATGTAGACCATTCATAGGTTATTACTGAACTTTGTTATACCTGGCATGTGTTCATAGATGCTTTATTTCTTAATTGTGTTGTCTGCCATTGCAGGTGTGGATGGATGCTTCATCAAGCTGTCAACTAGCCAACAAATTTTAGCTGCCACAGGAAGGGATGGGAATAATAACATATACCCAATTGCTTTTGTAGTTGTGGACAAAGAAGACACAAAGAGTTGGACTTAGTTTCTGACAGAACTAAAGATAGCAATTGGTGGAGAATCAGGGAGATTTGATTATTACACCATAATCTCTGATAGATAGAAGGTAATTTCAAACTGATAGCTCTGATATTACACCATAATTATTGTTCATATGCATTGCTTAGTTGTTTCTTGCTCATATTATTTACTTGGATGTAGTTGTCATTTTGGTCATTTTTTCAAACAGGGCCTTCTAAATGATGTACATCATGTACTCCCCAATTGCCCACATAGATTCTTCCTTAGACACATCTATCAAAACTTTTAGACTGCTGGTTTTAGGGGGTCAGAGTTAAAGAAGTACATGGATAAGGCTAGTTACTCTTACACTGAACATGGGCATGTAGCTGCAATGGATGCTCTTAAGCAAGAGTGCAAGGCTGCTTCGGCTTGGCTTAATAAAGTTCCTAGACATGCTTGGGCTAGATATGCCATGGACTTCAATTGCAAAACTGACTTAGTGGTCAACAATATTAGTGAGATTTTTAACAAGATGATATTAGATGTGAGGGGTAAACCAATAATCAGGACTAAGTTGATGGTAAGGTTTAATGGAAATAGGACTAAGACAGAGGTAGCAAAGTGGGATATATGCCCAACATATGCTGAGTTGCTTGAAGAGGAAAAGAAACAATCTAGGAACTGTCAAGCACTGATGGCTGGGCCAAATATCTACCAAGTGACAAGCAATGAAAAAACCTATTCGGTTAACTTGCATCAAAGGACATGTGGTTGCAGAAAATGGGATATGACTGCAATGCCATGTAAGCATACAATAGAAGCTATTACCAAAGCCAAACTGAGGCCTAAAGACTTTGTTCATGAGTTCTTAAAAAAGTCTATGTATCCGGCAGCATATAGCCCAATTATATTTCATGTACCTGGACCTGATCTCTGGCCCAAGACCAAAACTAGAGACATAGAACCTCCAGTGTTCAAGGACAAGCCAGGGAAGAAGCAAACCAAGAGGAGAAAGGGCCAGTTTGAGCTACCAGCACCTAAAGATACATCTAGGATGGCATCAATTACTTGCAGCAATTGCAATCTTGTGGGCCACAGATACACATCATGCCAGAAGACATTAAAGCCAAGTCTAGTAATGAGAAATAACGAGCATGAGGTTAGTACTTACCGCCATTATTTTTGTTTTAACAGTAGTATGTATTAACTAGCTACCATATTTAATTGCAGAGTAACTGGGCAGAGAAGGGTAGCACACAGGGAAGCACTGCAGGAACCAAGGTACCACCAAGGGCATCTTCATCAACTGCTCCAGCAGCAAGGCCATCTTCATCATCTGCTCCAGCAACAAGGCCATCTTCCTCAGCAGCTCCAGCAACAAGGCCATCTTCATCATCTGCTCCAGCAACAAGGCCATCTTCCTCAGCAGCTCCAGCAACAAGGCCATCTTCCTCAGCAGGTCCAGCACCAAGGCCATCTTCCTCAACTGCTCCAGTAGCCAGGAGAGCTTCTACAACTGCAACTTCCACAACAACACCCTTCTTGCCACCAAGATAGAGAAAGAAACCCAGCAGGTTGAAGGATTATTTTTATGCTTCAAGGAACTAATGGCAGACCTTGTTGATGATGTTATGGTACTGTAAGCACACTTCTTATGGAGGTCTGATGTTATTAGCAAGAAACATCATGTCATGATCTTGCTGTTATGGTACTTTAAGCACTACCTGCAACTGTTGTGCTGTTATCATGATATTATCTTGCTTTTATGAACTATAAGCACTTCTATTAGATGCACTATTATGATGGTTCCAATTTGTGTCTTGCTGTGATGGTTGTTCAAAATAGGGGCTTGGGGTGACCCTAGGGTCATTTTGTCGATTCATCGATGAAATGAGTCTTGGGGTAAGCCTAGGGTCATTTTGTCGATTCATCGATGAAATGAGTCTTGGGGTAAGCCTAGGGTCATTTTGTTGATTCATCGAGGAAATGAGTCTTGGGGTGACCCTAGGGTCATTTTGTCGATTCATCGATGAAATGAGTCTTGGGGTAAGCCTAGGGTCATTTTGTCGATTCATCGATGAAATGAGTCTTGGGG
>LR738711.1:817841560-817863181 GCA_902687465.1 Secale cereale | reverse complement strand
AGGGTCATTTTGTCGATTCATCGATCAAATGAGTCTTGGGGTAAGCCTAGGGTCATTTTGTCGATTCATCGATCAAATGAGTCTTGGGGTAAGCCTAGGGTCATTTTGTCGATTCATCGATCAAATGAGTCTTGGGGTAAGCCTAGGGTCATTTTGTCGATTCATTGATCAAATGAGGTTTGGTAGCCCCAAATATCTTAAATCTAATTCTACTAAACACATACACTAGATAACATCAAAGTGCACTCACATTCATAAAGGTTCATCAAGGTTTGATCCAACACATGATCTCACAAAATACATACATAAAGGTTCAGAAATAGATACTAAAGTACTTAATAGATGATTATCATCTAGATTACAACACTGCTGGATCCAACACCATGGGTCACAAATTCATATTAAAAGTACTGGATAGAAGATAATCATCTTGAAACTGATAGATGATTATCATACTAGAAGGCACCCTACTCATCTAAGATGGCCTTCACACCCTGAAGCTTCAACTTTATTTTTTCCTCAGACATTTAAAGCTCAGAAATGTGATGTTGCAGTTTATGCCTCTCTTCTGTGAGCCTTTCCTTCTCCTTCAAATGATTGAACTTCAAGTTCCTAATCACATTGGTTTGAGCACCTGTGAGGTTCTTTAGAGTATCATACTTTTGCAGCATCTTCTTCTTCTCTTCCTCTGTCTTTGACAGCTCTGCCTTCAAGTTCCCCACTACAGTTTCAAGCTCAACAATCTTCACATCAACATATTCCTTCCGCTCCTTCTGATTATTTAACTCCACACCCCTCTGCTGTTGGGCATCCAAGAGAGAATTCACATCAGCATTCAAACTGTCATAGTTCTCCTGTAGTTTGTTCTTCTCCTCCTCTTTCTTTGACAGCTCTGCCTTCAAGTTGCCTACTACACTTTCTAGCTCAACAATCTTCAAAACAAGATACTGCTTCTGCTCCTTTTGATTGGTTAACTCCACACCCCTCTGCTGCTGGGCATCCAAAAGAGCATTCACATCAGCATACAAACTATCATAGTTCTCCTGTAGTTTCTTCTTCTCTTCTGCCAGGTTGTGAATTGCAAATGAACTCTCTAGATTATCATTGGTCCTAGCTGACTTAATCTCCTCATACACATCCCATAGCTTGGCCAATGCCTTCTCCATTGAGTCTAGCCATTCAAAATCAATCCATTGAACTACTCCACAGTTTATGCCTTCCTGTATTATAAACAATAAAGGAATAAATAATTATCTAAGTGAGTAGGATGAAGACCACTGTTAAGTGCCATACTCCATTGTATTTTAAAGACCATCAAACCAACAGGTTCAGGTATCTAATATGTGCAACAAACAAACCATACAACAGACAAATAAACAATGCCCATGGTTAAACAAGTCATTAAGCACTGACCATAATAAACAATGACTACCATCCACTAATGAGAACACACTCCAACACAGTGGCTACATCAAATTAACAAAGACAAAGCACTAATGATAAGGCATGTCAGAACAAGCTAAACAAAGACCAAGCTAAGCAAATCTTAACAGCTTGATAAACAAAGCATTAAGCAAGCAGATTCCTTTACACAGGATGTGAATCATACCTTCTTAGCACATCCAAGAAACCTCCTGCCCATGTGCATCCCTTCAAATGCAACAAAGAGCTGGGCCGGCTCACCGTGTTCACACAAAACATTCACATCTGCGTCAGTGCCATTGAAATTCGGACCGTGCATCGTAGCTGGAAGCTGCGGGAGCAAGCAAAGAGAAACCTAGGTTCAGATTGAGCTCAGTGAAAAAAATCCCCAATTCACTAACCCTAACCCTAGCACTAGCTCTCTAACCAACTCACCCTGATGATGCCATCGCAGGAGGAGGAGATGTTCAGGACTGAATCCTCGCTGGTCATGTCGCTCCACGACACCATGGCACCGGGGAGCAGTAGAACGACGGTCGGCGGTGTGGCGGCGTTGGGGAAGAGGAACAGAGTGAGGAGATGGTGAGGCAGAGGTGAGAGAGTGAGGAGAGAGCTGGACCGATCCATTTTTTACCCACACGACGGAGTAGGAGCGGCCTTCACGCCGTTAGACGGCGTTAGTTCGCCGCCGTGATGCCACGTAGACGAAGCAGGGTCCCACCTGTCATAATAGTGCTTAAAATGCCCCAACAAGAGTTTTGGTGTTTTCTGCAAATGATTAGGCGTGAAATCAGTGCTTTCTGCAACAAAATCGTAGAAGATTCTTTTCTGCAACCCTAGGCTTTAATGTGGTGGTTTTTTACAATTCACTCGGATAGAATCATGTGGGTCTAAGAGCAAGTATAATAGGCTGATGTAAGAGCGCTATAGGGGTTGTCACCTCAGATTTATGATGATGTGGAGGAGAGAGGAGAGGAGAGAGAAGAGGACTGTGTTGTAAACTTGTAGCCAGCTGCAGCACAAGCTCCAATGCATTTTGTGAGAGAAGAAAGTGGGGTTAAGCATTAACTACCTGGTGTATAGAGCCAGTAACTATTATATGAATGAGCTTTTAGGTTGGCTATAAGTGAGGGGGCACAAAAATAGAGCTACCAGCCGGCTATGTTATTAATCTTGCTCTAAGTAGAAAAAATTCCACCCTGACCCCTATCGTCTCTGCTCCACCACATGCGCACGGAATTTTGGTTGGTCGGCGAGCTCCGACGAGAGAGCCCGTCGGCTAGCAGTAGCACCCACGCTCGCCGCGGTCCACATGACTAGTCAACTGCATAACGTGTCTCCATCCATCTCCGGTTGGAGCTCACCAGCACTAGGGCCGTGCCGCTCGAAATGCGTCGCCTCGCCACTCGCTGCATTGCTTGAAATGCATCTCGCCGCTAAAAACTCGTTGTTGTGCTGGTTGCGACATTCTCGCTGCGCTTGTCGCTGCACTCATAGCACTGTGACAGTTGGTCCCAACATCTTGTTGGATAATTAGGCATTTTCCTGATTAATTCCAGAATTTAGACCATGATTAGAATTATTATTAGCATGCAACAAACTAGCATGTTGTTGCAAAGACGATGTTGCTGATGACGACATTGATGAACCTCGTCTGTGTTGGGGAACGTAGCAGAAATCAAAAAAGTTCTACGCTTCACCAAGATCAATCTATGGAGTCATCTAGCAACGAGGGAGAGGGGAGTGCATCTATATACCCTTGTAGATTGCGAGCGGAAGCGTTCAAGAAAACGTGGATGATGGAGTCGTACTCGTCGTAATCCAAATCACCGATGATCCTAGCGCCGAACGGACATCACCTCCGTGTTCAACACACGTATGGAGCAGCAACGTCACCTCCTTCTTGATCCAGCAAGGGGGGAGGAGAGGTTGATGGAGATCTAGCAGCACGACGGCGTGGTGGTGCATGTAGCGGTATTCCAGCAGGGCTTCGCCAAGTAGCACTAGAGGAGGAACGGGTGTCACATGAGGGAGAGGGAGGCGCCAGGGCATGGGGTGCCGCTGCCCTCCCTCCCCCCACTATATATAGGGGCCCTGGGGGGGCGCCGGCCCTAGGAGATCTGATCTCCAAGGGGGGGCGGCTGCCAGGGGGACTTGCCCCCCAAGTCATGTGGGGCGCCCCCCACCCCTAGGGTTTCCAACCCTAGGCGCAGAGGAGGCCCATGGGGGGCGCACCAGCCCACTATGGGCTGGTTCCCCTCCCACTTCAGCCCATGGGGCCCTCCGGGATAGGTGGCCCCACCTGGTGGACCCCCGAGACCCTTCCGGTGGTCCTGGTACAATACCGGTGACCCCCGAAACTCTCCCGGTGGCCGAAACTGGACTTCCTATATATAATTCTTTACCTCCGGACCATTCCGAAACTCCTCGTGACGTCAGGGATCTCATCCGGGACTCCAAACAACTTTTGGGTTACCGCATACTTATATCTCTACAACCCTAGCGTCACCAAACCTTAAGTGTGTAGACCCTACGGGTTCGGGAGACACGTAGACATGACCGAGACGACTCTCCGGCCAATAACCAACATCGGGATCTGGATACCCATGTTTGCTCCCACATGCTCCTCGATGATCTCATCGGATGAACCACGATGTCAAGGATTCAATCAATCCCGTATGCAATTCCCTTTGTCTATCGGTATAGTACTTGCCCGAGATTCGATCATCGGTATACCGATACCTTGTTCAATCTCGTCATGGCAAGTCTCTTTTCTCGTTCCGTAATACATCATCCCGTGACCAACACCTTAGTCACATTGAGCTCATTATGATGATGTCTTACCGAGTGGGCCCAGATATACCTCTCCATCATACGGAGTGACAAACCCCAGTCTCGGTTCGTGCCAACCCAACAGATACTTTCGGAGATACCCGTAGTGTACCTTTATAGCCACCCAGTTATGTTGTGAGTTGTGACGTTTGGCACACCCAAAGTATTCCTACGGTATCCGGGAGTTGCACAACCTCATGGTCTAAGGAAAAGATACTTGACATTGGAAAAGCTTTAGCATACGAACTACTCGATCTTGTGCTAGGCTTATGATTGGGTCTTGTCCATCACATCATTCTCCTAATGATGTGCTCCCGTTATCAGTGACATCCAATGTCCATGGTCAGGAAACCGTAACCATCTGTTGATCAACGAGCTAGTAACTAGAGGTTTACCAGGGACACGTTGTGGTCTATGTATTCACACATGTATCGCGGTTTCCGGATAATACAATTCAAGCATGAATAACAGACAATTATCATGAACAAGGATATATAATAATAACCATTTTATTATTTCCTCTAGGGCATATTTCCAACAGTCTCCCACTTGCACTAGAGTCAATAATCTAGTTACATTGTGATGAATCGAACACCCATAGAGTTCTGGTGTTGATCATGTTCTGCTCGTGGAAGAGGTTTAGTCAACGGATCTGCGACATTCAGATCCGTATGCACTTTACAAATATCTATGTCTCCATCTTGAATATAATTCCGGATGGAGTTGAAACGACGCTTGATGTGCTTGGTCTTCTTGTGAAACCTGGGCTCCTTGGCAATGGAAATAGCTCCAGTGTTGTCACAGAAGAGAGTCATCGGGCCCGACGCGCTTGGAATAACTCCTAGGCCGGTGATGAACTCCTTCATCCAGACTCCTTCCTGCGCTGCTTCGCAAGCAGCTATGTACTCCGCTACACATGTAGAATGCGCCACGACGTTTTGCTTGCAAATGCACCTACTGACTGCCCCACCATTCAAAATATACACGTATCCGGTTTGTGACTTGGAGTCATCCAGATCTGTGTCGAAGCTAGCATCGACGTAACCCTTTACGATGAGCTCTTCGTCACCTCCATAAACGAGAAACATATCCTTAGTCCTTTTCAGGTACTTCAGGATGTTCTTGACCGCTGTCCAGTGTTCCATACCGGGATCACTTTGGCACCTCCCCACCAAATTTATGGCAAGGTTCACATCAGGTCTGGTACACATCATGGCATACATAATAGAACCTATGGCTGAGGCATAGGGGATGACACTCATCTTTTCTCTATCTTCTGCCATGGTCGAACATTGAGCCGTGCTCAATCTCATACCTTGCAATACAGGCAAGAACCCTTTCTTGGACTGATCCATATTGAACTTCTTCAATATCTTGTCAAGGTATGTGCTTTGTAAAAGACCAATGAGGCGTCTCGATCTATCTCTATAGATCTTGATGCCTAATATGTAAGCAGCTTCTCCAAGGTCCTTCATTGAAAAACTCTTATTCAAGTAGGCCTTTACGCTTTCCAAGAATTCTACATCATTTCCCATCAGCAATATGTCATCCACATATAATATGAGAAATGCTACAGAGCTCCCACTCACTTTATTGTAAATACAGGCTTCTCCATAAGTCTGTATGAACCCAAACGCTTTGATCACCTCATCAAAGCGAATGTTCCAACTCCGAGATGCTTGCACCAACCCATAGATTGAGCGCTGTACCTTGCATACCTTGTTAGCATTCTCAGGATCGACAAAACCTTCCGGCTGCATCATATACAATTCTTCCTTGAGGAAGCCATTAAGGAATGTCGTTTTGACGTCCATTTGCCATATCTCATAATCATAGAATGCGGCAATTGCTAACATGATTCAGACGGACTTTAGCATTGCTACGGGAGAGAAAGTCTCGTCATAGTCAATTCCTTGAACTTGTCGATAACCTTTAGCGGCAAGCCGAGCCTTATAGATGGTCACATTACCATCCGCGTCAGTCTTCTTCTTAAAGATCCATTTATTTTCTATGGCGTGCCGATCATCGGACAAGTCCACCAAAGTCCATACTTTGTTTTCATACATGGATCCTATCTCAGATTTCATGGCTTCAAGCCATTTGTTGGAATCCGGGCCCGCCATCGCTTCTTCACAGTTCGAAGGTTTACCGTTGTCTAACAACATGATATCCAGGACAGGGTTGCCGTACCACTCAGGTGCAGAACGTGTCCTTGTGGACCTATGAAGTTCAGCAGTAACTTGATCTGAAGCTTCATGATCATTATCGTTAACTTCCTCCCTAGTCGGTGCACGCACCACAAGAACATCTTCCTGCGCAGCGCTACTTTCCGGTTCGGAAGGGGAGACTGTCACCTCATCAAGTTCCACTTTCCTCCCACTCACTTCTTTCGAGAGAAACTCTTTCTCCAGAAAGGATCCATTCTTGGCAACGAAGACCTTGCCTTCGGATCTGAGGTAGAAGGTGTACCCAATAGTTTCCTTAGGGTATCCTATGAAGACGCATTTTTCCGATTTGGGTTCGAGCTTTTCAAATTGAAGTTTCTTGACATAAGCATCGCATCCCCAAACTTTTAGAAACGACAACTTAGGTTTCTTGCCAAACCAAAGTTCATATGGTGTCGTCTCAATGGATTTAGACGGTGCCCTGTTTAAAGTTAATGCGTCAGTCTCTAAAGCATAACCCCAAAATGATAGCGGTAAGTCGATAAGAGACATCATAGATCGCACCATGTCCAACAGAGTACGATTACGACGTTCGGACACACCATTACGCTGAGGTGTTCCAGGCGGAGTCAATTGTGAAACAATTCCACACTTTCATAGGTGCGTGCCAAATTCGTGACTTAAATATTCTCCTCCACGATCCGATCGTAAGAACTTTATTTTTCTGCCACGTTGATTCTCAACCTCATTCTGAAATTCCTTGAACTTTTCAAAAGTCTCGGACTTGTATTTCATCAAGTAGACATACCCATATCTACGTAAGTCATCTGTGAGGGTGAGAACATAACGATAGCCTCCGCGAGCTTTAACACTCATTGGACCGCACACATCGGTATGTATGATTTCCAACAAGTTAGTTGCTCGCTCCATTGTTCCGGAGAACGGAGTCTTGGTCATCTTGCCCAATAGGCATGGTTCGCACGTGTCAAATGATTCATAATCAAGAGACTCCAAAAGTCCATCCGCGTGGACCTTCTTCATACGTTTGACACCAATATGACCAAGGCGGCAATGCCGCAAATATGTGGGACTATCATTATCAACCTTACATCTTTTGGCATTCACACTATGAATATGTGTAACATCACGTTTGAGATTCATTAAGAATAAACCATTGACCAGCGGGGCATGACCATAAAACATTTCTCTCATATAAATAGAACAACCATTAATCTCGGATTTAAATGAGTAGCCATCTCGCATTAAACAAGATCCAGATACAATGTTCGTGCTCAAAGCTGGTACTAAATAACAATTATTGAGGTTTAAAACTAATACCGAAGGTAGATGTAGAGGTAGCGTGCCGACGGTGATCACATCGACCTTGGAACCATTCCCGACGCGCATCGTCACCTCGTCCTTCGCCAGTCTCCGCTTATTCCACAACTCCTGCTTTGAGTTACAAATGTGAGCAACTGCACCGGTATCAAATACCCAGGAGCTACTACGAACGCTGGTAAGGTACATATCAATAACATGTATATCACATATACCTTTGACGTTGCCAGCCTTCTTATCTACTAAGTATTTGAGACAGTTCCGCTTCCAGTGACCCGTTCCTTTGCAATAAAAGCACTCAGTTTCAGGCTTCGGTCCATTCTTTGGCTTCTTCCTGGCAATTGGCTTACCGGGCGCGGCAACTCCTTTGTCGTCCTTCTTGAAGTTCTTCTTCCCCTTGCCTTTCTTGAACTTAGTGGTTTTATTCACCATCAACACTTGATGTTCTTTCTTGATCTCCACCTCCGCTAACTTCAGCATTGAATATACTTCGGGAATGGACTTCTCCATCCCTTGCATATTGAAGTTCATCACGAAGCTCTTGTAGCTAGGTGGGAGCGACTAAAGGATTCTGTCAACGACCGCTTCGTCTGGGAGATTAATTCCCAACTGAGACAAGCGATTGTGCAACCCAAACAATTTGAGTATGTGCTCACTGACAGAACTATTCTCCTCCATCTTAGAACTGTAGAATGCGTCGGAGACGTCATATCTCTCGACTCGGGCATGAGCTTGGAAAACTATTTTCAGCTCTTGGAACATCTCATATGCTTCGTGGTGCTCAAAATGCTTTTGGAGTCCCGATTCTAAGCTGTAAAGCATGCCACACTGAACCAGGGAGTAATCATCACAACGCGAGTGCCAGGCGTTCATAACGTCTTGGTTCGCCGGGGCGGGAGCGTCACCTAGCGGTGCTTCAAGGACATATGTTTTCTTGGCAGCTATGAGGATGATCCTCAAGTTACGGACCCAATCCGTATAGTTGCTACCATCGTCTTTCAGCTTGGTTTTCTCTAGGAACGCGTTGAAGTTGAGGGTAACATGAGAGTGGGCCATTGGATCTACAAGACATATTGTAAATATTTTAGACTAAGTTCATGACAATTAAGTTCATCTAAACAATTTTAATGAATTCCCACTCAGATAGACATCTCTCTAGTCATCTAAGTGATACATGATCCGAATCGACTAGGCCGTGTCCAATCATCATGTGAGACGGACTAGTCATCAACGGTGAACATCTTTATGTTGATCGTATCTTCTATACGACTCATGTTCGACCTTTCGGTCTTCCGTGTTCCGAGGCCATGTCTGTACATGCTAGGCTGATACGTCCAAAACGTATCTATAATTTATGCTTGCTCCATGCCTCTTTTGGGTGATATTGCTATGATATTCATACACTTCCATACACTTTTGATCATATTTGGACTAACCTATTAACTCAGTGCACCCCAGTGCCAGTTTCTGTTTTCGGCTGTTTTTGTATTTCAGGTTTTCACATTACGAGAACTGCCAGGAAAAATCTAGAAAAATTATATAAAAAATCAGCGTTCCAGAACCTACCGTGCGTCGAAGGACAACCGGGGGGGGGGGGGCACCAGGGCTCCAGGCGCCCTGGCGGCGCGCCCCCCTGGGACGCGCTGGGGGGCGCCTGGGCCCCCCGAGCCCCGTCTGGTGCCCCCCTTTGGCATATATTTAGAACGTTTCCCGAAACCCTCGAGAGGGGAACTCTTTTTCGCGATCTCATCTCTGTTCCGCCGCCGCCGCCACTGTCAAGATCGGGAGCACCAGGAGAACTCTTCCCGGCACCCTGCCGGAGGGGAGGATCACCACCGGGAGCCTCTCCACCACCATGGACGCCTCCCGGATGAGTTGTGAGTAGTCTCCCTTGGACCATGAGTCCATGACCAGTAGCTATGTGATGTTCTCCTCCCGTTCTTGTGCTTCACTAATTAGCCCTCGTGAGCTGCCCTACATGATCGAGGCACATATGTAATCCTTATGCTGTTGCTATGATGAGTTTGCTGGGATCCAATGGATTATGAGATTATGTTCAGATTGTGATTGAGTAATATATTTGATCTACCTCTTTTATATTTATGTTCATAAGTAATTCTTGCATGTTCTCCGTTGTTATTTATTGCTTTGGCCAAGTAATAGGTAGTGACTCCAAGAGGGAACGTTATGCTCGATTGTGGGTTCATGCCCCTCGATGACTAGCTTGAGTGATAGAAACATGAGTCTAGGGGATGTGCTGTTGCCACAAGGGGGAAAACAACGGTGCTTGTGCCTGCGGGTGCAAGGATTGTTTACTTTACACAAAGTTCTTTTAATGCAGTTGTCTGTTGCATTGAGTTTACACTATGGGTGGGACTCGCAACTTAATACCAGCGAGATGTTCTGGATAGATATCTCAAGGTGGATGATTAGTAGTAGATATTGATAGATTTCGGTCTACTTACTTTGGCGTACCGCCCATGCTTTGAACCTCAACCTTTCTTGCAATGTAGTCAGCATTGGTTTGCGCACATGGTCCTTTCAATTGCCCAGCTGTAATTCGTTTACCTCACATAGCTGTTTTATCGTCTTTTGGGAGAGAGACATCACTAGTGAACATCATGAGACTCCGGTCCATATTACCATCATTGATCACATCCACTATTTACTTTTCGCTATTATTTACTATTGCAAACATTATCTATCACTACTATCATTTGCGTTTAATCCTTTGTGAACTACAAGGCCGGAGGGATTGACAACCTCTCTGTACTCATTGGGAGCGAAGTTATTTGTATCTGTGTGCAGGTCCACGTGATTGCTAATATCTGGCGCCGTTAGCAGTTGACACCTTCTTGTTGAACCTAGGAGTCTCTGGGGATTCGATCCTTGGTATCTTGCCAAGGGAAAAACTTCTGCAACACTACATCTCACACCTTCCACTTGGGGTAACCAACGAGGGGCGAGAAGCCCATCAAGGAGTTTTTCTGGCGCCGTTGCCGGGGACTCCACTCTTCAGGATAGGGGAGTTGCATGCTATCTTTTACCTTTGCTTTTTAGTCTTGTTAGTTTACCTTTCAGTTTTGCTTTAGTATATTTTTATCGAAAATCACAAAATTATTTATCTTGCTTGCTTGCTACTATGGGTTCCACCGAGAACACCAAGTTGTGTGACTTCACTAGTCACAACAACGATGACTTTATCAGCACATCTATCACTACACCTGCCACTTCAACACCTTCATATGAAATTAAACCTGCTTTACTGAACTTAGTCATGAAAGATCAATTCTCCGGTGCTGGAGATGATGCTGCTTTACACTTAAACAACTTTGTTGAACTTTGTGATATGCAAAAGTACCAAGAAACAGATGGTAATATTGTTAAGCTCAAGCTTTTTCCTTTCTCCTTGAGAGGAGGAGCTAAAATATGGTTTCAGTCTTTGCCTAGAAATAGCATAGATTCATGGGACAAGTGCAAAGATGCTTTTATTGGAAAATACTATCCACCTGCTAAAATTATCCAACTAAGAAGTAACATAATGAATTTTAAACAATTGGATAATGAACACGTTGCCCATGCTTGGGAACGTATGAAGTCTCTTATCAAGAACTGCCCTACTCATGGTTTGACTACTTGGATGGTTATCCAAACTTTTTATGCAGGCTTGAACTTTACCTCGCGGAACTTGTTAGATTCGGCCGCGGGAGGAACTTTTATGTCAACTACACTTGGTGCTGCCACAAAGCTTCTCGATGAGATGATGACCAACTATTCCCAATGGCACACCGAACGAGCTCCAACAGGTAGGAAGGTAAACTCTGTCGAGGAGATTTCCTCCCTCAATGAAAAAGTTGACTTGATCATGTCTCTACTTTCGAAGCAATCTACTGTTGATCCTCGTGATGTTCCTTTAAATTCTTTGATTGCTCAAGAACAAGTAGATGTGAACTTTATCTCTAGAAACAATTTTAATAACAATGCTTATATGAGTAATTTTGGTAGCAATCCTAGACCGTTCCCCTCTAATTCTTATGGGAATAACAATGCTTATCCTAGCACCAAGAACTCCACTACTGAACTAGAGATTATGCTTAAAGATTTCATCACTACCCAAAAAGCCTTTAATAAGAGTGTAGAAGAAAAACTACATAAACTAGATGATCTCTCTTTTAAGGTAGACCATTTAGCTAATGAGGTAAAATTGCTAAAAATTAAAACTTCTCCTCTTGAGGAGAGGGAAGTCACTCCTATAAATGCTATTCAAGTACAAATCAATGAAAACATTAGGATGATGGCTAAACTTAAAGAGAGATGGGCTAGAGAAAGGGATGAAGAAGATAGAATTAAGAGCCTTCCTACCCACCACACTATTGCTACTATCCAAGTTGTTGAGGATATCCAAACTCTTAGCACCCAATGTACTCCTGGTCCCGATGGACCTATTAATGGTGATGCTATGACTATAGAAACTACCAAACAAGTGAACCTAAAGGACACCACTACCACTTTACTTGATGTTAATGACCTTGATTTTGATAATTGCACTCTTACCGAAGTTATTGATTTCCTTCACAAGATGTCCAGAGACCCCCGCACTAGCACGCTTAATCTTGCCTTCACAGAGCATATCACTAATGCTCTCATCAAAGCTAGGGAGGAGAAACTTAGAGTCGAAGCCTCCATACCTAGAAAGCTAGAAGATGGTTGGGATCCTATGATAAAAATTAAGTTGAATGACTTCTCTTGTTATGCATTATGTGATGTTGGTGCTAGTACCTCTGTTATGCCCAAAAGAATATATGATATGCTTAAATTGAAACCTTATGATTCTTGTTCTTTTGGTGTTCGTCTCGTTGATTCTTCCATAAAGAAACCTTTGGGGAGGATCGACGATATTCTTATCGTTGACAATGATAATTATGTTCCCATTGATTTTACTATTATGGATATTGAATGTGATCCTTCATGTCCAATTATTTTGGGACGTCCCTTTTTACGCACCGTTGGTGCTATCATTGACATGAAAGAGGGTAATATAAAATTTCAGTTTCCTCTCAAGAAAGGGATGGAACACTTCCCTCGAAAGAAGATCAAGTTACCTTTTGAGTCCGTTGTACGGGCTAGCTATTCTTTTACTCTTGATAAAACTTGATCTCTATGCATTATGCCTAGCTTAAAGGCATAAAAGAAAGCGCTTTTGGGAGGCAGCCCACATGAATAAAATTTTATTTTGCTTTTGTTGTGTCTTGATGTTGTTTACTACAGTAGCATCATCATTGTATCTTTGCTTTTCAATTTTGTGCCAAGTATAGCCTCTGATTGCTAGAAAGTTCAAAAGTTGTGAGGTGCTGTCCAGGAAACAGATTCTGTCCTTGGATAGAAAAATTCGTATAAAATCACCAGATCATCTTTTTGGTCTGAATTTTTTCGACAGCGTTCTCTATATAATTGTATTTCGTGCTTCTGTTCTGAGTTTTTTGATTTGAGTTGCAGAAGTGCCCCGAACAAATCAATTACTACCTGCTGTTCTGTTTTTCACAGATTCTGTCCTGTTTTGCCTTTCCTTCATTTTGCAAATCAAGAGCTTGCTTTTTCTTTGCAAAAACCTTTTGGCAATCTTGAGAAACAGTAGAACTTCAAGAATATCTTTATTTCCAGCAAGGTATAATTATTTTATTATGGGTACTAACCTCGCTAATCAGATTATGATGAGTTATGTATGAAGGGAGTTTTCAAGTGTGCGAGGGAAGATGATAAAAAGATTCAGGAGTGTCAAGCGCTCAAGCTTGGGGATGCCCCCGTGCACCCCCAAGAAATATTCAAGGAGACTCAAGCGTCTAAGCTTGGGGATGCCCCCGTGCATCCCCTTCTCCATCAACATTATCAGTTCATCTTTCGTTCCACTATATTTTAATCACTTCATGTGTTATGTGTTATGCTTGGAGCGTCTTGCTTTTAGTTTCCTTTTTAGTTTTCCATAACGAGTCGGAACTCAGCTTTCTTTATGTGGGAGAGAAACACGCTCCACTTCTACCTAGAACATAACATAGAATTTTCATGTCTATCTTTGCTGTGTGTGTTCTTTGTCTTTTAATAGCTACTATCATGCTCAGCTCTTAGTATTCATGCTTATCTTTTCAAAGAGCTTTTGTTTAGTTGGTTGCTTGAACTCTCTTTAATTATCATGCTTATCTCATTAAGAGAGTTTGCTTTCGTTGCATTGGTTAATATGTCTATGATAAAGATGCTACGTGCATGATGGCGCTTAGTAGTTCATGTTTTCTTATGGTTAGTCTCAAATAGCTGGGGGGTTCCCAATGTGTTATTGGAGTACCAACATGATTTGTTTGCCTATGATGTGGTATGGTTTAGTAATATCTTCCTTTGAGAATTTATTTTGATTGACTTGGCGTATGCTCACGCATATTTAAGACTGTAAAGAAAGTCTGTCAAGCCTTGATGATCTTTTATTTCTGAGTAGCGATATAACTTCCATGCCTGATTCAATATTGCTTTGTCGCTCTGCATGATTATGACTGTCATTGCTCTCTTAGTTGGTCGCTCCCAGTCTTTTGCTAACCTCCACCTGTACTAAGCGGACTGACTGCTTGTGCATCCACATCCTTTTAAACCAGTTATGCCATATGAGTCCACCATACCTACCTATATGTGGTATTTCACCGCCACTCCAAGTAAATTTACATGTGCTACCTTTAAAACCTTCAATTTTTGCAATACATAGATCATGGGAAAGTAGCTTAAAAACTATTGTGGTAAAGAATATGTTGCCTATGTATCTTATTTCTTATAAGTTGCTTGCTGAGCGGTAACCATGTTTCTGGGGACGCCATCAACTGTTACACTTTTGTTGAATATCATGTGAGTTGCTATGCATGTTCGTCTTGTCTGAAGTAAGGGTGATTTGCCATGAGTTGAATGAGTATGCATATTGTTAGAGAAGAACATTGGGCCGCCAACCAAAGCCATGTATCATGGTGGAAGTTTTAGCTTGGACATTAATCCTCAATCTCTTATGAGAATAAGCTTAAGCATTAAAGAGGAGTCCATTATCTATTTTCTATGTTGTCCCGGTATGGATGTCCTCAAGTTGAGATCTATCAAAAACGAGAAATCAAATGCGATCTATCTCCTTGGACCTTTGTACAGGTGGCATAGAGGTACCCCTTTGTGACACTTGGTTGAAACATATGTAATGCAATGATAACTTATGGAAATCCGAGCTAATTAGGGCAAGGTGCGAGCACTATTGGTATTCGATGCATGAGGCTTGCAACTTATAGGATGTCTTATGCATAACACATATGAAGTACTACTACCGTTGACAAAATTGCTTCTATGTTTTCAAAATAAAAAGCTCTAGCACATAACCATTCTTTTACTTTTATGTTGAGTCTCCACCTTATTTTAAAAGCACCAACTACTGAGAGCATGATTGTCATTCTGAGTGTAATGTGCATTGTCCCAAAGTAGCATTGTCTTTTGCATGATTGTGATATCGTTTATTCTGAAATCATTGTATCTAGTCATCACTTAAACCTTGAAGGTGCCCCTGCATTTATGTTTTGCTTCACTTAAGGGGGCAAGCTAGATATCACTTTATCATATTTGCACACCATGTTCATTGCAAATCTTCTTGATGATTCAGATTCATATTGTAAAACTTTCAGTTCTTTGTGATTTTCTCATGAGGCAACTTAATTACTATAGAATCATTGTCTCAGTAAGCTTTTTGTCATATGACTATGAAAAAGTCCTATATGGTTAATAGCATGTCACCACAGAAATTATTCTTGTTATCATTTACCTACTCGAGGACGAGCAGGAATTAAGCTTGGGGATGTTGATACGTCCAAAACGTATCTATAATTTCTGCTTGCTCCATGCCTCTTTTGGGTGATATTGCTATGATATTCATACACTTCCATACACTTTTGATCATATTTGGACTAACCTATTAACTCAGTGCACCCCAGTGCCAGTTTCTGTTTTCGGCTGTTTTTGTATTTCAGGTTTTCACATTACGAGAACTGCCAGGAAAAATCCAGAAAAATTATATAAAAAATCAGCGTTCCAGAACCTACCGTGCGTCCGAAGGACAGCCGGGGGGGCCCACCAGGGCTCCAGGCGCCCTGGCGGCGCGCCCCACCCCCTGGGCCGCGTCGGGGGGGGGGGGGCTGGGCCCCCCGAGCCCCGTCTGGTGCCCCCCTTTGGCATATATTTAGAGCGTTTCCCGAAACCCTCGAGAGGGGAACTCTTTTTCGCGATCTCATCTCTGTTCCGCCACCGCCGCCGCTTCCAAGATCGGGAGCACTGATGGGCCTCGAACCCCTCGTTGGTTACTGATGGGCCTCGAACCCCTCGTTGGTTACCCCAAGTGGAAGGTGTAATATGCAGTAAGTAGAAGTGTTTTCCCCTAGTAAAGATGCCAAGGATCGAATCCCCAAAGACTCCTAGGTTCAACAGGTAGGTGTCAACTGCTAACAGCGCAATTAGCAATCAACATGGACCTGCACATAGATACAAATAACTTTGCTCCCAACGAGTACAGAGAGGTTGTCAATCTCTCCGGCCTTGTAGTTCACAAAGGGTTAAAAGCAATATGATAGTAGTGATAGATAGTGTTTTGCAATAGTAAATAAAATAGCGAAAATTAAATAGTGGATGTGATCAATGATGGTAATATGGACCGGAGTCTCATGATGTTCACTAGTGATGTCTCTCTCCCAAAAGACGATAAACAGCTATGTGAGGTAAACAAATTACAGCTGGGCAATTGACAGGACCACGAACGCAAACCAATGCTGACTACATTGCAAGAAAGGTTGAGGTTCAAAGAATGGGCGGTACGCCAAAGTAAGTAGACTGAAATCCATCAATATCTACTACTAATCATCCACCTTGAGATATCTATCCAGAACATCTCGCTGGTATTAAGTTGCGAGTCCCACCCATAGTGTAAACTCAATGCAACAGACAACTGCATTAAAAGAACTTTGCGTAAAGTAAACAATCCTTGCACCCGCGGGCACAAGCACCGTTGTTTTCCCCCTTGTGGCAACAGCACATCCCCTAGACTCATGTTTCTGTCACTCAAGCTAGTCATCGAGGGGCATGAACACACAATCGAGCATAACGTTCCCTCTTGGAGTCACTACCTATTACTCGGCCAAAGCAATAAATAACAACGGAGAACATGCAAGAATTACTTATGAACTAAAATATAAAAGAGGTGAATCAAATATATTACTCAAGATCAATCTGAACATAATCTCATAATCCATCGGATCCCAGCTAACTCAACATAGCAACAGCATAAGGATTACATAGGTGCCTCGATCATGTAGGGCAGCTCACGAGGACTAATTAGTGAAGCACAAGAACGGGAGGAGAACATCACATAGCTACTAGTCATTGACTCATGGTCCAAGGGAGACTACTCACGAGTCATCCGGGAGGCGTCCATGGTGGTGGAGAAGCTCCCGGTGGTGACACTAGTAGAAAACAGGGCATTGGTCCAGCCCATTAGCCCCGGTTCAATCTAGAACCGGGACCAATGGGGGTACTGGACCCGGTTCGTTAGCCCAGGGGGCCGGCCGGGCCACGTGGGCCATTGGTCCCGGTTCGTCTGGACCTATTGGTCCCGGTTGGAGCTAAAAACCGGGACCAATGGCTCTTGCTCCTGGCCCACCACTATTGGTCCCGGTTTGTTTTATGAACCGGGACCAAAGGCACCCCTTTAGCCCCGGTTTGTAGAACCAACCGGGACCAGTGAGTTGCCTATATAAACCCCCTCACTCAAGAGCAGAGCTCACTGCTCTGTTTTTTTTTCTGGCCGAGGGGGAGAGGGGTTAGTGGTGCTCTAGCTCACCTCCTATGCACACAACGTGTTCGGTGGAATGCCTGAGCCACACTAGTTAAGCTTTTCTCCTCTCGAAGCTCTATTTTCTCCGAGATTTGTCTAGGTTTAGCGGTCCATCATGTCCCGTCCCCGTCTTCGCCGCCGTCGATCGCCCCCGCCGATCTCGTCACCGGCACCACCGTGGTGAGCCTCTTGTTATGTCCATGCTTTTCTTACTTTTATTATTGCTTTAGATAGATATTTGTCTAATTTTCTTACGTTTATTATTGCTTGTTATTATATAGTGCGATGGTTTTGATATCCGCCCACGTGGGCCCTCGTCCGGTCTACGATTCGGATGTGGTATATTATCTTTAATTTATAACTATTTGTTTTAGTGCTTATGATAGTTATGCCGACCAACCTGACATGCATAGATGTTTTATTATGTCTAGGAGGTAGTTGAACCGGAAATTCCAACCGACCCTCTTGTGGAGAGGTTAAATTTAGTTGAAGAGGAAAACATTTCGTTAAAGAAAAAATTGGAAAAAATGGAGGAGGAGAAGATGGAATTGGAGTTGCATGTTGCGGAAGTTATCGATGATCACAAGATCAAGATGGAACCTATTGTCGAGAGGTTAAATTTAGTTGAAGAAGAAAACAAATTCTTGAAGGAAAAAAAAAATTGTGGACGAGAAGATGATATTGGAGTTGCATGTTGCGGATGTCGTCGATGATCACAAGATCAAGATGGATGCAATGCGGTTGAAGATTAAAAAGATTAGAAAATATGCCATTAATACCGAGGCTTGGTATCATTATGCCGTTGGATCAATTGTTACCTTGGTTGCGATTATGATAGCATTTGTTTTCGCGTTGAAATGTTTTACATAGTTTCGATGTGTATGGAGAGCTATATTTTATTAGATGAGAACTATATATGTATGTACTTTGGTTTTAATGTGATGATGAACTTTTATCCATTTGGTCACTTAATTATCTATTTATGATGTTTTGTAATGGTTTTTGACACACTTAATTATATATAAATGCACGCAGATGAACCGCCAATGGATGTACGGTGACAGACACACCTCCGAGTACATTAAGGGCGTGCGTGAGTTTCTAAATGCGGCAGAGGCAAACAAGCAGAATGGTTTTATGTGTTGTCCATGCACTAAATGTGTGAATACGATGTCTTACTCTAACCGAAAAATCCTTCACTCCCACCTGCTTTACAAGGGTTTCATGCCACACTATAATGTTTGGACGAGGCACGGAGAAATAGGGGTTATGATGGAAGACGGCGAAGAAGAAGAGTACGATGACAACTATGTGCCCCCTGAATACGGTGATGCTGCAATGGGGGGAGCTGGTGAAGATCAAGAGGAACCAGACGATGTGCCCAATGATGCTGCAACGGGTGAAGCTGCTGAAGATCAAGAGGAACCAAATGATGATCTTCGCCGGGTCATTGTCGATGCAAGGACACAATGCAAAAGTCAAAAGGAGAAGCTGAAGTTCGATCGCATGTTAGCGGATCACAAAAAAGGGTTGTACCCCAATTGCGAAGATGGCAACACAAAGCTCGGTACCGTACTGGAATTCCTGCAGTGGAAGGCAGAGAATGCTGTGGCTGACAAAGGATTTGAGAAGCTACTGAAAATATTGAAGAAGAAGCTTCCGAAGGATAACGAATTGCCCGACAGTACATACGCAGCAAAGAAGGTCGTATGCCCTCTAGGATTGGAGGTGCAGAAGATACATGCATGCCCTAATGACTGCATCCTCTACCGCGGTGCATACAACGATCTGAACGCATGCCCGGTATGCGGTGCATTGCGGTATAAGATCAGACGAGATGACCCTGGTGATGTTGATGGCGAGCCCGCCAGGAAGAGGGTTCCTGCGAAGGTGATGTGGTATGCTCCTATAATACCACGGTTGAAACGTTTGTTTAGAAACAGAGAGCATGCCAAGTTGATGCGATGGCACAGTGAGGACCGTAAGAAAGACGGGAAGTTGAGAGCACCCGCTGACGGGTCGCAATGGAGAAAAATCGAGAGAAAGTACTGGGAGGAGTTTGCAAAGGACGCAAGGAACGTATGGTTTGCTTTAAGCGCGGATGGCATTAATCCTTTCGGGGAACGCAGAGCAGCAATCACAGCACCTGGCCCGTGACTCTATGTATGTATAACCTTCCTCCTTGGATGTGCATGAAGCGAAAGTTCATTATGATGCCAGTTCTCATCCAAGGCCCTAAGCAACCCGGCAACGACATTGATGTGTACCTAAGGCCATTAGTTGAAGAACTTTTACAGCTGTGGAATGGAAACGGTGTACATGCGTGGGATGAGCACAAACAGGAGGAATTTGACCTAAAGGCGTTGCTGTTCGTGACCATCAACGATTGGCCCGCTCTCAGTAACCTTTCAGGACAGACAAACAAAGGATACCACGCATGCACGCATTGTTTAGATGACACTGAAAGTATATACCTGGACAAGTGCAGGAAGAATGTGTACCTGGGCCATCGTCGATTTCTTCCGACCAACCATCAATGTCGAAAGAAAGGCAAGCATTTCAAAGGCGAGGCAGATCACCGGAAGAAGCCCGCCATGCGTACCGGTGATCACGTACTTGCTATGGTCAATGATTTACACGTAATCTTTGGAAAGGGCCCCGGCGCACTAGCTGTTCCGAATGACGATGAGGGACACGCACCCATGTGGAAGAAGAAATCTATATTTTGGGACCTACCCTACTGAAAAGACCTAGAGGTCCGCTCTTCAATCGACGTGATGCACGTGACGAAGAACCTTTGCGTGAACCTGCTAGGCTTCTTGGGCGTGTATGGAAAGACAAAAGATACAGCTGAGGCACGGGAGGACCTGCAACGTTTGCACGAAAAAGACGGCATCCCTCCGAAGCAGTATGAAGGTCCTGCCAGCTATGCTCTTACGAAAGAAGAGAAAGAAATCTTCTTTGAATGCCTTCTCAGTATGAAGGTCCCGAATGGCTTCTCGTCGAATATAAAGGGAATAATAAATATGGCAGAGAAAAAGTTCCAGAACCTAAAGTCTCATGACTGCCATGTGATTATGACGCAACTGCTTCCGGTTGCATTGAGGGGGCTTCTACCGGAAAACGTCCGATTAGCCATTGTGAAACTATGTGCATTCCTCAATGCAATCTCTCAGAAGGTGATCGATCCAGAAATTGTACCAAGGCTAAGGAGTGATGTGGCGCAATGTCTTGTCAGTTTCGAGCTTGTGTTCCCACCATCCTTCTTCAATATCATGACACACGTCCTAGTTCATCTAGTCGACGAGATTGTCATTCTGGGGCCCGTATTTCTACACAATATGTTCCCCTTTGAGAGGTTCATGGGAGTCCTCAAGAAATATGTCCGTAACCGCGCAAGGCCAGAAGGAAGCATCTCCATGGGCCACCAAACAGAGGATGTCATCGGGTTTTGTGTTGACTTCATTCCTGGCCTTAATAAGATAGGTCTCCCTAAATCGCGGTACGAGGGGAGACTGACTGGAAAAGGCACGCTTGGAAGGGACTCAATAATATGCAGGGACGGTTATTCTTGGTCTCAAGCACACTACACAGTTCTACAGAACTCTACATTGGTGACCCCGTATGTCGATGAACACAAGAACAGTCTGCGCTCCAAACACCCGGAGCAGTGCGACGACTGGATTACACGTGAACACATCAGGACTTTCAGCAGTTGGTTGGAAACACGTCTCAGAGGTGACAACACTGTTTGTGATGAGTTATACTTGTTGTCCAGGGGACCATCTTCGACTGTATTGATTTACAAAGGATACGAGATAAATGGGAATACATTTTACACGATTGTCCAAGATCAAAAGAGCACCAACCAAAACAGCGGTGTCCGCTTTGATGCAACAACCGAGAGGGGAAAGGACACATATTATGGTTACATAGTGGACATATGGGAACTTGACTACGGACATGATTTTAAGGTCC
>LR738711.1:817739403-817835981 GCA_902687465.1 Secale cereale | reverse complement strand
CCCCCCCCCGGCGCGGCCCGGGGGGGGGGGCGCCCACAGGGCGCCTGGAGCCCCTGTGCCCCCCCCGGCTGCCCTTCGGACGCAGTGTTGTTTCCGGTTCGCTGATTTTTTATATAATTTATCTGGATTTTTCTGGGCAGTTCTCGAAACGTGAAAACCTGAAATACAAAAACAGCCGAAAACAGAAACTGGCACTGGGGTGCACTGGATTAGTAAGTTAGTCCGAATATGATCAAAAGTGTATGTAAGTGTATGAATATCATAGCAATATCACCCAAAAGTGGCATGGAGCAAGCAGAAATTATAGATACGTTTTGGACGTATCAACATCCCCAAGCTTAATTCATGCTCGTCCTCGAGTAGGTAAATGATAACAAGAATAATTTCTGTGGTGACATGCTATTAACCATATAGGACTTTCTCATAGTCATATGACAAAAGCTTACTGAGACAATGATTCTAAAGTAACTAAGTTGCCTCAAGAGAAAATCACAATTGACTGAAAGTTTTACAATATGAAACTGAAACATCAAAAAGATTTGCAATGAACATGATGTGTAAATATGATCAAGTGATATCTAGCTTGCCCCCTTTAGTGATGCAAAACATAAGTGCAGGGGCACCTTCAAGGTTTAAGTGATGACTAGATACAATCATTTCAGAATAAACGATATCACAATCATGCAAAAGACAATGCTACTTTGACATAATGCACATTACACTCAGAATGACAATCATGCTCTCAGTAGTTGGTGCTTGAAGTGCTAGAGCTTTTTAGTTTGAAACATGGAAGCAATTGTGTCAACGGTAGTAGTACTTCATATGTGTCATGCATAAAACATCTTATAAGTTGCAAGCCTCATGCATCGAATACCAATAGTGCTCGCTCCTTTTCCTAATTAGCTCGGATCCCCATGGGTTATCATTGCATTGCATATGTTTTAACCAAGTGTCACAAAGGGGTACCTCTATGCCACCTGTACAAAGGTCCAAGGAGATAGATCGCATTTGATTTCTCGTTTTTGATAGATCTCAACTTGAGGACATCCATATCGGGACAACATAGAAAATAGATGATGGACTCCTCTTTAATGCATAAGCATATTCTCATGAGAGATTGAGGATTAGGTCCAAGCTAAAACTTCCACCATGATGCATGGCTTTGGTTGGCGGCCCAATGTTCTTCTCTAACAATATGCATATTAATTCAACCCACGGTAAATCACCCTTACTTCAGACAAGACGAACATGCATAGCAACTCACATGATATTCAACAAAAGTGTGACAGTTGATGGCGTCCCCAGAAACATGGTAACCGCTCAGCAAGCAACTCATAAGAAATAAGATACATAAGCAACATATTCTTTACCACAATAGTTTTTAGGCTACTTTCCCATGAGCTATGTATTGCATGGTTAATTTGCTTAGTGCAGGTGTAGGTTAGCAAAAGACTGGGAGTGACCAACTAAGAGAGCCATGACGGTCATAATCATGCAGAGCGACAAAGCAATATTGAATCAGGCATGGTAGTTATATCGCTACTCAGAAACAAAAGATCATCAAGGCTTGACAGACTTTCTTTACAGTCTTGAATATGCGTGAGCATACGCCAAGTCAATCAAAATAAATTCTCGAAGGAAGATATTACTAAACCATACCACATCATAGGCAAACAAACCAAGTTGGTACTCCAATAACACATCGGGAACCCCCCAGCTATCTGAGATTAACCAAAAGAAAACCTGAACTACAAAGCACCATCATGAAAGTAGCATCTTTATCATAGACACATTAACCCATGCAACGGAAGCAAACTCTCTTAATAAGGTGAGCATGGTAATTTAAAGAGAGTTCAAGCAACCAACTAAATAAAAGCTCTTGAAAAGATAAGCATGAATAATAAGAGCAAAGCACGATAGTAGCTATTAAAAGACAAAGAACACACACAGCATAGATAGACATGAAAATTCTATGTAATGTTCTAGGTAGAGGTGGAGCGTGTTTCTCTCCCACATAAAGGAATGCTGGGTTCCGACTCGTTATGAAAAACTAAAAAGAAAACTAAAAGCAAGACGCTCCAAGCATAGCACATAACACATGAAGTGATAAAAATATAGCGGAACGAAAGACGAACTGATAATGTTGATGGAGAAGGGGATGCACGGGGGGCATCCCCAAGCTTAGACGCTTGAGTCTCCTTGAATATTTCTTGGGGGTGCACGGGGGCATCCCCAAGCTTGAGCGCTTGACACTCCTGAATCTTTTTATCATCTTCCCTCGCACACTTGAAAACTCCCTTCATACACAACTCATCATAATCTTATTAGCGAGGTTAGTACCCTTAATAAAATAATTATACCTTGCTAGAAATAAGGATATTCTTGAAGTTCTCCTGTTTATCAAGATTGCCAAAAGGTTTTTGCAAAGAAAAAGCAAGTTCTTAATGTGCAAAGTGAAGGAAAGGCAAAACAGGACAGAATCTATGAAAAACAGAACAACAGGTAGTAATTGACCTGTTCGGGATACTTCTCAACTCAAATCAAAAAACTCAGAACTGACGCACGAAAGACAATTATATAGAGAACGCTGTCGAAAAAATTCAGACCAAAAAGATGATCTGGTGATTTTATACGATTTTTTCTATCCAAGGACAGAATCTGTTTCCTGGACAGCACCTCACAACTTTTGAACTTTCTAGCAATCAGAGGCTATACTTGGCACAAATATGAAAAGCAAAGATACAATGATGATGCTACAGCAGTAAACAACATCAAGACACAACAAAAGCAAAAATTTATTCATGTGGGCTGCCTCCCAAAAGCGCTTTCTTTTATGCCTTTAAGCTAGGCATAATGCATAGATCAAGTTTTATCAAGAATAAAAGAATAACTAGCCCGTACAACGGACTCAAAAGGTAACTTGACCTTCTTTCGAGGGAAGTGTTCCATACCTTTCTTGAGAGGAAACTGAAATTTTATATTACCCTCTTTCATGTCAATGACAGCACCAACGGTGCGCAAAAAGGGACGTCCCAAAATAATTGGATAAGAAGGATCACATTCAATATCCATAATAGTGAAATCAACGGGCACATAATTATCATTGACAACAATAAGAACATCATCGATCCTCCCCAAAGGTTTCTTTATGGAAGAATCAACGAGACGAACACCAAAAGAACAAGAATCATAAGGTTTCAATTTAAGCATATCATATATCCTTTTGGGCATAACAGAGGTACTAGCACCAACATCACATAATGCATAACAAGAGAAGTCATTCAAATAAATTTTTATCATAGGATCCCAACCATCTTCTAGCTTTCTAGGTATGGAGGCTTCTACTCTAAGTTTCTCCTCCCTAGCTTTGATAAGAGCATTAGTGATATGCTCTGTGAAGGCAAGGTTAAGCGTGCTAGTGCGGGGATCTCTAGACATTTTGTGAAGGAAATCAATAACTTCTGTAAGAGTGCAATTATCAAAATCAAGGTCACGAGCATCAAGTAAAGTGGTAGTGGTGTCCTTAAGGTTCACTTGTTTGGTAGTTTCTATAGCATCACCATTAATAGGTCCATTGGCACCAGGAGTACATTGGGTGCTAAGAGTGTGAACATCCTCAATAACTTGGATAGTAGCAACAATGTGGTGGGTAGGAAGGTTCTTAAGTCTTTCCTCTTCCTCCCTTAGGGATGCAACCACTTCGGGTTTAGCTGCCATTTGGTTTATCAAAGTGGCCTGTGTGTGGGACATATTGGAAACTTGGGTCTCAGTGATAGTGAGTCTGGTCTGGAGGTTAGAAATCTCAATATTTATGTTCTCTAATCGTCTACTAATGTCTTGCAAGATAGCAGTATGCTCATTTAATTGCCTCGAGAAGGTTTTGTTTTGTTCATATTGGGTGTGCATGTAGTTCTTAGTGGCCTTCTCTATTTCTACCAGTTTCTCATAGCCAGACAAGTATCTATCTTTTTGGAAGGAGTTCTTGATGTTAGGATAAGCATTGTTGTTCCCATAGGAATTGGAGGGGAACGTTCTAGAATTACTACCAAAGTTACTCCTATAAGCATCGGCAATCACCGAATCCAAAGGATCATAACGAGGATCAACAGAAGATTGCTTCGAAAGTAGAGACATGATCAAGTCAGCTTTTTCATTGAGGGAGGAAATCTCCTCGACAGAGTTTACCTTCCTACCTGTTGGAGCGCGTTCGGTGTGCCATTGGGAATAGTTGGTCATCATCTCATCGAGAAGCTTTGTGGCAGCACCAAGTGTAGTTGACATAAAAGTTCCTCCCGCGGCCGAATCTAATAAGTTCCGCGAGGTAAAGTTCAAGCCTGCATAAAAAGTTTGGATAACCATCCAAGTAGTCAAACCGTGAGTAGGGTAGTTTTTGATAAGAGACTTCATACGTTCCCAAGCTTGGGCAACGTGTTCATTATCCAATTGTTTAAAATTCATGATGTCACTTCTAAGTTGGATAATTTTAGCAGGTGGATAATATTTTCCGATAAAAGCATCTTTGCACTTGTCCCATGAATCTATGCTATTTCTAGGCAAAGACTGAAACCATATTTTAGCTCCTCCTCTCAAGGAGAAAGGAAAAAGCTTAAGCTTAACAATATTACCATCTATTTCTTGGTACTTTTGCATATCACAAAGTTCAACAAAGTTGTTCAAGTGTAAAGCAGCATCATCTCCAGCACCGGAGAATTGTTCTCTCATGACTAAGTTCAGTAAAGCAGGTTTAATTTCATATGAAGGTGCAGAAGTGGCAAGTGTAGTGATAGGTGTGCTGATAAAGTCATCGTTGTTGTGACTAGTGAAGTCACACAACTTGGTGTTCTCGGTGGAACCCATAGTAGCAAGCAAGCAAGATAACTATTTTTGTGATTTTCGATAAAAGGAACTAAAGCAAATATGAAAGGTAAACTAACAAGACTAAAAAGCAAAGGTAAAAGATAGCATGCAACTCCCCTATCCTGAAGAGTGGAGTCCCCGGCAACGGCGCCAGAAAATACTCCTTGATGGGCCTCGAACCCCTCGTTGGTTACCCCAAGTGGAAGGTGTAAGATGCAGTAAGTAGAAGTGTTTTCCCCTAGCAAAGATGCCAAGGATCGAATCCCCAGAGACTCCTAGGTTCAACAGGTAGGTGTCAACTGCTAAGGACGCAATTAGCAATCAACGTGGACCTGCACACAGATACAAATAACTTTGCTCCCAACGAGTACAGAAAAGTTGTCAATCTCTCCGGCCTTGTAGTTCACAAAGGGTTAAAAGCAATATGATAGTAGTGATAGATAGTGTTTTGCAATAGTAAATAAAATAGCGAAAAGTAAATAGTGGATGTGATCAATGATGGTAATATGGACCGGAGTCTCATGATGTTCACTAGTGATGTCTCTCTCCCAAAAGACGATAAACAACTATGTGAGGTAAACAAATTACAGCTGGGCAATTGACAGGACCACGAACGCAAACCAATGCTGACTACATTGCAAGAAAGGTTGAGGTTCAAAGCATGGGCGGTACGCCAAAGTAAGTAGACCGAAATCCATCAATATCTACTACTAATCATCCACCTTGAGATGTCTATCCAGAACATCTCGCTGGTATTAAGTTGCGAGTCCCACCCATAGTGTAAACTCAATGCAACAGATAACTGCATTAAAAGAACTTTGCGTAAAGTAAACAATCCTTGCACCCGCGGGCACAAGCACCGTTGTTTTCCCCCTTGTGGCAACAGCACATCCCCTAGACTCATGTTTCTGTCACTCAAGCTAGTCATCGAGGGGCATGAACCCACAATCGAGCATAACGTTCCCTCTTGGAGTCACTACCTATTACTCGGCCAAAGCAATAAATAACAACGGAGAACATGCAAGAATTACTTATGAATTAAAATATAAAAGAGGTGAATCAAATATATTACTCAAGATCAATCTGAACATAATCTCATAATCCATCGGATCCCAGCAAACTCAACATAGCAACAACATAAGGATTACATAGGTGCCTCGATCATGTAGGGCAGCTCACGAGGACTAATTAGTGAAGCACAAGAATGGGAGGAGAACATCACATAGCTACTGGTCATGGACTCATGGTCCAAGGGAGACTACTCACGAGTCATCCGGGAGGCGTCCATGGTGGTGGAGAAGCTCCCGGTGGTGATCCTCCCCTCCGGCAGGGTGCCGGGAAGAGTTCTCCAGGCGCTCCCGATCTTGGAAGCGGCGGCGGCGGCGGAACAGAGATGGGATCGCGAAAAGAAGTCCTTTCCTAAGGGTTACGGGGAACCCTTTAAATATATGCCAAAGTAGGGCACCGGGGGAGCCTCGGGGGGCCCAGGCGCCCCCCCAGCGCGGCCCGGGGGGGCGCGCCCACAGGGCGCCTCGAGCCCCTGTGCCCCCCCCCCAGGCTGCCCTTCGGACGCAGTGTTGTTTCTGGTTCGCTGATTTTTTATATAATTTTTCTGGATTTTTCTGGGCAGTTCTCGAAACGTGAAAACCTGAAATACAAAAACAGCCGAAAACAGAAACTGCACTGGGTGCACTGGATTAGTAAGTTAGTCCGAATATGATCAAAAGTGTATGGAAGTGTATGAATATCATAGCAATATCACCCAAAAATGGCATGGAGCAAGCATAAATTATAGATACGTTTTGGACGTATCAGTTACCCCAAGTGGAAGGTGTAAGATGCAGTAAGTAGAAGTGTTTTCCCCTAGCAAAGATGCCAAGGATCGAATCCCCAGAGACTCCTAGGTTCAACAAGTAGGTGTCAATTGCTACGGTGCCAGATTAGTAGCAATCAACGTGGACCTGCACACAGATACAAATAACTTTGCTCCCAACGAGAACAGAGAGGTTGTCAATCCCTCTGGCCTTGTAGTTCACAAAGGGTTAAAAGCAAATGATAGTAGTGATAGATAGTGTTTTGCAATAGTAAATAATAACGAAAAGTAAATAGCGGGTGTGATCAATGATGGTAATATGGACCGGAGTCTCATGATGTTCACTAGTGATGTCTCTCTCCCAAAAGACGATAAAACAACTATGTGAGGTATACAAATTACAGCTGGGCAATTGACAGGACCACGAACGCAAACCAATGCTGACTACATTGCAAGAAAGGTTGAGGTTCAAAGCATGGGTGGTACGCCAAAGTAAGTAGACCGAAATCCATCAATATCTACTACTAATAATCCACCTTGAGATATCTATCCAGAACATCTCGCTGGTATTAAGTTGATACTCCCACCCATAGTGTAAACTCAATGCAACAGACAACTGCATTAAAAGAACTTTGTGTAAAGTAAACAATCCTTGCACCCGCGAGCACAAGCACTGTTGTTTTCCCCCTTGTGGCAACAACACATCCCCTAGAGTCATGTTTCTGTCACTCAAGCTAGTCATCGAGGGGCATGAACCCACAATCGAGCATAACGTTCCCTCTTGGAGTCACTACCTATTACTCGGCCAAAGCAATAAATAACAACGGAGAACATGCAAGAATTACTTATGAACAAAAATATAAAAGAGGTGAATCAAATATATTACTCAAGATCAATCTGAACATAATCTCACAATCCATCGGATCCCAGCAAACTCAACATAGCAACAGCAGATGGATTACATATGTGCCTCGATCATGTAGGGCAGCTCACGAGGACTAATTAGTGAAGCACAAGAACGGGAGGAGAACATCACAAAGCTACTGGTCATGGACTCATGGTCCAAGGGAGACTACTCACGAGTCATCCGGGAGGCGTCCATGGTGGTGGAGAAGCTCCCGGTGGTGATCCTCCCTCCGGCAGGGTGCCGAGAAGAGTTCTCGTGGTGCTCCCGATCTTGGAAGTGGCGGCGGCGGCGGAACAGAGATGGGATCGCGAAAAGAGTTCCTGTTCTGAGGGTTTCGGAGGACCCTTTAAATATATGCCAAAGTAGGGCATCGGGGGAGCTTCGGGGGGCCCAGGCGCCCCCCCCGGCGCGGCCCAGGGGGGGCGCCGCCAGGGCGCCTGGAGCCCTGGTGGTCCCCCCAGGCTGCCCTTCGGACGCAGTGTTGTTTCCGGAATGCTGATTTTTTATATAATTTTTCTAAATTTTTCTAGGCAATTCTCGAAATACAAAAACAGCCGAAAACAGAAACTGGCACTGGGGTGCACTGGATTAGTAAGTTAGTCCAAATATGATCAAAAGTGTATGGAAGTGTATGAATATCATAGAAATATCACCCAAAAGTGGCATGGAGCAAGCAGAAATTATAGATATGTTTTGGACGTATCAAGCACCAGGAGAACTCTTCCCGGCACCCTACCGGAGGGGAGGATCACCACCGGGAGCCTCTCCACCACCATGGACGCCTCCCGGATGAGTTGTGAGTAGTCTCCCTTGGACCATGAGTCCATGACCAGTAGCTATGTGATGTTCTCCTCCCGTTCTTGTGCTTCACTAATTAGCCCTCGTGAGCTGCCCTACATGATCGAGGCACATATGTAATCCTTATGTTGTTGCTATGATGAGTTTGCTGGGATCCGATGGATTATGAGATTATGTTCAGATTGTGATTGAGTAATATATTTGATCTACCTCTTTTATATTTATATTCATAAGTAATTCTTGCATGTTCTGCGTTGTTATTTATTGCTTTGGCCAAGTAATAGGTAGTGACTCCAAGAGGGAACGTTATGCTCGATTGTGGGTTCATGCCCCTCGATGACTAGCTTGAGTGATAGAAACATGAGTCTAGGGGATGTGCTGTTGCCACAAGGGGGAAAACAACGGTGCTTGTGCCCGCGGGTGCAAGGATTGTTTACTTTACGCAAAGTTCTTTTAATGTAGTTGTCTGTTGCATTGAGTTTACACTATGGGTGGGACTCGCAACTTAATACCAGCGAGATGTTCTGGATAGATATCTCAAGGTGGATGATTAGTAGTAGATATTGATGGATTTCGGTCTACTTACTTTGGCGTACCGCCCATGCTTTGAACCTCAACCTTTCTTGCAATGTAGTCAGCATTGGTTTGCGCACATGGTCCTGTCAATTGCCCAGCTGTAATTCGTTTACCTCACATAGTTGTTTTATCGTCTTTTGGGAGAGAGACATGGCTAGTGAACATCATGAGACTCCGGTCCATATTACCATCATTGATCACATCCACTATTTACTTTTCGCTATTATTTACTATTGCAAACATTATCTATCACTACTATCATTTGCGTTTAATCCTTTGTGAACTACAAGGCCGGAGGGATTGACAACCTCTCTGTACTCATTGGGAGCGAAGTTATTTGTATCTGTGTGCAGGTCCACGTGATTGCTAATATCTGGCGCCGTTAGCAGTTGACACCTTCTTGTTGAACCTAGGAGTCTCTGGGGATTCGATCCTTGGTATCTTGCCAAGGGAAAAACTTCCGCAACACTACATCTCACACCTTCCACTTGGGGTAACCAACGAGGGGCGAGAATCCCATCATAGGCTCATCAAGTGAACCCTAAGTGTATTGCGTGTGTAAATCTGGCTTACACCCGTTGTATGCGAACGTTAGAGCCTATCACACCCGATCATCATGTGGTGCTTCGGAACAACGAACCTTAGCAACGGTGCATAGTTAGGGGGAACACAATTCTTGAAATTTTAGTGAGAGATCATCTTATTTATTACCGTCTATGATAAACATCACATGCAATCAAATAGTGACATGATATGGCCAATATCATTTTGCTCCTTTTGATCTTCATCTTCGGGGCTCCAGGTTCATCATTGTCACCGGCATGACACCATGATCTCCATCATCGTGTCTTCATGAAGTTGTCTCGCCAAACATTACTTCTACTACTATGGCTAACGGCTAGCAATAAAGTAAAGTAATTACATGGCGTTTTCAATGACATGCAGGCCATACAATAAATTAAAGACAACTCCTATGGCTCCTGCCGGTTGTCATACTCATCGACATGCAAGTCGTGATTCCTATTACATGAACATGATCAATCTCACACATCACATATATCATTCATCACATCCTTTTGGCCATATCACATCACACGGCACATGCTACAAGAACAAGTTAGACGTCCTCTAATTGTTGTTGCAAGTTTTTACGTGGCTGCTATAGGTTTCTAGCAAGAATGTTTCTTACCTACGTCAAAACCACAACGTGATATGCCAATTTCTATTTACCCTTCATAAGGACCCTTTTCATCGAATCCGATCTGACTAAAGTGGGAGAGACAGACACCCGCTAGCCACCTTATGGAACTAGTGCATGTCAGTCGGTGGAACCTGTCTCACGTAAGCGTACGTGTCACGGATATTATTAGCAGGTGTAAACCGGCTAGAGTAAACCGGATTGTGATGATATAGTTGTATAATTGTAAATCTCGGTAGAGGTTACGGCCCATGAAGGCTTAGGGCCCATGTGTAGAGTTATGGTTTGTAAACCGTCTTATCATGTAACTTGAGAGACAAGGAAGAAAGAGCGGAGACCGAGGCGGACACAAATATGAGCCGGCCTCGGGACTCTGTAAACCGGACCGGGCGTCGCCTCTATATAAAGGGACGACCCGGCGACGGTTCAAGGACAAGAAACAACCCGTCGAGACACAGGCAAGCGATCCGCTCCCTGTTCATTGACGCCCAAGCAATACCAAACCAAACTAGACGTAGGCTTTTACCTTCATCGAAGGGGCCGAACTAGTATAAACCCTATGTGTCCTTTGTGTGCTTTTAACCCCTTCAAGCTAACCCGTGCGATGGTTCCATCACTAAGTCCGTTAAACCGGACATCTCCCGTGCTAATTCCAAGGCAGTTGGCGCCCACCTTGGGGGCTCCGCATGATGGTTTCGAGTTCTTGAAGGGCAACTTTGAAGGGCTCAGGGGCTACGCGGTCGGCCGGATGACCGAGAGTCGCCGCGGCCGGATCTACATCGACGACGCAGGCTGGGGCCCGGAGGCCGATTCAATTGAATACGGGTACCGGGTTCCCTTCGGCAGCATCCATGTCTTCATCGGCAAGATTGGTGAACCGGGACCAGGGCCAGACATCTTCCCCAACATCGTCGAGCCGGCCCAGCGTGCGAGATCGGCCCAGATTCAGCCGGCCATGAAGCGTGTTTTCATCGGAGCAATTCACGGAGTCCAAGCCGAGGACGGATCGGATTCCGGTGGCGAGACAATTATCTATTCCAACGATGAATCCTCATCGGGAGAGACTGAATCCTTGTATCTGTTGCGGGACGGCCGATCTGAGGGTGTGTCCGACGGAGACAGTATTCCGGACCCCTTTGATCCGCCAAACTGGGTGGCTGTCTTTATGGCCGGATCACAACCTACGCCACAGTCCACGGTGAACGGGGCGATCACAGCAGAAGCTGGTGCAGGGGGGAGCGGCCAAGCCCTCTCGCCCTCTGACGCTCTATCCGCCTTGGTCGAGGAGTTCACAACCCGGGCAGTAGCAGTGGCAGCTCCAGCAGACAAGGCGCAACACGATGCAGAACTCCTTCAGCTGAAGGGCCGGATTGAGCAAGCAAGAGAGGATCTGAATGCAGAGAAGGCTATGATAGCGACAAGGCAGGCAGAGCTGGATGCTCAGGCCTTCCAGCTGAGGATGGAACAGGCCTCTACGCAAGGAGTAAGGAATCGAAGGTACCAGTCTCGTCTACCGCCGGTTTATGAGGCGATGAATCTTTTCGGGACGCCAGGAGCGGGAGCCAGCAACGATCCGGAGGTAAACCGCAGGGCAGCCCCAGCGAGGGGCGAGCCGGTTCAACAGCCCACTGCGGAGCAAGATCGGCGGATTATGTCCGCGCCTCACATCCCTACTCCTCCGGGTCATTACTGAAACCCTTTGGATAATATTGTTGCTGCCGCTTCACGCCTGGCCACTTTACCCATTGAGGGGACATCCCCCGTAGCTATGGAGGCACGCCGGGTCAAGGATCTGCTTAACATGGCATTGACACAGCAGCAAGCGTATTCCTACAGCAGGGAGAGACTTCATTCAACACCCCGCCACAGCCGGAGTTATACTAGGCATTGGGATGAACCGGAGGTGTCCAGTAGTGAATGGAGGCGACACCGTCACAGACAGGATAATCCGGCGGGCGCAGAGGCGCAAGCTCAGGAGGCAGCAAACCGGGTTAGACCTGTGGCCCGCGAGGAGATCCACCAAACGATACCGGTTCACACAACCACAGCAGAGACAGGAGTCACGACGAGTTCCTTTGGGGTGCAGTGCCTAGTCCCTGCTCTACGGAGCGTGAAGCTACCCAAGGATTTCAAGGGTCCACGTAAGGTGCCTAATTACACAGCAGATTTGGCTCCAGAGGCTTGGGTTGAGAGTTACGAGATGGCTATGGAGATGCTGGACGTGGATGAAGCGACTTGCGCGAAGTACTTAACCATGATGCTGGAGGGTACAACCCGGACCTGGTTAAAGGGATTACCACCTAACTCCATCGGATCATGGGGAGAGTTACGCCGCGAGTTTATCAAAAAAATTAAGGACACATGCAAGCAGCCGATGTCAGTGGTGGACCTAGCGGCATGTATACAAGGAGAGCAGGAGCCCACGAGTGCATGGGTCCGGCGAGTGTCAGAAATCTTGCACTCTTCGAACGGTATCAATCCCAGTATATCAATAGTGACGTTGGAAAACAATTGCCGGTTCGAGTCTCTGAAGTTGAAACTGGGACGGCTCAAACGGGGTTGTAATGACATGGGAACTCTCATGAGCGCTTTGGTAAAATATGGGGACTCCGACAACACCAAGTACCTAGAAGCGGACGAAGATAAATCTGGAAAGGCAAATAAACCCGGTAAACCGGCGCATGCTAATCCGGTCGGAACAAGCTTCTTAGGCAAGCGAAAGGCAGAAGGTGGCTCTGACTTCGTGGCCAACACCCAAGTCCAAGGGAGTTTTCAACGCAACAAGGGTAAACCGCCCCCACAAACCGGCGGGGGGTTCGTTAGTTGGGATCAAGAGTTGAATGAGCCTTTCCCGAAGCACGGATCAAAGGAACATCCAGCTAAACATACTTGGGGAGAATGCAAGGCCATGATGGAGGCCTTGAGCCGGGTCAGATCTAACAACAGACCACCAGGCGGCGGATCAGGCCCCGGGTTTCACGGTCCGGGTCACCAGGGGAACGGCTCCGGATCAGGATATCGTGGCAATAACAATGGTTATAATAACCAAGGCAGCCATCAGTATGGTCAGGGCGGTTACAACAACCAAGGCAATAATCATTATGGTCAGGGCGGTTACAATAACCAAGGAAATCATCAACATGGTCAGGGCGGTTACAATAGCCAAAACAACCAACAGCAGGGTCAGGGTAATCACAATAACCAAGGCAATTAGTAGCGTCAGCAGCAGCAGCAGTCCGGATATCAGAGTAATCCGAAGGAGCTGAGTAGCGGGCAGTATCATGTGTTCACTAGGAGTTTGTGCAAACGGGATCAAAAAATCTTAAAACGGGCGGTCCATTGATACGTCCAAAACGTATCTATAATTTCTGCTTGCTCCATGCCTCTTTTGGGTGATATTTATACACTTCCATACACTTTTGATCATATTTGGACTAACCTATTAACTTAGTGCACCCCAGTGCCAGTTTCTGTTTTCTGCTGTTTTTGTATTTCAGGTTTTCATGTTACGAGAACTGCCAGAAAAATCCCGGAAAAAATATATAAAAAATCAGCGTTCCAGAAGCTTCCCAGCTACCAAAGGACAACCGGAGGGGGGCCACCAGGGCTCTAGGCGCCCTGGTGGCGCGGGGCCCCTGGCCGCGCCGGGAGGGGCCTGGGCCCCCCGAGCCTCTGTTGATGCCCCCCTTTGGCATATATTTATATCGCGTCCCGAAACCCTCGAGACGGGAACCCTTTTTCGCGATCTCATCTCTGTTCCGCCGCCGCCGCCGCTTCCAAGATCGGGAGCACCAGGAGAACTCTTCCCGGCACCCTGCCGGAGGGGAGGATCACCACCGGGAGCCTCTCCACCACCATGGACGCCTCCCGGATGAGTTGTGAGTAGTCTCCCTTGGACCATGGGTCCATGACCAGTAGCTATGTGATGTTCTCCTCCCGTTCTTGTGCATCACTAATTAGTCCTCGTGAGCTGCCCTACATGATCGAGGCACATATGTAATCCTTATGCTGTTGCTATGTTGAGTTTGCTGGGATCCGATGGATTGTGAGATTATGTTCAGATTGTGTTTGAGTAATATATTTGATCTACCTCTTTTATATTTATGTTTGTAAGTAATTCTTGCATGTTCCCCGTTGTTATTTATTGCTTTGGCCAAGTAGTAGGTAGTGACTCCAAGAGGGAACGTTATGCTTGATTGTGGGTTCATGCCCCTCGATGACTAGCTTGAGTGACAGAAACATGAGTCTAGGGGATGTGTTGTTGCCACAAGGGGGAAAACAACGGTGCTTGTGCCCACGGGTGCAAGGATTGTTTACTTTACGCAAAGTTCTTTTAATGCAGTTGTCTGTTGCTTTGAGTTTACACTATGGGTGGGACTCGCAAGTTAATACCAGCGAGATGTTCTGGATAGATATCTCAAGGTGGATGATTAGTAGTAGATGCAGATGGATTTCGGTCTACTTGCCTTGGCGTACCGCCCATGCTTTGAACCTCTACCTTTCTTGTAACATAGTTAGCATTGGTTTGCGCACATAATTCTGTCAATTGCCCAGCTGTAATTCGTTTACCTCACATAGCTGTTTTATTGTCTTTTGGGAGAGAGACATCACTAGTGAACATCATGGGACCCCGGTCCATATTACCATCATTGATCACATCCACTATTTACTTTACACTTTTACTTACTATTGCAGCATTACCTATCACTATTATCACTTGCGTTTGATCCTTTGTAAACTACAAGGCCGGAGAGATTGACAACCTCTTTGTACTCATTGGGAGCAAAGTTATTTGTATCTGTGTGCAGGTCCACGTTGATTGCTAATATATCTGGCGCCGTTAGCAGTTGACACCTTCTTGTTGAAACTGGGAGTCTCAGGGAAATCGATCCTTGGTATCTTTGCCAAGGGAAAACTTCCGCTACACTGCATCTCAAACCTTCCACTTGGGGTAACCAACGAGGGGCGAGAAGCCATCAAGCAAAGTTTTCTGGCGCCGTTGCCGGGGACTCCACTCTTCAGGATAGGGAGTTGCACACTATCTTTTACCTTTGCTTTTTAGTCTTGTTAGTTTACCTTTCAGTTTTTGCTTTAGTATCTTTTATCAAAAATCACAAAAAAATTATTTGTTTTTCTGTTAGTAGTCCTTTCTGTTTAGTCAAGCATGTTAGGATTTGGTGCTTTGAGGGAATCAGAAGTCCTAGATTTCCATCAAAGGGATGGAGAAAATATGAAGAAGGCATGGGATAGAATTTCTGATGCACATAGGAGAATTATGCCTTGGATACCTATAAAAATTGTGCTTAGAAATGTTTACCATGGTCTTTTTAAATGGTGTAAACACTCTCTTTATATTATAGCTGAAGGAGATTTCCTAGAGTGTGATGAAGCTAGAACTCTTGAAATTATACATGGTCTATCTAGTTACTTTGTTTATGATCATAGTTTTGATACTGTCATAGATGGACTTGCTACTATTGAGAAGAGAATGGATGCTCTAGACTTGATGAAGGAAGAGAAACCCAAACCCAATAAGAAAGACATTTTGGAAATAGACAATGACTGGGATCCTTTTGTTATAATTAGCATTTCTAATCAAGACTTCTTTGCTTATTGTGATATTGGATCTATGGTTTCTACTATGCCAAAAATTGTTCATGATTCTTTAAAACTTAACATGGATAGATTACCATCTTATCATGAACACACTAATGGAGATATTTCTGAAATCCAGGGAAGAATAAAAGACGTGCCGGTTAAATTCCTTAAAGGGATTACAATGGTTGATTCCTTCATCATGGAGCCAAACCAAGGGAATATAGTGCTTGGAAGGGACTTCCTTCGAGCAGTTAAAGGCTTCATTGATATAGGTAAGGGACAAATCCGCTTACACGGGAAGGCAAAAGGTGTGTACCCCTTTCCTAGAAGGAACAAGAGTGAACTTGTTGAGGAACCATTTGAAGCAATTTATAGCTCCGATTATTATGATGGTCATTGATTCCTCTTTGCATTATGCCTAGCTTAAAGGCATAAAAGAAAGCGCTTTTGGGAGGCAGCCCACATGAATAAAATTTTATTTTGCTTTTGTTGTGTCTTGATGTTGTTTACTACAGTAGCATCATCATTGTATCTTTGCTTTTCAATTTTGTGCCAAGTGTAGCCTCTGATTGCAAGAAAGTTCAAAAGTTGTGACGTGCTGCCCAGGAAACAGATTCTGTCCTTGGATAGAAAAATTCGTATAAAATTACCAGATCATCTTTTTGGTCTGAATTTTTTCGACAGCATGCTCTATATAATTGTCTTTCGTGCGTCTGTTTTGAGTTTTTTATTAGAGTTGCAGAAGTGCCCCGAAAAAATCATTTACTACCTGATGTTCTGTTTTTCACAGATTCTGTCCTGTTTTGCCTTTCCTTCATTTTGCAAACCTAGAGCTTGCTTTTCTTTGCAAAAACCTTTTGGCAATCTTGAGAAACAGTAGATCTTCAAGAATATCCTTATTTCCAGCAAGGAACAATTATTTTATTAAGGGTACTAACCTCGCTAATCAGATTATGATGAGTTATGTATGAAGGGAGTTTTCAAGTGTGCGAGGGAAGATGATAAAAAGATTCAGGAGTGTCAAACGCTCAAGCTTGGGGATGCCCCCGTGCACCCCAAGAAATATTCAAGGAGACTCAAGCGTCTAAGCTTGGGGATGCCCCCGTGCATCCCCTTCTCCATCAACATTATCAGTTCGTCTTTCGTTCCACTATATTTTTATCACTTCATGTGTTATGTGCTATGCTTGGAGCGTCTTGCTTTTAGTTTTCATTTTTAGTTTTCTTCAGCTTTTCATAACGACTCGGAACTCAGCTTTCTTTATGTGGGAGAGAAACACGCTCCACTTCTACCTAGAACATAACATAGAATTTTCATGTCTATCTTTGCTGTGTGTGTTCTTTGTCTTTCAATAGCTACTATCATGCTTAGCTTTTAGTTTTCATGCTTATCTTTTTAAAGAGCTTTTGTTTAGTTGGTTGCTTGAACTCTCTTTAATTATCATGATCATCTTATTAAGAGAGTTTGCTTCCATGGCACTGGTTGATATGTCTATGATAAAGATGCTACGTGCATAATGGTGCTTAGTAGTTCATGATTTCTTATGGTTAGTCTCAAATAGCTGGAAGGTTTCCAATGTGTTATTGGAGTACCAACATGATTTGTTCGCCTATGATGTGGTATGGTTTAGTAATATCTTACTTCAAGAATTTACTTTGATTGACTTGGCGTATGCTCACGCATATTTAAGACTGTAAAGAAAGTCTGTCAAGCCTTGATGATCTTTTATTTCTAAGTAGCGATATAACTACCATGCCTGATTCAATGTTTCTTTGTCGCTCTGCATGATTATGATCGTCATTGCTCTCTTAGTTGGTCGCTCCCAGTCTTTTGCTAACCTCCACCTGTACTAAGTGGACTGACTGCTTGTGCATCCTAATTCCTTTAAACCAGTTATGCCATATGAGTCCACCATACCTTCCTACATGGTATTTACCTGCCATTCCTAACGGAGACTTTCATGTACCATCTCAAAATTATTCAAAGAAAAAGAAAAAAATGCATTCCTACTTTGTGCCTCTGTTTTAAGTCCATGAGGAAGTAGTAGTTAATTCATGATCTTTTTAAGTTGGACAAGCTTCACCCCGGGATTGCATGTATAATGTGCAAACCCATAACACGAGAAGGAACTGGCATTGAGTGCGCCCGGCTCAAAATTAATATAACAAACAAACCCTGATTCACGCTTTGTTCATGAGAAATCAGAAAACTTTGGCAGTGATAAACAAAGGAGATTAAGAGGATGTGATCGTCCTCATTCGGGAGCCGTTCCTCGAAACTTGTCCCTCTCAAGAAGTAATTGAGTTATCTGCTAGCATTCGTTGACGAAACATGCATGATCTAAGAAAAAATTATTATTATTACCTCTGTTTTTAAAACCAAGAGCTCTGGTACATGCTTTGTCTTTGTTTCCGATTATGGGTTTTCAACCTTGCCAACGAAAGCCATGGTTCGAGAGTCTCCACCTTCTTTTAAAGCACCAACCACTGAGAGCATGATTTTCATTCTGAGTGTAATGTGCATTGTCCCAAAGTAGCATTGTCTTTTGCATGATTATGATATCGTTTATTTTGAAATCATTGTATCTAGTCATCACTTAAACCTTGGAGGTGCCCCTGCATTTATGTTTTGCTTCACTAAAGGGGGCAAGCGAGATATCACTTTATCATATTTGCACACCATGCTCATTACAAATCTATTTGATGTTTCAATATCATGTTGTAAAACTTTCAGTTCTTTGTGATTTTCTCATGAGGCAACTTAATTACTACAGATTCATTATCTCAGTAGGCTTTTGTCATATGACTATGAAAAATCCTTATATGGTTAATAGCATGTCACCACAGAAATTATTCTTGTTATCATTTACCTACTCGAGGACGAGCAAGAATTAAGCTTGGGGATGTTGATACGTCCAAAACGTATCTATAATTTCTGCTTGCTCCATGCCTCTTTTGGATGATATTGCTATGATATTTATACACTTCCAAACACTTTTGATCATATTTGGACTAACCTATTAACTTAGTGCACCCCAGTGCCAGTTTCTGTTTTCTGCTGTTTTTGTATTTCAGGTTTTCACGTTACGAGAACTGCCAGAAAAATCCCGGAAAAATTATATAAAAAATCAGCGTTCCAGAAGCTTCCCAGCTGCCAAAAAACAGCAGGAGGGGGGCCACCAGGGCTCCAGGCGCCCTGGTGGCGCGGGCCCCCCTGGCCGTGCCGGGGGGGCGCCTGGGCCCCCCGAGCCTCCGCTGATGCCCCCCTTTGGCATATATTTATATCGCGTCCCGAAACCCTCGAGACGGGAACCCTTTTTCGCGATCTCATCTCTGTTCCGCCGCCGCCGCCGCTTCCAAGATTGGGAGCACCAGGAGAACTCTTCCCGGCACCCTGCCGGAGGGGAGGATCACCACCGGGAGCCTCTCCACCACCATGGACGCCTCCCGGATGAGTTGTGAGTAGTCTCCCTTGGACCATGGGTCCATGACCAGTAGCTATGTGATGTTCTCCTCCCGTTCTTGTGCTTCACTAATTAGTCCTCGTGAGCTGCCCTACATGATCGAGGCACATATGTAATCCTTATGCTGTTGCCATGTTGAGTTTGCTGGGATCCGATGGATTTTGAGATTATGTTCAGATTGTGTTTGAGTAACATATTTGATCTACCTCTTCTATATTTATGTTCGTAAGTAATTCTTGCATGTTCCCCGTTGTTATTTATTGCTTTGGCCAAGTAGTAGGTAGTGACTCCAAGAGGGAACGTTATGCTTGATTGTGGGTTCATGCCCCTCGATGACTAGCTTGAGTGACAGAAACATGAGTCTAGGGGATGTGCTGTTTCCACAAGGGGGAAAACAACGGTGCTTGTGCCCGCGGGTGCAAGGATTGTTTACTTTACGCAAAGTTCTTTTAATGCAGTTGTCTGTTGCTTTGAGTTTACACTATGGGTGGGACTCGTAACTTAATACCAGCGAGATGTTCTGGATAGATATCTCAAGGTGGATGATTAGTATTAGATGCAGATGGATTTCAGTCTACTTGCCTTGGCGTACCGCCCATGCTTTGAACCTCTACCTTTCTTGTAACATAGTTAGCATTGGTTTGCGCACATAATTCTGTCAATTGCCCAGCTGTAATTCGTTTACCTCACATAGCTGTTTTATCGTCTTTTGGGAGAGAGACATCACTAGTGAACATCATGGGACCCCGGTCCATATTACCATCATTGATCACATCCACTACTTACTTTACGCTTTTACTTACTATTGTAGCATTACTTATCACTATTATCACTTGCGTTTGATCCTTTGTAAACTACAAGGCTGGAGAGATTGACAACCTCTCTGTACTCGTTGGGAGCAAAGTTATTTGTATCTGTGTGCAGGTCCATGTTGATTGCTAATATATCTGGCGTCATTAGCAGTTGACACCTTCTTGTTGAAACTGAGAGTCTCAGGGAAATCGATCCTTGGTATCTTTGCCAAGGGAAAACTTCCGCTACACTGCATCTCAAACCTTCCACTTGGGGTAACCAACGAGGGGCGAGAAGCCATCATCCATGCGGTTGAACCGGCAACACCACAGTTCATGCGCTGGTCGGAGCAACCTATTGTGTGGAGCAGAGAGGATAACCCGACGCGAGTTGATAATCCGGGCCAATTAGCCATAGGTAGCGCCACAGGTGGGTGGCTACAAATTCACCAAGGTTCTCATGGACGGCGGCAGCAACATCAACATATTGTACTATGAGACTTTCCGTCGCATGGGGCTGACAGATAAGAAGCTAAGGCAGTCAAACACGGTGTTTCATGGAGTAGTGCCAGGTAAATCAGCTTACCCAGTTGGGAAAATTTACCTAGAAGTTACCTTTGGAGATGAACATGATTCCAGGTCGGAGATGATAACCTTTGAAGTTGTCAAGATCCGGAGCCCATATCATGCTCTGTTTGGAAGACCGGTTTACGCCAAGTTTATGGCTAGGCCGTGCTATGTTTATCTACAGCTCAAGATGCCGGGTCACAAAGGAACCATCATGGTTCATGGAAGTCGCAAGATTGCATTAGAGTATGAAGAAGGAGACGCTGCTTATGCGGAGGCAGTATGTGCTACGGAGGAGTTGAAGTTTTACAAGGACAATGTTGATCCGGCAGATATGTCCCCGTTGAAGAAGCCAACTACGGAGCATGATCCGGCATTGAAGTTCAAGTCTATGGAGGAGACCAAACAAGTTGACTTTGTGCCAGGCGATTCATCCAAGCAGTTCACTATCAGCGCTAACCTTGATCCTAAATAGGAAAGCGCGCTCATCGAGTTCATCTGTGAGAACCGGGATATCATTTCATGGAAACCTTCTGACATGCCAGGTATACCGAGGGAACTCGCTCAGCACGGTCTTAACATTGATCCGAAGTTTAAACCGGTCAAGCAGTATCTGCGCCGCTTCAACGAAGAAAGGCGCAAAGCTATAGGAGAAGAAGTGGCCAGGCTTTTGGCCGCAGGGTTCATAGTTGAAGTTTTTCATCCGGAGTGGTTGGCTAATCCGGTGCTAGTGTTAAAGAAAAACAGAAAGTGGAGGATGTGTGTGGTTTACACCGACCTAAACAAAGCTTGTCCAACCGATCCTTTTGCTCTCCCCCGTATTGATCAGATCATTGATGCTACGGCAGGATGTGAGCGGCTAAGTTTTTTGGATGCATATTCATGATATCATCAGATCAAGATGGCAGTTAAGGACCAGGAGAAGACAACTTTCATAACTCCTTTTGGTGCTTTTTGCTATGTGTCTATGCCTTTTGGGCTCAAGAGTGCCCAAGCAACTTACCAGCGTTGCGTACAGAATTGTCTTAAGGGGCAGATAGGGAGAAACGTTCATGCTTATGTGGATGATATTGTGGTGAAATCAAGGAAGGAGGAGATGCTGATAGAGGACCTCAAGGAGACCTTTGACAACCTTCGAGCTTATAAAATGATGCTTAATCCGGAGAAGTGTGCTTTCGGTGTTCCGGCGGGCAAACTCCTTGGATTCTTGGTGTCAAACAGAGGAATAGAAGCCAATCCGGAGAAGATCAAGGCAATCACGTCCCTGATTGAGCCGGCTTATATCAATGATGTTCAGCGTATCGCCGGCCGGATCACAGCGTTGAGCCGGTTCATCAGCCGTCTGGGAGAGAAGGCGATTCCGCTTTATCAGATACTGAGAAAGACATACCGATTTATATGGAGTGATGAGGCAAACGCTGCGTTTGAGGATTTGAAGCGGCAACTGGCAGAGCCGCCGGTCCTTGCTGCCCCTGTCGATAATGAGCCATTGCTGTTATACATCGCCGCCAACGCACGGGCAGTCAGCGTGGCAATCATGGTCGAGCGCAAGGAAGCAGGAAAGGAATATCCGGTTCAACGTCCAGTCTATTATGTGAGTGAAGTTCTGATTGAATCCAAACAAAGGTACCCGCATTGGCAGAAGCTGGTATATGGTGTGTTCATGGCAAACCGGAAGTTGAAGCATTATTTTCAAGGCCACCCAATAACTGTTGTCAGTTCAGCTCAGTTGGGGGATATAATCCAGAACAGGGAAGCTACTGGCAGAGTGGCGAAGTGGGCCATTGAGCTTAGCCCACACGGATTGAAGTATGTGCCACGCACCGCTATCAAATCACAAGCATTGGTGGATTCATCAATGATTGGACAGAACTGCAAGCACCAGAGGAGAAGCCGAATCTCACATACTGGACGATTCATTTTGATGGTTCAAGGCAATTAGAAGGCTCGGGGGCTGGAGTTGTGTTAACTTCCCCGCGAGGTGACTAGTTCTGTTATGTCCTCCGTCTAATGTTTCCTTATACTAACAATGCAGCAGAATATGAGGCATTGCTTCATGGCCTACGGATGGCTAAGGAGATGAACTTGAGCCGGGTCAAGTGTTTTGGTGATTCATATTTAGTGCCACAGCAAGTATCCGGCAAGTGGGATTCAAAAGGCCCTCTCATGGCAGCTTACAGACGAGAAGTTGAAGCGGTAGCAGGGTATTTCAAAGGGTATCAGGTGGATCACATAGACCGGCGAAGGAATGAAGCGGCCGATGCTCTGAGCCGGCTGGGTTCTCAACGTAAACCGGTGCCACCGAATACTTTTTTGGATGAGCTGCACAGACCATCAGTTTAGGTACAATCGGAGGAAGATCTGGCTGTTCCTGATCCGGAGGCGCAGCTAATTGCAGCACTTCATGTTGTTCCGGATTGGACGCTCCCATACTTGGCATATCTAAGCCGTGGGGAGTTGCCGGACGACGAGATCGAAGCAAGACAGATAATCCGGCGTTCCAAATCCATGACAATTGCAAACGGAGAACTTCACCATCACAGTGTTTCTGGAGCGTTTCAGCGGTGTGTGTCATCTGAGGAAGGTTGTGATATCCTTCGTGAGATCAATGAAGGGGATTGTGGTCATCATGCCGGTTCAAAATCCTTGGTGGCTAAAGCTTTTCGACATGGGTTCTATTGGCTGACAGCCCACGCTGATGCAGCGGATCTAGTCCAGAGGTGCGATGCGTGTCAGAAATTTTCACGACGTGCTGTTGTTCCGGCACAGGAGCTCCGGATGATACCGATTACTTGGCCATTTGCGACTTGGGGGCTCGATATGGTTGGGCCTTTCAAACGATCCCAAAATCAAAAAACTCATCTGCTGGTGGCTGTGGATAAGTTTACAAAATGGATTGAGGCAGAGCCTGTGAGCAAGTGTGATGCGGCAACAACGGTTAAATTCATCAAAAAGGTGATTTTCCGGTTTGGCTTTCCACACAGCATCATCACAGACAACGGCACCAATTTATCCAAAGGAGAGATGGAAGAGTTTTGTCAACGAGAGCATATTCGCCTAGATGTATCTTCTGTAGCTCACCCTCAATCCAATGGTCAAGCTGAAAGGGCTAATCAGGAGATTTTGCGAGGTATCAAGCCCTGGCATATGACTCCCTTGCAAAGAACACCAGGGTGCTGGGTTGAGGAGTTACCTTCTGTCCTCTGGAGCATCAATACTACGCCGAACCGGTCCACAGGTTATACGCCTTTCTTCATGGTGTACGGTGCTGAAGCGGTCCTTCCAAGTGATATCCGTCATGATTCACCACGGGTGATGATACGTCCAAAACGTATCTATAATTTCTGCTTGCTCCATGCCTCTTTTGGGTGATATTGCTATGATATTTATACACTTCCATACACATTTGATCATATTTGGACTAACCTATTAACTCAGTGCACCCCAGTGCCAGTTTCTGTTTTCTGCTGTTTTTGTATTTCAGGTTTTCCCGTCACGTAAACTGCCAGAAAAATCCCGGAAAAAATATATAAAAAATCAGTGTTCCGGAAGCTTCCACACGGCCGAAGTAAGGCCGGACGGGGGCCACCAGGGCTCCAGGCGCCCTGGTGGCGCGGCCCCCCTCCTGGCCGCGCCGGGGGGGGGGGGCGCCAGGGCCCCCCAGGCCTCCGCTGATGCCCCCCTTTGGCATATATTTAACACGCGTCCCGAAACCCTCGAGGACGGAACCCTTTTCCGCGATCTCATCTCTGTTCCGCCGCCGCCGCGCTTCCAAGATCGGGAGCACCAGGAGAACTCCTCCCGGCACCCTGCCGGAGGGGAGGATCACCACCGGGAGCCTCTCCACCACCATGGACGCCTCCCGGATGAGTTGTGAGTAGTCTCCCTTGGACCATGGGTCCATGACCAGTAGCTATGTGATGTTCTCCTTCCCTTATTGTGCTTCACTAATTAGACCTCGTGAGCTGCCCTACATGATCGAGGCACATATGTAATTCTTATGTTGTTGCTATGTTGAGTTTGCTGGGATCCGATGGATTGTGAGATTATGTTCAGATTGTGTTTGAGTAATATATTTGATTTACCTCTTTTATATTTATGTTCTTACGTAATTCTTGCATGTTCTCCATTGCTATTTATTGCTTTGGCCAAGTAGTAGGTAGTGACTCCAAGAGGGAACGTTATGCTCGATTGTGGGTTCATGCCCCTCGATGACTAGCTTGAGTGACAGAAACATGAGTCTAGGGGATGTGCTGTTGCCACAAGGGGGAAAACAACGGTGCTTGTACTCGCGGGTGCAAGGATTGTTTACTTTACGCAAAGTTCTTTTAATGCAGTTGTCTGTTGCTTTGAGTTTACACTATGGGTGGGACTCGCAACTTAATACCAGTGAGATGTTCTGGATAGATATCTCAAGGTGGATGATTAGTAGTAGATGCAGATGGATTTCGGTCTACTTACCTTGGCGTACCGCCCATGATTTGAACCTCTACCTTTCTTGCGACATAGTTAGCATTGGTTTGCGCACATAATTCTGTCAATTGCCCAGCTGTAATTCGTTTACCTCACATAGCTGTTTTATCGTCTTTTGGGAGAGAGACATCACTAGTGAACATCATGGGACCCCGGTCCATATTACCATCACTGATCACATCCGCTATTTACTTTCCGCTTTTACTTACTAGTTGCAGCAATACCTATCACTATTATCTCTTGCGTTTGATCCTTTGTAAACGACAAGGCCGGAGGGACTGACAACCTCTCTGTACTCGTTGGGCGCAAAGTTATTTGTATCTGTGTGTAGGTCCAAGTTGATTGCTAAGTATCTGGCGCCGTTAGCAGTTGACACCTTCTTGTTGAACCTTGGAGTCTCAGGGGAAATCGATCCTTGGTATCTTTGCCAAGGGAAAACTTCCGCTACACTGCATCTCAAACCTTCCACTTGGGGGTAACCAACGAGGGGCGAGAAGCCATCAAGCAAAGTTTTCTGGCGCCGTTGCCGGGGACTCCACTCTTCAAGATTGGAGAGTTGCACGCTATCTTTTACCTTTGCTTTTTAGTCTTGTTAGTTTACCTTCCAGTTTTGCTTTAGTGTCTTTTATCGAAAATCACAAAAATAGTTATCTTGCTTGCTTGCTACTATGGGTTCCACCGAGAACACCAAGTTGTGTGACTTCACTAGTCATAACAACGATGACTTTATTTGCACGCCTATCACTACACCTGCCACTTCAGCACCTTCTTATGAAATTAAACCTGCTTTACTGAACTTAGTCATGAAAGATCAATTCTCCGGTGCTGGAGATGATGCTGCTTTACACTTGAACAATTTTGTTGAACTTTGTGATATGCAAAAGTACCAAGAAATAGATGGTAATATTGTTAAGCTTAAGCTTTTTCCTTTCTCCTTGAGAGGAGGAGCTAAAATTTGGTTTCAATCTTTGCCTAGAAATAGCATAGATTCATGGGACAAGTGCAAAGATGCTTTTATTGGAAAGTACTATCCACCTGCTAAAATTATCCAACTAAGAAGTAACACAATGAATTTTAAAAAATTGGATAATGAACACGTTGCCCAAGCTTGGGAACGCATGAAATCTCTTGTCAAGAACTTCCCTACTCATGGTTTGACTACTTGGATGGTTATCCAAACTTTTTATGCAGGCTTGAACTTTACCTCGCGGAACTTGTTAGATTCGGCCGCGGGAGGAACCTTTATGTCAACTACACTTGGTGCTGCCACGAAGCTTCTCGATGAGATGATGACCAATTATTCTCAATGGCACACCGAACGCGCTCCAACATGTAGGAAGGTAAACTCTGTCGAGGAGATTTCCTCCCTAAATGAAAAAGTTGACTTGATCATGTCTCTACTTTCGAAGCAATCTTCTATTGATCCTCGTGATGTTCCTTTAAATTCCATGATTGCTCAAGAACAAGTAGATGTGAACTTTATCTCTAGAAACAATTTCAATAACAATGCTTATAGGAGTAATTTTGGTAGCAATCCTAGACCGTTCCCCTCTAATTCCTATGGGAACAACAATGCTTATCCTAGCACCAAGAACTCCACTACTGAACTAGAGATTATGCTTAAAGATTTCATCACTACCCAAAAAGCCTTTAATAATAGTGTAGAAGAGAAACTAAACAAACTAGATAATCTCTCTTCGAAGGTAGACAATTTAGCCCATGAGGTGGAATTGTTTTAAATTAGAACTTCTCCTCTTGAGGAGAGGAAGGTCACTCCTATGAATGCTATTCAAGTGCAAATTAATGAAAACATTAGGATGTTGGCTAAACTTAAAGAGAGATGGGCTAGAGAAAGGGAGGAAGAAGATAGAATTAAGAACCTTCCTACCCACCACACTGTTGCTACTATCCAAGTTGTTGAGGATATCCAAACTCTTAGCACCCAATGCACTCCTGGTCCCATTGGACCTATTAATGGTGATGCTATGACCATAGAAACTACCAAACAAGTGAACCTAAAGGACACCACTGCCACTTTACTTGATAGTAGTGACCTTGATTTTGACAATTGCACTCTTATCGAAGTTATTGATTTCCTTCACAAGATGTCTAGAGATCCCCGCACTAGCACGCTTAACCTTGCCTTCAGAGAGCATATCACTAATGCTCTCATCAAAGCTAGGGAGGAGAAACTTAGAGTAGAAGCCTCCATACCTAGAAAGCTAGAAGATGGTTGGGATCCTATGATTAAAATTAAGTTGAATAACTTCTCTTGCTATGCTTTATGTGATGTTGGAGCTGGTACCTCCGTTATGCCCAAAAGAATATATGATATGCTTAAACTGAAACCTTTTGATTCTTGTTCTTTTGGTGTTCGTCTTGTTGATTCTTCCATAAAGAAACCTTTGGGGAGGATCGACAATGTTCTTATCATTGTCAATGACAACTACGTTCCCGTTGATTTTACTATTATGTATATTGAATGTGAACCTTCTTGTCCAATTATTTTGGGACGTCCCTTTCTTCGCACCGTTGGTGCCATCATTGACATGAAAGAGGGGAATATAAGATTCCAATTTCCTCTCAAGAAAGGGATGGAACACTTCCCTAGAAAGAAGATTAAGTTACCTTTTGAGTCCGTTATACGGGCTAGCTATTCTTTTACTCTTGATAAGACTTGATCTCTATGCATTATGCCTAGCTTAAAGGCATAAAAGAAAGCGCTTTTGGGAGGCAACCCACAATGAATAAAGTTTTATTTTGCTTTTGTTGTGTCTTGATGTTGTTACTACAGTAACATCATCATTGTATCTTTACTTTTCAGCTTTGTGCCAAGTGTAGCCTCTGATTGCAAGAAAGTTCAAAAGTTGTGACGTGCTGTCCAGGAAACAGATTCTGTCCATGGATAGAAAAATTCGTATAAAATCACCAGATCATATTTTTGGTCTGAATTTTTTCGACAGCGTGCTCTATACAACTGTCTTTCGGGCGTCTGTTCTGAGTTTTTTGATTAGAGTTGTAAAAGTGCCCCGAAAAAATCATTTACTACCTGCTGGTCTGTTTTTCACAGATTCTGTCCTGTTTTGCCTTTCCTTCATTTTGCAAACCTTGAGCTTGCTTTTTCTTTGCAAAAACCTTTTGGCAATCTTGAGAAATAGTAGACCTTCAAGAATATCCTTATTTCCAGCAAGGAACAATTATATTATTATGGGTACTAACCTCGCTAATCAGATTATGATGAGTTATGTATGAAGGGAGTTTTCAAGTGTGCGAGGGAAGATGATAAAAAGATTCAGGAGTGTCAAACGCTCAAGCTTGGGGATGCCCCCATGCACCCCCAAGAAATATTCAAGAAGACTCAAGCATCTAAGCTTGGGGATGCCCCCGTGCATCCCTTCTCCATCAACATTATCAGTTCGTCTTTCGTTCCATTATATTTTTATCACTTCATGTGTTATGTGCTATGCTTGGAGCGTCTTGCTTTTAGTTTCCTTTTTAGTTTTCTTTAGCTTTTCATAACGAGTCGGAACTCAGCTTTCTTTGTGTGGGAGAGAAACACGCTCCACTTCAACCTAGAACACAAGATAGAATTTTCATGTATATCTTTGCTGTGTATGTTCTTGGTCTTTCAATAGCTACTATCATGTTCAGCTCTTAGTTTTCATGCTTATCTTTTTAAAGAGATTTTGTTTAGTTGGTCGTTGGAACTCTCTTTATTTATCATGCTTATCTTATTAAGAGAGTTGGCTTCTGTTGCATTGGTCGATATGTCTATGATAAAAATGCTACGTGCATAATGGTGCTTAGTAGTTCATGTTTTCTTATGGTTAGTCTCAAATAGCTGGGGGGTTCCCAATGTGTTATTGGAGTACCAACATGATTTGTTTGCCTATGATGTGGTATGGTTTAGTGATATCTTCCTTCAAGAATTTATTTTGATTGACTTGGCGTATGCTCACGCATATTTAAGACTGTAAAGAAAGTCTGTCAAGCCTTGATGATCTTTAATTTCTGAGTAGCGATATAACTTCTATGTCTGATTCAATGTTGCTTTGTCGCTCTGCATGATTATGACCGTCATTGCTCTTTTAGTTGGTCGCTCCTAGTCTTTTGCTAACCTCCACCTGTACTAAGCGGACTGACTGCTTGTGCATCCAAATCCTTTAAACCAGTTATGCCATATGAGTCCACTATAGCTTCCTATACATGGTATTTACCAGCCATTCCTAACGAAGACTTTCATGTACCATCTCGAAATTATTCAAAAAAAAGGATTCCTATTTTGTGCCTCTGTTTTAGTTCATGAGGAAGTAGTAGTTAATTCATGATCTTTTTAAGTTGGACAAGCTTCACCCCGGGATTGCATGTCTAATGTGCAAACCCATAATACGAGAAGGAACTGGCAAAGAGTGCGCCCGGCTCAAAAATAATATAACAAACAATCCCTCCTTCATGCTTTGTTCATGAGAAATCAGAAAACTTTGGCAGTGATAAACAAAGGAGATTAAGAGGATGTGATCATCCTCATTCGGGAGCCGTTCCTCGAAACTTGTCCATCTCAAGAAGTGATTGAGTTGTCTGCTAGCATTCGTTGATGAAACATGCATATCCAAAAATAATAATTATTACCTCTGTTTTTAAAACCGAGAGCTCTGGTACATGTTTTGTTTTTGTATCCGACCACGGGTTTTCAACCTTGCCAACAAAAGCCACGGTTCCAGAGTCTCCACCTTCTTTTAAAGCACCAACTACTGAGAGCATGATTGTCATTCTGAGTGTAATGTGCATTGTCCCAAAGTAGCATTGTCTTTTGAATGATTATGATATCGTTTATTCTGAAATTATTGTATCTAATCATCACTTAAACCTTGGAGGTGCCCCTGCATTTATGTTTTGCTTCACTAAAGGGGGCAAGCGAGATACCACTTTATCATATTTGCACACCATGCTCATTACAAATCTATTTGATGTTTCAGTATCATATTGTAAAACTTTCAGTTCTTTGTGATTTTCTCATGAGGCAACTTAATTACTACAGATTCATTGTCTCGGTAAGCTTTTGTCATATGACTGTGAAAAGTCCTATATGGTTAATAGCATGTCACCACAGAAATTATTCTTGTTATCATTTACCTACTCGAGGACGAGCAGAAATTAAGCTTGGGGATGTTGATACGTCCAAAACGTATCTATAATTTCTGCTTGCTCCATGCCTCTTTTGGGTGATATTGCTATGATATTTATACACTTCCACACACTTTTGATCATATTTGGACTAACCTATTAACTCAGTGCACCCCAGTGCCAGTTTCTGTTTTCTGCTGTTTTTGTATTTCAGGTTTTCCCGTCACGTAAACTGCCAGAAAAATCCCGGAAAAATTATATAAAAAATCAGCGTTCCGGAAGCTTCCACACGGCCGAAGTAGGGCCGGAGGGGGGCCACCAGGGCTCCAGGCGCCCTGGTGGCGCGGCCCCCCTCCTGGCCGCGCCGGGGGGGCGCCTGGGCCCCCCAGGCCTCCGCTGATGCCCCCCTTTGGCATATATTTAACACGCGTCCCGAAACCCTCGAGGACGGAACCCTTTTTCGCGATCTCATCTCTGTTCCGCCGCCGCCGCGCTTCCAAGATCGGGAGCACCAGGAGAACTCCTCCCGGCACCCTGCCGGAGGGGAGGATCACCACCGGGAGCCTCTCCACCACCATGGACGCCTCCCGGATGAGTTGTGAGTAGTCTCCCTTGGACCATGGGTCCATGACCAGTAGCTATGTGATGTTCTCCTCCCCTTCTTGTGCTTCACTAATTAGACCTCGTGAGCTGCCCTACATGATCGAGGCACATATGTAATCCTTATGCTGTTGCTATGTTGAGTTTGCTGGGATCCGATGGATTGTGAGATTATGTTCAGATTGTGTTTGAGTAATATATTTGATTTACCTCTTTTATATTTATGTTCTTACGTAATTCTTGCATGTTCTTCGTTGCTATTTATTGCTTTGGCCAAGTAGTAGGTAGTGACTCCAAGAGGGAACGTTATGCTCGATTGTGGGTTCATGCCCCTCGATGACTAGCTTGAGTGACAGAAACATGAGTCTAGGGGATGTGTTGTTGCCACAAGGGGGAAAACAACGGTGCTTGTGCCCGCGGGTGCAAGGATTGTTTACTTTACGCAAAGTTCTTTTAATGCAGTTGTTTGTTGCTTTGAGTTTACACTATGGGTGGGACTAGCAACTTAATACCAGCGAGATGTTCTCGATAGATATCTCAAGGTGGATGATTAGTAGTAGATTTAGATGGATTTCGGTCTACTTAACTTGGCGTACCGCCCATGCTTTGAACCTCTACCTTTCTTGCAACATAGTTAGCATTGGTTTGCGCACATAATTCTGTCAATTGCCCAGCTGTAATTCGTTTACCTCACATAGCTGTTTTATCGTCTTTTGGGAGAGAGACATCACTAGTGAACATCATGGGACCCCGGTCCATATTACCATCACTGATCACATCCGCTATTTACTTTCCGCTTTTACTTACTAGTTGCAGCAATACCAATCACTATTATCTCTTGCGTTTGATCCTTTGTAAATGACAAGGCCGGAGGGATTGACAATCTCTCTGTACTCGTTGGGAGCAAAGTTATTTGTATCTGTGTGCAGGTCCAAGTTGATTGCTAAGTATCTGGCACCGTTAGCAGTTGACACCTTCTTGTTGAACCTTGGAGTCTCAGGGGAAATCGATCCTTGGTATCTTTGCCAAGGGAAAACTTCCGCTACACTGCATCTCAAACCTTCCACATGGGGTAACCAACGAGGGGCGAGAAGCCATCAGGTGACGGCTTATGTTGAAGCGGCCAATGAGCGGGCAAGACAAGATAGCTTGGACCGGCTAGATGTAGAGCGTAACATAGCAGCAGCACGATCCGCGATTTATCAACAGGACTTGCGCAGATATCACAGCCGACGGATCAAGACCAGGACATTCCAGGAGGGAAATTTGGTGCTCCGGCTCATCCAAGACCAAACAGACATGCACAAACTATCCCCGCCTTGGGAAGGGCCCTTCGTGGTCAGCAAGAATCTACACAACGGTTCATATTACCTTGTGGACGTTCGAGAACACAAGGACTCACGGACATCGGAGGAAGAGACAAAGAGGCCGTGGAACATCGCCCTCTTGCGGCCCTACTATACCTGAGCCATAAGCTCTGCTGTATCCTATGTATATATTATGATTAATGAATAAACCGGCACCCTCGATAAACCGGGGGATCAGCCTTTTTTCCAATATAAATATCTTATGGTGATATCCATCTAAAGTTTACTTCTCTTACTATATATCATTTTCATTAAGAAAATAAGATGATTTGATCAGTTTATCTGATTATGCAGGACAACTCCCATATAGATACTCTGCCTCTGTGATCACTAAAGGGCTTCCTGTTCAAACATAGGTCGTATTCGAACCAAAGAGAACATAGCCAAACTCACTGAAGGGCTTCCTGTTCAAACATAGGTCGTATTCGAACCAAAGAGAACATAGCCAAACTCACTGAAGGGCTTCCTGTTCAAACATAGGTCGTATTCGAACCAAAGAGAACATAGTCAAACTCACTAAGGGGCTTCCTATTCAAACATAGGTCGTATTCGAACCAAAGAGAACATAGCCACAACCCCAAGGGGGCTACGGATCGTATTCGAATCCTAGCTTAGCCTCTTGCGGTCCGGTTTACATGGCCGTATTCGAACCATCGGCCCTTTGGATCGTATTCGAATCCATTGATTGGCTCAAATCTCCACGACCCCAAGGGTACTACAGATCGTATTCGAATCCTAGCTTAGCCTCTTGCGGTCCGGTTTACATGGTCGTATTCGAACCATCAGCCCTTTGGATCGTATTTGAATCCATTGCTTGGCTAAAATTTCAAGGCCACTAGGGGGCTACGGATCGTATTCGAATCCTAGCTTAGCCCCTAGGGTCCGGTTTGTATGATCATATTCGAATCATAAGCTCCTTGGATCGTATTCGAATCCATTGCTTGACTAAAATTTCGCGATCACTAGGGGGCTACGAATCGTATTCGAATCCTAGCTTAGCCCCTGGTGATCCGGTTTACTGATCGTATTCGAATCAGAAGTCTCGATTTGGAGCCTGGCAGCTCGCAAAAAGCCTCGACTACATGGTTTTATTTGCAAACCTGTGTTTTTTGTATTTGTGTTCTATGGTTCTTTGATCCGGAGTGGGACAACTTCAAAGTTGACCACATATCTTCAAAAGTCTGGACACAGAGTTCCAGCATTATTTAAACCGGTAGCTTCTGTAAACCCGGAATTATTATTGGGTCTATCCCAAAGGCTCCCTCAGAAAACTGCAAATTTCGCCGGATTAAGGATATCACACATACTTAATCCAAGGTATGAAATTCTTTTCGATATAACGCAGACATTCATTTGATATATATGAGAACAATTTAATCGGTCCGGCGGTAAAACCGCTAGGACATCTTTGTAATGTTGTCTATGCAGATGCAGATAGTATGAAAGATAAAACCATAGCAGGCAAAGAATTTAAACTGACAGACGCCAAAGCAAAAGTTGGAACATCCGGATCAAAACAGCAATGTTTCGAGCTATCCTATTACAAGGCATCACAAGCATGAACGGATTAAAGTTTTTTTTCTCGACAAATAGAATATAACAGCTATAAAGTTAAACTGTGTGGCCTATGCTTCCTCCTGCTGCGACGGTTGAGGATCGACTCGTTCCGGAGCTTCTTCATCTTCCTGAAGCGGCTGAAAGTCAGGAACACGCCAATCGATTTTTGATAAAGCACGGAAGTACATCTCTTCCGTTATGAGGTCAGAGGGATCAACATCTGGGGCGAAAGTGTGGGGGCGCACTGGTGGGATTAGATTTTCGATCTCATAAACCGGCCGATCCACCCGCTCATTCTTTAAATCGTACGCCGGATGATACCTGGTCAAGTCTGATTCGATAGCAAGCTTGCTAGAGAGAGGACACATCTCCTTAGTCAAAGCATGAAGGTCTTTACCAGTGAAGGCCGATCCATCTTCTTTGGTGCTCGGATACCCGTTCAAGGCTTCTTCCGGATCAAAATCGGGAACCCACGCTTTGGCTCTGGTGAGCGCTACAAGAGAACCGGCTTGGGCAGCAGACTTCTTCACCTCTTTTAAGCGTACTGGCAGGATAGAAAGCTTCTCCAGAGTACCTTGGATAGTGGTGGGTGCCGGTTTATTGAAAGACATTGCACTTATAATCCTCTGAGCGCCGGAATACAGCTGCTGAACCAGAGTATAAGAGGCCTTGAGTTTCTTCCGGAGATCATCCCCAAGATGGGTGACGCGCCGTCCTGCACATGGTTATTACAATTAAACCGGAACGGATTAAAGGTTGCAGAAATGAAAGCATGGGCAGGTTAAGTATTTACCGAAGACGGCAGAAGTCATAAGTTCTATTTGCCGTTTTAAACCGGTCAATTCTTCTGTCACCGGATTAAGAGCTTCCTCAGCGTCCTTTGCTCTCTTTTCAAGAGCATTTTTCTGCACTTCCCAGATTGCCCGTTCCGATTCAAAATATTTCTTCAATTGTTCAGCAGTAGTCAAGCTCAGCGCCAGATCTTTTTTGGCCTTGGCAGCAGCAGATTCAGTTTCAGCAAGTCTATTCCGGAGCTCAGTTATCTCTTCAGCCCTCCGAGTCAAATCAGCCTGCAAAGGAAATCAAGTGGGATAAATGACAAGTTCAGACAAGTCTCAAGCACATAACCAAGTTATCCACTTAACACTTGGGGGCTAATGAGCAATTGAAGTATCAAAGAGTGACAATTAAAGACAAGTCTCAAGCACACAAACAAGTTGTCTCCTTGACACTTGGGGGCTAATGGGCAGTTGAAACTTCGAAAGAAAGATTGAGACAAGTTCCAGGCACATAAACCGAGTTATGCCCCTGGCACTTGGGGGCTAATGTAAGATCATTTGCTCATAGTTGGAAGTACCGGTTCACCTTTAAACATAGCTAAACCGGAACTTGGGGGCTACCATGATATAGACAGAAATACAAAGAAGGCAAAAGCAAAGGACAAAAAAGATACCTCGTATTTGTCCTTCATCATATTGTCCAAGCCCGCTTCATAGTCCCGACTGGTATGCAGCCGGTTCAAATACCCGAAATAAAGCTCCTGGGCACTCAGCTCGGCGAAACTAGACAAGTCTGTACTCCATTTGCCCTTCTCTTGCTGGAGTTTCTTCGCTTTAGCAGTATGCTTAGCTAAAACAACGGGCTCAGCAGGAGCGGTATAACCTGTACCGGTTATTTGAATTTGCGGAGAGGAAGCAGCGGCCGGTTGTGGAGTGGTAGTATGAACCGGACTAGCGGGAGCCGAGCTAGTCCGAGGAGGGTTGGCCCGGGCAGGACTCACCGATTCATGGACATCTTCAGTGTTGGGATTCTCAGGAGCAGTGGTATAATTATGATCCATGGGAGCGGGATCTTCAAGCTGAACTGTAGGCTCATTTTCCGGAGGGATGACTGTATCCGGATCAGCCGTCGGATCATCAGCGGCAGTCTCAACAGCCGTTTTGCTGGCCTTTGCCCTTTTGCTAGGCTTAGGCTTGCTGAAAGGAATTAGAAAAGAAATCAGAGTCATGAAAGCAAATACAAAGGTAAACCGGATGAAATAAAGGACTTACCCAGGAACAGTCTTCAGAGTTGGGACTTGTGTGGCAGTGGATTCGCCAGAAGAAGATAAAGGAGTCTCCTGATAATTAGGGTCAGACGGTTTAAGTGGTTTGCGTATAAGTCCAGCCTTGGGATGAAGAAGAGTTGGAGAAAGTAAAACCTCAGAGCGGCGCCTCCGGGCCGGAGTAAGAGATATTCCGGAAGACTCGACTACAAGGCCGCTATGGCGTGTAGCCCGGCGAGCTTCATTTTGCTGCTTCTTCAAAAGAAAATTGGGGTCCAGTTGAGCGTAAGGATGAGAAAACTGATATTTTCGGACTACCCGACGAATTTTTGATGGAGGAGGTTCTGAATCTGAAGAAAGAGTGATTACCTCAGTTTCTGCCGCTTTATCCCCTTCAGCCAAATCCTGCGAAAAGACATTGTTAACATAAATCGGGATAAAAGAGAATAAAACATATCAGGATTAACTCATACCTCAGAGTCCGGATCATCTTCTTCAACATGTGAACCGGAGCCAGCAGCCACCTTTCTCTTCTTAACAGCATAGGTTTTTCGGCGTGGCAGTTTGCCTGACTTGTCCTGAGGTTTCCTCTTTCAAAAAGGATCATCGGCCTGTAAACAAGAAGAAAGATAAATAGAAGATAATTTAAATGGACGGGTTAAAAGCAAGCAGAAGAGATTGAAAGCTTACAGCTGGCAGTTTATTCTTCTTATAATATGGAGCCAATCCGGTTTGGCTACATTCCTCCAAAGGGACGTTGAGCATCTTCTTAGCAGATTCAGTAACTTCCTTCTCAGGAAGCATGATGTCGGTATGGCGTTGAGGATCGTCCAGCTTACCGGTATATTGACACATCAGACGGGAGTGCCGGCTCAGAGAAAGGATGCTCCAAGCGAGCCAACAACAAACGAAGTCAACTCGAGTCAATCCGTTTGCCATAAAAGCTTTGAGTTTTGCAAGCTGAGAGGCAAACCGTGGCTGGTCTGAGGAGCTAAGACGCTGTGGTAGCGGATGATCTTCTGGAAGGCGATGTTCGCGATAACCCGGTAGTGGGTTCTCCCCTTCAGGCGAAGTATCTCGGCAATAGAACCAAGATTTGTTCCAATCCTTGGGGTGAGTATGGAGAGCACCGTGAGGAAAGACCGCGTCTCTTCTCATTTGAATGCTAACCCCACCAAGTTCTTGATGAGGTCCGCCAGTAAAGTCAGTTCGCCGGTTCAAATGAAAGAAATCCCAGAACAAGTCGACTGATGGCTCCTCTTGAGGATACACCTCTGAGAAAACTTGGAAATCGCAGATGTTTGATATCGAATTTGGACCTATGTCCTGAGGATGAAGTTGAAAAGCGGCAAGCACGTCCCAGAAGAACTTTGAACCGGGAGGGCTAAAGCCCTGGGTCATATGATCAAAGAAAACAATAATTTCTCCCTCTTTGGGAGTAGGGGGGCATTCATTTCCGGGGGCCCGCCATTTCAGAACTGCTCGAGGACCCAGAATGCCAATTGAAGCAGCTTTAACTAAATCCTCTTCCGTGATGATGGAAGGAACCCAGTCGCAAGAAACGAACTGCTTGGCAGACATATTAGCAGAAGGAAAGTGCTGAAAAGGTGAAGTATAAAATCCGGATTATTTAAGTACAGAGGCATAAACCGGATCATATATGCAAGATCACATCGACGGTTTAGACAAGGGACTAATTGAAGGAAATATGCCCTAGAGGCAATAATAAAGATGTTATTTGTATTTCCTTATATCATGATAAATGTCTTTTATTCATGCTAGAATTGTATTAACCGGAAACTTAGTACATGTGTGGATACATAGACAAAACAGTATGTCCCTAGTATGCCTCTACTAGACTAGCTCATTGATCAAAGATGGTTATGTTTCCTAGCCATAGACATGAGTTGTCATTTGATCAACGGGATCACATCATTAGGAGAATGATGTGATGGACAAGACCCATCCGTTAGCATAGCACTATGATCGTTTAGTTTTACTGCTATTGCTTTCTTCATGACTTATACATGTTCCTATGACTATGAGATTATGCAACTCCCGAATACCGTAGGAACACCTTGTGTGCTATCAAACGTCACAACGTAACTGGGTGACAATAAAGATTCTCTACAGGTGTCTCCGAAAGTATTCATGGTGCTCGCATAGATCAAGATTAGGATTTGTCACTCCGAGTGTCGGAGAGGTATCTCTGGGCCCTCTCGGTAACACCCATCACAATAAGCCTTGCAAGCAAAAAGACTAATGAGTTAGTCACGAGATGATGTGTTACGGAACGAGTAAAGAGACTTGCAGGTAAAGAGATTGAACTAGGTATAGAGATACCGACGATCGAATCTCGGGCAAGTAACATACCGATGACAAAAGGAACAACGTATGTTGTTATGCGGTTTTGACCGATAAAAGATCTTCGTAGAATATGTAGGAGCCAATATGAACATCCAGGTTCCGCTATTGGTTATTGACCGGAGATGAGTCTCGGTCATGTCTACATAGTTCTCGAACCCGTAGGGTCCGCACGCTTAACGTTTGATGACGATCGGTATTATGAGTTTATGAGTTTTGATGTACCGAAGGTAGTTCGGAGTCCCGGATGAGATCAGGACATGACGAGGAGTCTCGGAATGTCCGAGACATAAAGAATGATATATTGGACGACTATATTCGGACACCGGAAGTGTTCCGGAAAAGTTTCGGATTCAACTGGATTGCCGGAGAGGGTTACCGGAACCCCCTACGAGGGGGGATGGTCCATAGTGGGCCTTGAGGAAAGGAGAGAGGCAGCCCATAGAGGCTGGCCGGTGCCCCACCTAGGGATCCTAGTTGGACTAGGATTGGGGGGGCGCCACCTCTCCCTCTTTTCCTTTCCCTCTCTTCCTTCTTGATGGACTCCTACTAGGAATAGGATTGCAATCCTATTCCTTGTAGGATGGCCCTAGCCGCACCATAGGAGGCCGGCCGGCCCTCCCCTCTTGCTCCTTTATATACGGGGGCAGGGGGTCACCCAAAGACACACAAGTTGAATTGTTCCAGCCATGTGCGGTGCCCCCCTCCACAGAAACACACCTCGGTCATACCATCGCAGTACTTAGGAGAAGCCCTGCACCGGTAGATACATCATATCCGTCACCACGCTGTCGTGCTGACGAAACTCTCCCGTGAAGCTCAACTGGATCAAGAGCTCGTGGGACGTCATCAAGCTGAACATCTGCTGAACGCGGAGGTGCCGTACGTTCGGTGCTTGATCGGTTGAATCGCGAAGAAGTTCGACTACATCAACCGCGTCACTTGACGCTTCCGCTTCCGGTCTACGAGGGTACATAGACACACTCTTCCCTCTCGTTGCTATGCATCTGGTAGATAGATCTTGCGTGATCGTAGGAAAATTTTAAAATACTACGTTCCCCAACACTAATGGCATTACTAACCCGGAAGTAAGCAGGAAACGAGCTACTACCGGTTTATGACAACAAAAGAAAGAAGCTAAACCATCATGTTCATGGTTGAAGCGTGGCAGAAGCAATGTATGACCGACTAAACCGGCGAGTATCTTACAGATCTATAAGGACGAAGAAACAGGTTTGTACAGAAAGCTAAGGTAGCATTATAAGATGATCCCTTACTAAATTTCAAGGTATAAGTGTTCTCCCTGAGTATGCACCGTTGCGAAAGTTCGTCGTGCCGAGACACCACGTGATGATCGGGTGTGATAAGCTCTACGTTCAAATACAACGGGTGTAAGCCAGTTTTGCACACGCGGAATACTCGGGTTAAACTTGACGAGCCTAGCATATGCAGATATGGCCTCGGAACACTGGAGACCGAAAGGTCGAGCGTGAATCATATAGTAGATATGATCAACATAAGATGTTCACCATTGAAACTACTCCATCTCACGTGATGATCGGACATGGTTTAGTTGATTTGGATCACGTGATCATTTAGATGACCGGAGGGATGTCTATCTAAGTGGGAGTTCTTCAATTAATATGATTAAATTGAACTTTAATTTATCATGAACTTAGTCCTTATAGTTTTTGCATATCTATGTTGTTGTAGATCAATGGCCCGTGCTACCGTTCCTTTGAATTTTAATGCATTCCTAGAGAAAGCTAAGTTGAAAGATGATGGTAGCAATTACACGGACTGGGTCCGTAACTTGAGGATTATCCTCATTGCTGCACAGAAGAATTATGTCCTTGAAGCACCGCTAGATGACAAGCCCCCTCCGGCTAATGTAGACGCTTTGAACGTCTGGCAATCGCGGTCTGATGACTACACGATAGTTCAGTGTGCCATGCTTTACGGCTTAGAACCGGGACTTCAACGACGTTTTGAACGTCATGGACCATATGAGATGTTCCAGGAGTTGAAGTTAATATTTCAAGCAAATGCCCGGATTGAGAAATATGAGATTTCCAATAAGTTCTATAGCTGCAAGATGGAGGAGAATAGTTCTATCAGTGAACACTTGCTCAGAATGTCCGGGTACTACAATCATATGACTCAACTTGGTTGCAAAGTTGACGAGGATAGTGTTATTGATAGAGTTCTTCAATCACTGCCACCAAGCTATAAAGGCTTCGTGATGAACTATAATATGCAAGGGATGCAAAAGACAATTCCCGAGCTCTTCACTATGCTTAAGGCTGCGGAGGTAGAAATCAAAAAGGAGCATAAAGTGTTGATGGTTAACAAGACCACTAGTTTCAAGAAAAAGGGCAAGGGAAAGAAGGGGAACTTCAAGAAGAATAGCAAGACAGTTGCTACTCCCACGAAGAAACCCAAGTCTGGAGCCAAGCCTGAAACTGAGTGCTTCTACTGCAAGGGGACTGGACACTGGAAGCGGAACTGCCCCAAGTATTTGGCGGATAAGAAGGATGGGAAGGTGAACAAAGGTATATGTGATATACATGTTATTGATGTGTACCTTACTAATGCTCGTAGTAGTACCTGGGTATTTGATACCGCTTCGGTTGCTAATATTTGTAACTCGAAATAGGGACTACGGATTAAACAAAGATTGGCTAAGGACGAGGTGACGATGCGTGTGGGAAATGGTTCCAAAGTCGATGTGATCGCCGTCGGCACGCTACCTCTACATCTACCTTCGGGATTAGTTTTAGACCTAAATAATTGTTATTTGGTGCCAGCGTTGAGCATGAACATTATATCTGGATCTTGTTTGTTGCGAGACGGTTATTCATTCAAATCAGAGAATAATGGTTGTCCTATTTTTATGAATAATATCTTTTATGGTCATGCACCCTTGAAGAGTGGTCTATTCTAATTGGATCTCGATTGTAGTGATACACATATTCATAATATTGAAACCAAAAGATGCAAGGTTAATAATGATAGTGCAACTTATTTGTGGCACTGCCGTTTAGGTCATATTGGTGTAAAACGCATGAAGAAACTCCATAGTGATGGACTTTTGGAATCACTTGATTATGAATCACTTGGTGCTTGCGAACCATGCCTCATGGGCAAGATGACTAAAACTCCGTTCTCCGGAACTATGGAGCGAGCAACAGATTTGTTGGAAATCATACATACTGATGTATGTGGGCCAATGAGTGTTGAAGCTCGCGGCGGGTATCGTTATTTTCTGACCTTCACTGATGATTTGAGCAGATATGGGTATATCTACTTAATGAAGCACAAGTCTGAGACATTTGAAAAGTTCAAAGAATTTCAGAGTGAAGTAGAGAATCATCGTAACAAGAAAATAAAGTTTCTACGATCTGATCGTGGAGGAGAATATTTGAGTTACGAGTTTGGTCTTCATTTGAAACAATGTGGAATAGTTTCACAACTCACGCCACCCGGAACACCACAGCGTAATGGTGTGTCCGAACGTCGTAACCGTACTTTATTGGATATGGTGCGATCTGTGATGTCTCTTATCGATTTACCACTATCGTTTTGGGGTTATGCTTTAGAGACAGCTGCATTCACGTTAAATAGGGCACCATCTAAATCTGTTGATACGACACCTTATGAACTGTGGTTTGGCAAGAAACCAAAGTTGTCGTTTCTTAAAGTTTGGGGCTGCGATGCTTATGTGAAAAAGCTTCAACCTGATAAGCTCGAACCCAAGTCAGAGAAATGTGTCTTCATAGGATACCCAAAAGAGACTATTGGGTACACCTTCTATCACAGATCCGAAGGCAAGATATTCGTTGCTAAGAATGGATCCTTTCTAGAGAAGGAGTTTCTCTCGAAAGAAGTGAGTGGGAGGAAAGTAGAACTTGATGAGGTAATTGTACCTTCTCCTGAATTGGAAAGTAGTACATCACAGAAAATTGTTCCAGTGATTCCTACACCAATCAGTGAGGAAGTTAATGATGATGATCATGAAACTTCAGATCAAGTTTCTACTGAACGTCGTAGATCAACCAGAGTACGTTCCGCACCAGAGTGGTACGGCAACCCAGTTCTGGAAATCATGTTACTAGACCATGATGAACCTACGAACTATGAGGAAGCGATGATGAGCCCAGATTCCGCAAAATGGCTTGAGGCCATGAAATCTGAGATGGGATCCATGTATGAGAACAAAGTGTGGACTTTGGTTGACTTGCCCGATGATCGGCAGGCCATCGAAAATAAATGGATCTTCAAGAGGAAGACCGACGCAGACGGTAATGTTACTGTTTACAAAGCTCGACTTGTTGCGAAAGGGTTTCGACAAGTTCAAGGAGTTGACTATGATGAGACTTTCTCACCTGTAGCGATGCTTAAGTCTGTCCGAATCATGTTAGCAATTGCCGCATTTTATGATTATGAAATCTGGCAAATGGATGTCAAAACTCCATTCCTGAATGGATATTTCAAAGAAGAGTTGTATATGATGCAACCAGAAGGTTTTGTCGATCCAAAAGGAGCTAACAAAGTATGCAAGCTCCAGCGATCCATCTATGGACTGGTGCAAGCATCTCGGAGTTGGAATATACGCTTTGATGAGGTGATCAAAGCTTATGGTTTTATACAAACTTTTGGAGAAGCCTGTATTTACAAGAAAGTGAGTGGGAGCTCTGTAGCATTTCTAATATTATATGTGGATGACATATTGCTAATTGGAAATGATATAGAATTTCTGGATAGCATAAAAGGATACTTGAATAAGAGTTTTTCAATGAAAGACCTCGGTGAAGCTGCTTATATATTAGGCATCAAGATCTATAGAGATAGATCAAGACGCTTAATTGGACTTTCACAAAGCACGTACCTTGATAAGATTTTGAAGAAGTTCAAAATGGATCAGTCAAAGAAAGGGTTCTTGCCTGTATTACAAGGTATGAAGTTGAGTAAGACTCAATGCCCGACCACTGCAGAAGATAGAGAGAAAATGAAAGTCATTCCCTATGCCTCAGCCATAGGATCTATCATGTATGCAATGCAGTGTACCAGACCTGATGTGTGCCTTGCTATAAGTTTAGCGGGGAGGTACCAAAGTAATCCAGGGGTGGATCACTGGACAGCGGTCAAGAACATCCTGAAATACCTGAAAAGGACTAAGGATATGTTTCTCGTGTATGGAGGTGACAAAGAGCTCGTCGTAAACGGTTACGTCGATTCTAGCTTTGACACTGATCCGGATGACTCTAAGTCACAAACCGGATATGTATTTTTATTGAACGGTGGAGCTGTCAGTTGGTGCAGTTCCAAGCAGAGCGTCGTGGCGGGATCTACGTGTGAAGCGGAATACATAGCTGCTTCGGAAGCAGCAAATGTAGGAGTCTGGATGAAGGAGTTCATATCCGATCTAGGTGTTATACCTAGTGCATCGGGTCCAATGAAAATCTTTTGTGACAACACTGGAGCAATAGCCTTGGCGAAGGAATCCAGGTTTCACAAGAGAACAAAACACATCAAGAGACGCTTCAATTCCATCCGCGATCTAGTCAAGGAGGGAGACATAGAGATTTGCAAAATACATACGGATCTGAATGTTGCAGACCCGTTGACTAAACATCTTCCACGGGCAAAACATGATCAGCACCATGACTCCATGGGTGTGAGGATCATCACTTTGTAATCTAGATTATTGACTCTAGTTCAAGTGGGAGACTGAAGGAAATATGCCCTAGAGGCAATAATAAAGATGTTATTTGTATTTCCTTATATCATGATAAATGTCTTTTATTCATGCTAGAATTGTATTAACCGGAAACTTAGTACATGTGTGGATACATAGACAAAACAGTATGTCCCTAGTATGCCTCTACTAGACTAGCTCATTGATCAAAGATGGTTATGTTTCCTAGCCATAGACATGAGTTGTCATTTGATCAACGGGGTCACATCATTAGGAGAATGATGTGATGGACAAGACCCATCCGTTAGCATAGCACTATGATCGTTTAGTTTTACTGCTATTGCTTTCTTCATGACTTATACATGTTCCTATGACTATGAGATTATGCAACTCCCGAATACCGTAGGAACACCTTGTGTGCTATCAAACGTCACAACGTAATTGGGTGATCATAAAGATGCTCTACAGGTATCTCCGAAAGTATTCGTGGTGCTGGCATAGATCAAGATTAGGATTTGTCACTCCGAGTGTCGGAGAGGTATCTCTGGGCCCTCTCGGTAACACCCATCACAATAAGCCTTGCAAGCAAAAAGACTAATGAGTTAGTCACGAGATGATGTATTACGGAACGAGTAAAGAGACTTGCCGGTAACGAGATTGAACTAGGTATAGAGATACCGACGATCAAATCTCGGGCAAGTAACATACCGATGACAAAAGGAACAACGTATGTTGTTATGCGGTTTTGACCGATAAAAGATCTTCGTAGAATATGTAGGAGCCAATATGAACATCCAGGTTCCGTTATTGGTTATTGACCGGAGATGAGTCTCGGTCATGTCTACATAGTTCTCGAACCCGTAGGGTCCGCACGCTTAACGTTTGATGACGATCGGTATTATGAGTTTATGAGTTTTGATGTACCGAAGGTAGTTCGGAGTCCCGGATGAGATCACGGACATGACGAGGAGTCTCGGAATGTCCGAGACATAAAGAATGATATATTGGACGGAGAGGGTTACCGGAACCCCCTACGAGGGGGGATGGTCCATAGTGGGCCTTGAGGAAAGGAGAGAGGCAGCCCATAGAGGCTGGCCGGTGCCCCACCTAGGGATCCTAGTTGGACTAGGATTGGGGGGGCGCCACCTCTCCCTCTTTTCCTTTCCCTCTCTTCCTTCTTGATGGACTCCTACTAGGAATAGGATTGCAATCCTATTCCTAGTAGGATTGCCCTAGCCGCACCATAGGAGGCCGGCCGGCCCTCCCCTCTTGCTCCTTTATATACGGGGGCAGGGGGGCACCCAAAGACACACAAGTTGAATTGTTCCAGCCATGTGCGGTGCCCCCCTCCACAGAAACACACCTCGGTCATACCATCGCAGTACTTAGGAGAAGCCCTGCATCGGTAGATACATCATATCTGTCACCACGCCGTCGTGCTGACGAAACTCTCCCGTGAAGCTCAACTGGATCAAGAGCTCGTGGGACGTCATCAAGCTGAACGTGTGCTGAACGCGGAGGTGCCATACATTCGGTGCTTGATCGGTTGAATCGCGAAGAAGTTTGACTACATCAACCGCGTCACTTGACGCTTCCGCTTCCGGTCTACGAGGGTACGTAGACACACTCTTCCCTCTCGTTGCTATGCATCTGGTAGATAGATCTTGCGTGATCGTAGGAAAATTTTAAAATACTACGTTCCCCAACACTAATGGCATTACTAACCCGGAAGTAAGCAGGAAACGAGCTACTACCGGTTTATGACAACAAAAGAAAGAAGCTAAACCATCATGTTCATGGTTGAAGCGTGGCAGAAGCAATGTATGACCGACTAAACCAGCGAGTATCTTACAGATCTATAAGGACGAAGAAACAGGTTTCTACAGAAAGCTAAGGTAAAAAAGATCTATGCGGTAAGGAAAAGAGGAAGTTTATGCAGGTCTATTACAGAAGAACCGCGGGAGTCTTATACAGAGCAAATGGATCTAAGGGTGAACTGAGAAGTATAGATCTAAGCATAAAGTTACGAAACAGGAGCAAGTTTCGAAGATAAATCTAAAGGTTAAAACTACTACGAGCATGGCGTATAGGATGAACAGCCGAAGCTTTTTAAGGTTTAATGGCGGAGGCATGGAAGAACCCTAAGCTACAGATCTACAGCGAGGGAAAAAGAGATACCTGAGGCAGAAGAAAATGTCAGGCGGCGAGTTATCTGGTCGCGTTCAGGTTGATGCAGCGGCCGGACTTGCGGGCGACGGCGAGCTCGACGGACGGCGGCGGAAGCTCGGGTACGAAGACGGAGGAAGAAGAAGCGGAAGGGAAAAGAGATGAGCCTCAGCAGTATTTATAGGCCGAGGAGAGACGAAACGGTAAGCGCGGGATTTGAGGAAGAAAGAGATTGGATAAGGATTCCCTGTCACCTCGATTCTCGGGATGGCCTTTAAAGCAAAGATAATAAACAGCCGTGTGCGATAAATGTGGAAGTGATGTCATGGTCGAATCAAACGATTTTCAAGGATGACGTCACAACCGGTCTACAAAAACTGAGAAGATACAAGAAATAGAATTATGCAAGACTGAGAAGACTGATATGAACAAGTTCAAATCATTCTGGGGCCTAATGTCAGGGATATTATTAGCAGGTGTAAACCGGCTAGAATAAACCGGATTGTGATGATATAGTTGTATAATTGTAAAGCTCGGTAGAGGTTACGCCCCATGAAGGCTTAGGGCCCATGTATAGAGTTACGGTTTGTAAACCGTCTTATCAGTAACTTGAGAGACAAGGAAGAAAGAGCGGAGACCGAGGCGGACACAAATATGAGCCGGCCCCGGGACTCTGTAAACCGGACCGGGCGTCGCCTCTATATAAAGGGACGACCCGGCGACGGTTCAAGGACAAGAAACAACCCGTCGAGACACAGGCAAGCGATCCGCTTCCTGTTCATCGACGCCCAAGCAATACCAAACCAAACTAGACGTAGGCTTTTACCTTCATCGAAGGGGCCGAACTAGTATAAACCCTCTGTGTCCTTTGTGTGCTTTTAACCCCTTCAAGCTAACCCGTGCGATGGTTCCATCACTAAGTCCGTTAAACCGGACATCTTCCGTGCTAATTCCATGACAGTACGTGTAAGGTCGGTCCGGGCCGCTTCATCCCATGATGTCGCCGAATCAAGATAAGACTAGTAGCGGCAAGAGAATTGAACAAATCTACGCCCACAACTGCTTTGTGTTCTACTCGTGCAAGATACTATGCATAGACCTAGCTCTGATACCACTGTTGGGGAACGTAGCAGAAATCAAAAAATTTATACGCTTCACCAAGATCAATCTATGGAGTCATCTAGCAACGAGGGAGAGGGGAGTGCATCTACATACCCTTGTAGATCGCGAGCGGAAGCATTCAAGAGAACGTGGATGATAGAGTCGTACTCGTCGTGATCCAAATCACCGATGATCCTAGCGCCGAACGGACAGCACCTCCGCGTTCAACACACGTACGGAGCAGCGACGTCTCCTCCTTCTTGATCCAGCAAGGGGGGAGGAGAAGTTGATGGAGATCCAGCAGCACGACGGCGTGGTGGTGGATGTAGCGGTATTCCAGCAGGGCTTCGCTAAGCAGCACTAGAGGAGGAACGGGTGTCACGGGACGGAGAGGGAGGCGCCAGGGCATGGGGTGCCGCTGCCCTCCCCCCCACTATATATAGGGGCCCTGGGGGGCGCCGGCCCTAGGATATCTGATCTCCAAGGGGGGGCGGCGGCCAGGGGGGACTTGCCCCCCAAGTCATGTGGGGCGCCCCCCACCCCTAGGGTTTCCAACCCTAGGCGCAGGGGAGGCCCATGGGGGGCGCGCCATCCCACTATGGGCTGGTTCCCCTCCTACTTCAGCCCATGGGGCCCTCCAGGATAGGTGGCCCCACTCGGTGGACCCCCGGGACCCTTCCGGTGGTCCCGGTACAATACCGGTGACCCACGAAACTCTCCCGGTGGCCGAAACTGGACTTCTTATATATAATTCTTTACCTCCGGACCATTCTGGAACTCCTCGTGGTGTCCGGGATCTCATCCGGGACTCCGAACAACTTTCGGGTTACCGCATACTTATATCTCTACAACCCTAGCGTCACCAAACCTTAAGTGTGTAGACCCTACGGGTTCGGGAGACACGTAGACATGACCGAGATGACTCGCCGGCCAATAACCAACAGCGAGATCTGGATACCCATGTTGGCTCCCACATGCTCCTCGATGATCTCATCGGATGAACCACGATGTCAAGGATTCAATCAATCCCGTATGCAATTCCCTTTGTCTATCGGTATAGTACTTGTCCGAGATTCGATCGTCGGTATACCGATACCTTGTTCAATCTCGTCATGGCAATTCTCTTTACTCGTTCCGTAATACATCATCCCATGACCAACACCTTAGTCACATTGATCTCATTATGATGATGTCTTACCCAATGGGCCCAGAGATACCTCTCCGTCATACGGAGTGACAAATCCCAGTCGTGGTTCGTGCCAACCCAATAGAAACTTTTGGAGATATCCGTAGTGTACCTTTATAGCCACCCAGTTACTTGTGACGTTTGGCATACCCAAACTATTCCTACGGTATCCGGGAGTTGCACAACCTCATGGTCTAAGGAAAAGATACTTGACATTGAAAAAGCTTTAGCATACGAACTACTCGATCTTGTGCTTGGCTTATGATTGGGTATTGTCCATCACATCATTCTCCTAATGATGTGATCCTGTTATCAATGACATCCAATGTCCATGGTCAGGAAACCGTAACCATCTGTTGATCAACGAGCTAGTAACTAGAGGTTTACCAGGGACATGTTGTGGTCTATGTATTCACACATGTATCACGGTTTCCGGATAATACAATTCAAGCATGAATAATAGACAATTATCATGAACAAGGAAATATAATAATAACCATTTTATTATTGCCTCTAGGGCATATTTCCAACAGTCTAAAGCAACCGGTGTTGGAGACGTCAGAACGCGACACAACCCAACTTGAATGGAAGATGACCTTGGTGACGAACTTGAGATGTCGCGCATGGAGCTTCCCAAAAATCTAATTCGCCCTCTCCAGGTGCAGGATTACAAAAGCGGGAGGTTTCTGAGATATGCTTCCTGCCATCGTTGGGGTGCGTAGACAATTGTGGAGGCACAAGTTGCGATGAGGAAAAACCCTAGCATGTTTGGGTGTGTCTTTGACCCTGGCCGATAAGTCGTACATATAGGAGAACCCATATCGTGCCGCGATAAAGATCTCAAACCGACTTGATTTTCAAGTTGTAAACTTACCGAACAAGATAAGAATTAACTCATCCGCTAGGAAAGAAAAAATTAAAACAACAAAAGGAAGTTGCACTCCTGCATGGCCAAGGACCGGATTTCTGCGGACTTATCACATCATGTCACATGCCCGCGCCCTTCGCTTCGGCCAGGCCAGGCCAGGTGAACGGGTGTTTTGTTCTCCTTTTCTCCCCGTACCCATCACTTAGTGGAGTGGGGTGACTCCACTATTTAATTTGGTCTCACACCTCCTCCTCTGCCTCCGAGGTGGGACTAAAGCACCTCCACTTGTCATTTATACATTGGCCTTTGAGATTTACATTAGGAATTTCAGTAAGTCTTCATGGGCCAAGCCCGTTTATTCAAACACAACTAGCAGCGCCGATCTCAACATCTTACTCTGCTGATCACAACATTCGGTTGGAGCGGCCCTATATGTCGCAGCACCTTGAGTCACCGGTCCAACATTTCGCGCAAACGATCCCAGCATCCGGTCGTCGCAGTAACATTACGTGATCACCGCCCTGATAGCACCTGGCTACCACAGTTGCAGCACGGTGCGCACCAGCAGTCACTGTTGTGATAGCACAAGTTCGCTACGGTTGCAACACAGGGTGGCACCAGTGGACTCCTTCGTCGTTGAAGGACCTTGTCAGCTAGCCTGCTTGTTGCAGCGCGTCCACCGGCCGACGCATTCAACAACCACCCCACTACAAAACTCATGATCATTAGTGACGAAATACCTCATGACGGGGAAAGAACCGTCACCCAAGATCATTTTCGATGGCAGTGTCGGTCACAAACTGATGCCGGCCCAACTTATTTGGTGACGGTTTGACCTGATTTTAGATGACACAATTGAGCGTGACAAGACACGTGCCTATTTGGTGACAATTTCAAATATCATCGAAAATGTTGGACGGGTTAGAGAAAAGACTGATAATCTAAATCAGTTTTGCCTATAACATGAAATCCTCTTATTAGAATCTGGTTGGTACGTGCTTTTGCTCCGACTCTCTAGACCGATGCCGCCTCCTCTTCCTCCTCCATAAAAAGCTAGGGTTTTTGCCTCCCGTCGATGCCGCCGCAGGTCCGCCTCCTCTCTGGTGGCCTTAGGGCCATGGGGATGCGGTGGATCTCAGCAATGGTCGGCGGGAGGGCTCCGTTTTAATCGTTTCTTTCAGTTTTGCTAGGGTTTGTGTCCTGCTCAGAAAGACGAGACGGCGGCGTCTCCCTGAGGATGGAATAAAGGTCTCCCCGCCTAGCCCCCGTTCCGACGATGCGTCTAGCATCGTTGGTGGGCGTGTGGAGGTGTGTCTCCGGCGAATCCATCTTTGGTGGATTTGCTCGGATCCCGTCGTTGTTCGTCTACGTTCGTGTGTCTTCGGATTGGATTTTTCTGATCTACGTTATTCTTCATCTGCAGCGGCTGCTGTTCTGGTGCGCTGGTCCTACGGGGCCTTAGCACGACGACTTCCCGACTGTCTACTACAACAAGTTGTGCCCGACTCCGTCGATGGAGGGGCGATGACGGCGGCGCGCCTTCGGCTCGCTTCAGTGTTGTTAGTTGTCGTTAGGTGGTCTACGGATCTGGATGTAATTTCTATTATTTCTGATATTCGTGGTACTGACATGATTGAAGATGAATAGATCGAAAATTTTCTCGAAAAAAAAAATCTGGTTGGTACGATCAGGGTTAGGAGCTCGAAGGTGGTCATGGGGTCGCATGTGTCGTTATGTCAGCGGGAGCGGCGGGTTTGGGCGGTGGGGTGGCTGCGTGGCTCAGGGACGATGCGGCAGTGGCGGCCGCGATGTCCGGTGGTGTAGGGAATTTATCGGCCGGGCGTGGGGTGGGGTTCCCGCGGCCGTTTTTGGTCGCTTTGGTAGTGTGATTTGTTGGACCCAAATATGGGTCCTCGGTAGCAAAATTTGGAAGGCTATCCAACCCTTTTGTCGCATGCACACGATAGGTATGTTGTTAGATCCGTTTATTTCAAAGAAGGAAAAGTAAAATGTTTTTTGTCTTGGTGATGCTCTGACTGCGGGGCTAACTGCAAGTCCTCCTCGTGTGCTGACTTTCTTACTGACGGATTAGGCTAGTCAGTAGTACTGTACTACTAGTACTACTAATCAGTACACGGCACTCGATCTGTCACCTATACAGCCATGGGAACGGATCTTCTGATGTTGATCTTCCGGATCTTCCTTGCTTAAACCCAGACAGGAGACGACCAGCAGCTTTCTTGTGTTTGATTAGTCTACCAGCAGATACAGTCATGCAGATTGGTGAGCACCAACCTGTGCACGTCTCAGTCGGAGATCAATATAGTACTGTATGTGTGTAGCGTACATTACATGCTATTCCGGGTACTTTGTGCATGCAGCCAAAGTTAGACGAGAAATGTATACCCTGTGTTCGATTTGTCCTGCGAAAAAATGCACTCCCTCCAATTCAGAATAAGTCTCGTTGTTTCAGTAACCATTCTACCACTTGAGTTGTCACTACCCACTCAAGGCTCCTTTGATTCAAAGGATTTTCGTAGAAACTTTGTAGGATTAGAATCCTTAGGAATCTACAAATCGTTCCTATATTGGTTATTTGATTCGTAGAATTGAATCTCGTAGGTATTTTTTCTAACGATTTTTTGTACTACTTCGAATAGAATTTATAGAATCCACTCAATTTTGTTAAAGAATACTTTTTTTTTTATGATGCAATCAAACAAATCAAAATCATGTAGGATTGAGATGAACATGCCATGTCAAACCTATGCTTTTTCTATTCCCGCGATTTTAGAATCCTACGAATAAAAGAGGTCCTCAAAGGTTTCAGCAATTCGATTAACCGCGTCAGATTTAGTTCCTTGAAATGAGATGCCAGGAGGAAATTAATCGCCGCCACCGCATCGAAAATAGGTTCAGGTCAGTATCGTTCGCCTGCTTCAGCATAACTGGAGCTGCTTCTTGCGCTAACGACAACGGGTATCAACAGTCGTGGTATTGGGTTGGCGTAGATTAATTATTGTGAAGCATCGTTTGCTGCCATTAGCTAAGCTCTCGCGTGAGATTGCGATGCAACACGTACGTACATCTGATGTAATTCCCAGCACATAGACCCTCATTTCATAACCGATTGGAGCGACCTGCCGTGTGGCTGGCAGAGACACATTCCCTCATTTGATTTGACTCGGTAATAAGCAGTCGGTAGTAGCTTAGCTTAGCAAAACCGGCACATGCATGCATACGTATATGTGACCAATCTCCACCTCACCACTAGGCCACGTGGTCACATCTCACACTCACACACGCCCATGCACATGTCCCATGCTACCTTAACATTCCATTTGTCTCCATATTTCCTCTTGACTTAGCTAGCTAGCATAGCATGTGCGAATTAAGATGGTGTTATAGTGGATCGGTATGCGCAGTTACCAGTCGCCATTAGCAACGTGTGTTCGTTCGTACGTACCTACCTCCTTTTCACCATCTGCTTCTAAGGATTCGTTCGTACCTACGTACATGTTGAAAGGAAAATCAATTCACAGAGAAGGAAACCTGACTTGAACGCTGGGGTATCGCAGAATTATTGCAACATCACATGGGCCTTGCAGATGATGGAACTTGACTGCTCAAAACAATTGGGTAATTCAGCGTGTCCTTCTGAATTCGCTGATGGTTTGATGGTGTCGAGGAGGAGCCAATTTGGCTTGGACGTCGTAATTTTGATAGGCATTTTTTTAGTCGCGAAACCACAAGATCTAACTAGTTCAAAGCATCTCCAGCCGCGTCCTCAAGATGCCTCCCAGGCCGTTTTTTTTAACGCCGACGCCGAAAAATCGGTCCAGTCGTGCCCCCAAGACGCCGGAATCCGCCGGATCGGCCCTTTTCTGAGCCGGCGCGCCCAGGCCGAACCCGGTGCACTGGGGGGCGTATGGGGGCACCGGCGGAAGGGAAAATCGCCCGGGACCCCACTGTCAGGTGAAAAGTCACACTGATTCGCCCCGTTTTCCCCTCTCCTTCCCCGACACCTTGCCGATCCCGGCGTCGCCAGCCACCTCTCCGCCGCCGTCGCCGCTATCTCGCCGTTCTTCGCCGTGAAACAAAGAAAGATCCCCCCAGACGCCCTCTTCCCCCACTTTCCCCGAGTTCCCCTCGCCGCTCCGGCGCCCGCCGACGAGTCTGTGCACGACGCCCGCTACGTGTTTGGTGCTTTTGTCTGCCCCGGCCATGATGGACTCCGACGACCATGTAATGCCCAGGATGGGACTATATCTCCTACGTGTCGAGGCACGACTTAAAGATATAAGCCCATCCTAGAATGATCTCAAGTTTGGTATCGTTGCACAACTCATGTAAAAGAGGGATTAAATTGCAAAAGGAGATAGTTGGCTTACACTCGCCACTTCACACAATACATTACATAAGCAAGACATCATTCAAAACATCACAACCCGACTACGGGTGAAGATCCAAAAGAAAGATACCAAAACAACATAAAGCCACAGGTTAGGATCGAATCCTAGTAGAAACCACTACTGAACATCGAAACGTCACAAGCAAACGGCCACAAACTTCAACGAGCTCCTGGTGAAGCACTGATCCATCACCTGCTTCAAACTCGGCTGAACCTGCATCTGGTGTGGTGAAGTAACTGTGAGCCACAGAGGACTCAGCAATCCCGTTCCCGGGTAACAAGACTATTTAAGCCTTGGGTGAGGACAAGGCTGAATAAAGAAATATGAGGTGAAGGAACAAACAAGAGTCTGCAGCAGCAACTAGCACTAACTTACGTAAAAGAGAGCGAGAAGAGAAGTGCATCGGTCGAGAGATGATCACGAAGTGATCCTAGCTAAAGCTCAACAAACATAACCCCACCGTGTTCAACTCCCGAATCCCTATTCGGAAATTGACAGTCAAGGTACACACGCTGGTAGTGTATTGAAACATTGTGTCAAGTTATCTACAACCGGAATTAACAAGCTCCCATCTGCCACATAACCGCGGGCACGGCTTTCGAAAGTTCAAACCCTGCAGGGGTGTTCCAACTTGGCCCATCACAAGCCCACGATCCGCGAAATCGCAACTCCATAGTTGGGAAGACCCGAGTATTCTCGGAATCCCGTGCTCAAGTTAAACCGAACTAAGGTAAGGCTAATCCAGCAAATCCTCCCGGCGTGTCGACACCCTGATAGTAGCCGCGCGTATCTAAGTCTCAGGACACGACCGGATGGGCGATTCTACGGGTGGATACCAGATACCTCGGGTTGCCCCAAGGCGGCCCCGCAGAACCCCCGTTTGGGACCAACACCATCAGCGCTGGCCCCCCCTGCTATGTAGAAAAGAATCTCCAAGGAGCGTCCCCCTTATGCAAATTAATTAAATAATTAAGTTGTTATTATGAGGCAAATAGTACCAAATGTTGGGACTTGCTGGAAAAGACTTAGCACTTAGCGGTTTATCAAGGGGGTCCCATACACCCCAACCGTGTTAGGAACGCATAATCAAGGAACATAACACCGGTTTATACGGTTCCTAACGGCATGAGTGGAACAAAACACCAAGCAAAAGGCTTAGCCTTCCACCCTGCCAGTATATAGATGATTTCATTTTAAGCATTTATATAGTGTGATATGACCCAACCAAACTTCAACATGAAGCAAGCATCTTCAATCTTCACCTGCAACTAACAATGCTATAAGAGGGGCTGAGCGAAGCGTACTTAGCCAAGCAACGGTTTGCGTAGGTAGGGTGGTTAAACATGGCAATGGTTACAAGTAGGAGGCTGACAAGAAGACATGAGCATCGAGGCAAAACTATAGATCGAGACTTCTAGCAAGAGGCAAAAATAGTAATGGTATCCGGGTTCGGTCATCTTGCCTGGAATTCCACAAGGGAGAAGAACGGATCCAAGAAGAAGACGGAGCAACAGTCGAGCGGATCCTCACAACTCCGGAACGAAACCGAAGCTAACAAGAGAAGCAACTGAAAAGAAAACAAACAACGCGGTAAACACACAAGCATCAACATGGCATTCGATGCACATCCAAGTATGATGCATGTCCGGTTTAATTATGCATGGCATGGCAAAGATGCACAAACAATACTACAAGTTAAGTGGGGCTCAATATGCAACGGGTAGCATATTGACGAAACACCACATTTAATTATTTAGTTGACTCTCAATTATTTACAAGACAAGATTAAATGTTATTAACATGGCAAGAGGTGAAGCATAAAGTAAACTACACTATTTAGGCAAGTTTAAATGAGGCCGGAGAATAAAACAACATATCCGGAAAATCCCCATGAGCATGTTTATTAATTATAAGAAAACAACAATTAAACATTCAAGGTTGTTAACATGATGCGGATGACATGATTAAGTTTATGCAAGTTTTATTAAAAGGTTGATAATTAACAAGATAAGAAGCATTTGTCACCGTGGTGGAACGAAAGGGTGCCACGGCAACGATCCGAAAATGAAGCCATGCAACATATCGGTTCCGGCAACTCGTTGAGAGTCCGGTGCACAACAAAAGGTGGAGTGAACGAGTCAAACGAGATGAAAGAGGTGGGGTGATCCCGTTACCGGGTTCCCACGAGTCGGCGACGAGGCAACCGAGGAACACGACAAAAGGTGGAACGGGCACGAAGCACACACGGGAGACATTTCATACAACCACAAGCAAGCATGCATCCACGGGTCACGTCTCGGGGTTATACCTTCGCAACCATCGTTCTCGGAGGGGTTTGAGGTCGTAGTGGAAGTAGAGGAAGTAGTCGTTCCGTCGGCGGGAGTTGTACTCGGGCGACGGTAGAGGAAGTAGTGGTACTCGGCGACGGTAGACGTTCGGGCGACGGTAGACGTTTCCGTTTCCGAAGAGGTACTTGTCGCGTCGGCGTTCGTAGGGGTACTCGTGGCGACCGTGTAGTCGAACTTGACGGTCATCGTGTGTAGTCGTACTTGGCGAAGGTAGTTGTACATGTCATTTGTCGCCGTGTAGTCGTACTTGACGGGTCGTCGGCGACTCGAAGGGGTACACGGGTCGTCGTTCTCGTACGCGGTCATGGCGGTAGACGTTCTCTATTCAGGTTAACAACACCAGCAACAAAACAAAAAAAAACAAAACTACAACAGCAGGGAGACAAGGCCACGACAGCAGCAACAAAACGGTCTCAGCCACGGCGAGGAGGTTGCAGCAGCAGAAGCCATGCGGTCGGCCGGACAGAGGCAGGGGCCGTTGCGCTCGGGGCGGCCGACCCTTGCTGGAGGACGGGAAGGCGGAGGGAGGACGTCGGGCGCGGGCCATCTTGCGGGGCTCCAGGAGCTCTGGCCTTGGCGCGGGGCGCCATGGCGCTGCAGGTGAAGGCGGATGGCTCGGCGAGGAAGGGGCTCGGGCTCTCGAAGCCGCGAGGCTGGAGGGAGCGGGCGTCCTGAGGACGGGCCGCACGGGGACGTCGATGCTGGAGGGCGCCTCGGGGTCGCGGCTCCTGGCCGGCCTGGGCGCTGGGCGGCAGCCGTGCCTTGGCGAGGCGAGGGACGGCGCTCGGGGGCCGCGGGGCTCGGCCTCTGGACAAGGAGAAGGCCGGGCGAAGGAAGAGGGGCGCCGGCCTGGCAGCCTGGCCGCGCGCTAGGGAGGAGGGAGTAGATCGGCGCGAGGGATGAGGGGGTGGGGGTCGCCCGAGCGAGGGGAAGGATCGGGGTGCGGGATCGGGCAGAGAGGAAGAGCGAGAGGGACGAGAGGGAAACGGGACTTGCTCCCTGGCGGCGCGATGGGAAGGAGCGAGGGGCTGCGGGAGGTGAGTGCGAGGCGTGCTAGGGTTCGGTGGAGATGGGCTGCTGCGGGGAGAGTGGTTGGGCCAGGAGAGAGGAGGCCCAAGAGGGAGGAGAGATGGGCCAGAGAGAGAGGGAAAGGAGGAGGAGACGGGCCTGGAGGAGAGGTGAGGATAGAAGGAGGCCTAGAGGCTGGCTGCCTCTTTGCTGTTTTTTTCCCAAAATAAAGCAGAATACCACAACAAGAAAGAAAGAAGGGGGTGCTAGAAAAGGAGTTAGGGCAAGAGGTAAAATTCCCTGGACCCGCAAAATGTCAGGAATTAAAATAAAATAGTTGGGGGGGTTTTGGAGGAACCTCGAAACAACGGAAAGAATTAAGACAAGGTTTAGAAGTAGCAACTCGAAGTGGAATAAACATGGGGAATTATGCAAGTGTGTTACGGTGATTCCGAAGCCATGGAATATTTATTAATATAGCTCCATAAATATTAGGAGGCTTTTATATGTTATAAAGAGAAGTCATCTTCCCTCGATTTAAATGGGCCGAAGGTCCACACGGTTTATTTAGGTTGAGATGCAAAAATTAAAATGACATGATGGCATGATGACATGATGCAATGCAAAAAAATAAAAACACAAGCAAAAGAAACACACGGGCAACCCAGAACATCTGGAATCTTCTGGAACCTTCTGGAATCTTCTGGGACGTCGGTCTCGGGCGTCACAACTCTCCTACACTAACAGAGGATCTCGACCCGAGATCCTAGAGATATCACCGGGTAAAAACGGAAGAGGAAGAGGTAAAACAAAGTTGCTTCTTTGACAGACGAGTGAAACCAGGAACCTTGAGAGGTTGAACAAGTTGAAAGAAGAAAGCAACGGAGATGAACGAAGTTAAGAGCACTCCGGTAAAAGGAGGAACAAGGAACACAAAGAGAACCTTGTAGGTTGAAGGACATGAAACAAGAGCTTACGAACCAAAGAATATGAAACCTCAATGGTATAGTCAAGGAATAAGAATGACAGAATTTGGACAGCACTCCGTTTGAAAATGGAAGGAATTAGCAAGAACTAGCCAAGTTGAGATGATACTTGATGAAAACAACAACACACAGCCTCCGGAACAATTAAAAGAATGGCACAAGGGTAAGAAAGATTCAGACAGCACTCCGGTAAAAGGATAGTTAAAACTTGATAAGATGAGGGAACTAGAATGAAGAATACAACACTCCGGTTAAATGATAAGCAAGGTAAAGAACATGATCTCGATAAAAACGAGATGATGGTTTGGAGAGAGCAACATCACAAGCCTCCGGAATGAAAGAATAGAATATAGATCCATGAAAGAATTGAACGGATAGAAAAGACAACTTCTCCGACAAATGAATTTGAAAGAGCATCCTTACGAAGAAGGGTTGAACGGAGTTGTTGGAAATTCAACAACGAAAGAATAAGCTTGATGTGGGCTTATGGAAAACATCTCAAAATTAAGAGGTGACAACCAGCCACTAATGGAAAAAATTGATTGGATTGAGATCAACAAGGAGACGAAGAACTTATTTCACCAGAATGATAAATGAAGAACTTGGGTCATTTATAAGCACCATAATAGCAACAATCCTTAGGGAAAGTTTTAGGTGAAATACAACCCAAGATAACTCCAATGAATAGATTGAAGGGTTGAAAAGATCTCCTGAACAAAGAAAATGATGGGTTTAAATATCTCATTCTTGAAAACTCGTGAATCATGAAACATGAAGGAATTGTCAAAAATGACATACCACCATCTGAAAGATACGGGAGAAAGAATTGCAATTGGAAAGCATGATGAAGAATGCTTGAGCTCCAACAAGAATCTTGATGAAGACTTCGAGGACGAATTAAATGATGATGAACCACCATGAGAACTCCGGTAACAAAAGGGATGAGAAGTGAAAGATGAAAAGAATAAGATTCAAAGGCCTGCGATGAATTAGATGGAGCTTTGAAATGATAAAATTGAAACAACATGGATCTCCGGAAAACAAGATAAGGAATTTAGAACCGAGAATATGATATGATGAACAAGCTCCAGGCAAAAGAATTAAATCACCTTGAAGGAGTAAGAATAAGAATTATGTTATGCATCTCCTTCACCAATTTAAATTGATGACAACCAAAGGATTTGGCATACTACTTATTCTCGTTGGAAAGAATTAAGAGAGAGATCTAGGAGAAGCTTGGTAAATCTTCAACGAACCACCGGTAGGATTATGAAAAGAACGAGTGAATTAAAACGATAACAACGGAAGGGTAATCTTGAAAGAACCACCGTAAAAATATGGAGACGAACGAAGAGGCATCAATGAAGAATAATTGGAGGACGAAGTTGAAAACTGAGAACGAAGAAATACTCTGAAATGATGGCCTTCGGAGGAACACAAAGAAAAGAATTCATGAAATGCTCCGGACGGTTATCAAAACGATAATGAGGATGGCATGAAGCTAGAACCACGAATCTTCAAGAGAAGGGCCAAGATTTTTAAGAGAAACACTTCTCCGGTCTTCAAATGTTGATAATGAAGACGAGAAATGCCATAAGAATTGTTGAGCACTCCGGAATGAAGAATTAAAAGATGGAAGGTGGAGCTAAAGATGGAAATAATTGAAAACAAGCTTGGAGAAGGCATGTGACTGATGGAGATCATTCTTACGTCACACTTTGAAAAGAATTTGCGAATAACTCCGGAAAAAGACGAGTCAGGTAAGATCCTGGGAAAAGACCTGTGGGTTAGGGCCCACTCAAAGAAAATCACCGTTGGAAAAGATTGCTTAAGAGATATTGCACCGGTTGAATTAAATGGCTTGGATGAGATATCAATCTCAAAATAGCTTGAATGGATTAAGAATGGAATTATGAATCTTCAGCACTCCGGATAAGAATAACAAGAGGAGAATGATTAATTGGTGCACCGGAATAAGAAAGCATTGTGAAAAGAGGAAAAAGGATAAGATCAACACCAAAATCTTGAATTACATCCACCTGAAGAATTAGAGAACAAAAGAATGATGAACTTGAAGCTCTTGAGCATCTTCACGATACATCACCGGATAAGAACATTGAAGGAAAAGAATGAAGAGACATCCCATGAATAAAATGGATACTTCATTTGAGAATTCTGGCTCAATGCAGAAAAGGGTGGGAGGGTGGGGGAAAACAAAGACAACTTGGGATGAATGAAACAGACAAATCCACAGATTTCTCAACGGCGTCCGTATGGAATAACTTGAAGAGAAGGCACACCGGTTGAACAGGATTTAACAAGACCATCTCGATGATTAAGAAGGACTAGCACTCCCATAGAAATATGAGAACACCGATTAAGAAAGGTGTGGAATCAACTTTTGACAACGAAGCAACTCGAATACCAGAATCAAAACAAGAACAAAGGATAGATATGCAACATGATCTTCACAATATCATCCGAACAGAGAATTGAACGAATGAGTTCTGCAGGTACATCACTTGACGAGAAGCCACTTGGAGAACAAAAGATAAATAAAAAGGAACAAGGATCAGATAGAACAAATACAAGATAGAAGTTTCGTTCGACATCTTCGTGCTGAAAGCTCATGGAGCGTGTTACGAAAGGGTTTTGCAATCCCCGGATCAGCATAGCCAAGGACCCTTTAAGATGCAACTCCCGATCAGAACAAGTCCATAAAACCACTTCACTCAATGTAGAACCCCAAACTTCATATCGTGCATCCGTTGGAAGAATGCCTAGAACTACTAGATGAACCCACCTATAGATTTCCGAAAGTTTCCAGTTATGCAATCAGGTGTTGGGGATACACGGGAAGCACCGCGCAATCAACTCTAAACCTACATCCAGGTGTATCCATCCTTCAACACATAACCAGTCTTTCTCGGAAACTGTTTACCTCGGACCTTCGAAAAGCATCCACTATAACAAGCTATGGCAATACTCTCGAACTACCTCCCCAGTACTGGGTGATGTCGGGGTTATCTTGCCACTGGCCGTATAGGAGAGATTTTCGATGTCGGCCGTCTTAAGTATTTAGTACTGCCGCGATATACTTGTTACAATGATACCTCGAAGCTCAACTCCTCGGTAACAGGAGGCATCGAGAACAATATCCTTGTCACAAGAACATCGAAACAATCCCAGAATACTCGCGAGATCCTAAAAAAAAATTTGGTGCAATTTTTGAAAGTAGAAGAGAAAAGAGTAATCGTCAGGAGTCCTCACCAGAGAGAAAGGGGATGAGAAGCAAAGAAAATCCTACTCTCCGATATATATAGGACTCAAAAAGTTTTCAGTGTGTGCCTAGACTCAACCGTCAACGACTCGATCAATCAGTGGGGCTTCTAGGTCGGAGAAGGCTCTGAATACCAACTTGTAATGCCCAGGATGGGACTATATCTCCTACGTGTCGAGGCACGACTTAAAGATATAAGCCCATCCTAGAATGATCTCAAGTTTGGTATCTTTGCACAACTCATGTAAAAGAGGGATTAAATTGCAAAAGGAGATAGTTGGCTTACACTCGCCACTTCACACAATACATTACATAAGCAAGACATCATTCAAAACATCACAACCCGACTACGGGTGAAGATCCAAAAGAAAGATACCAAAACAATATAAAGCCACAGGTCAGGATCGAATCCTAGTAGAAACCACTACTGAACATCGAAACGTCACAAGCAAACGGCCACAAACTTCAACGAGCTCCTGGTGAAGCACTGATCCATCACCTGCTTCAAACTCGGCTGAACCTGCATCTGGTGTGGTGAAGTAACTGTGAGCCACAGAGGACTCAGCAATCCCGTTCCCGGGTAACAAGACTATTTAAGCCTTGGGTGAGGACAAGGCTGAATAAAGAAATATGAGGTGAAGGAACAAACAAGAGTCTGCAGCAGCAACTAGCACTAACTTACGTAAAAGAGAGCGAGAAGAGAAGTGCATCGGTCGAGAGATGATCACGAAGTGATCCTAGCTAAAGCTCAACAAACATAACCCCACCGTGTTCAACTCCCGAATCCCTATTCGGAAATTGACAGTCAAGGTACACACGCTGGTAGTGTATTGAAACATTGTGTCAAGTTATCTACAACCGGAATTAACAAGCTCCCATCTGCCACATAACCGCGGGCACGGCTTTCGAAAGTTCAAACCCTGCAGGGGTGTTCCAACTTGGCCCATCACAAGCCCACGATCCGCGAAATCGCAACTCCATAGTTGGGAAGACCCGAGTATTCTCGGAATCCCGTGCTCAAGTTAAACCGAACTAAGGTAAGGCTAATCCAGCAAATCCTCCCGGCGTGTCGACACCCTGATAGTAGCCGCGCGTATCTAAGTCTCAGGACACGACCGGATGGGCGATTCTACGGGTGGATACCAGATACCTCGGGTTGCCCCAAGGCGGCCCCGCAGAACCCCCGTTTGGGACCAACACCATCAGCGCTGGCCCCCCCTGCTATGTAGAAAAGAATCTCCAAGGAGCGTCCCCCTTATGCAAATTAATTAAATAATTAAGTTGTTATTATGAGGCAAATAGTACCAAATGTTGGGACTTGCTGGAAAAGACTTAGCACTTAGCGGTTTATCAAGGGGGTCCCATACACCCCAACCGTGTTAGGAACGCATAATCAAGGAACATAACACCGGTTTATACGGTTCCTAACGGCATGAGTGGAACAAAACACCAAGCAAAAGGCTTAGCCTTCCACCCTGCCAGTATATAGATGATTTCATTTTAAGCATTTATATAGTGTGATATAACCCAACCAAACTTCAACATGAAGCAAGCATCTTCAATCTTCACCTGCAACTAACAATGCTATAAGAGGGGCTGAGCGAAGCGTACTTAGCCAAGCAACGGTTTGCGTAGGTAGGGTGGTTAAACATGGCAATGGTTACAAGTAGGAGGCTGACAAGAAGACATGGGCATCGAGGCAAAACTATAGATCGAGACTTCTAGCAAGAGGCAAAAATAGTAATGGTATCCGGGTTCGGTCATCTTGCCTGGAATTCCACAAGGGAGAAGAACGGATCCAAGAAGAAGACGGAGCAACAGTCGAGCGGATCCTCACAACTCCGGAACGAAACCGAAGCTAACAAGAGAAGCAACCGGAAAGAAAACAAACAACGCGGTAAACACACAAGCATCAACATGGCATTCGATGCACATCCAAGTATGATGCATGTCCGGTTTAATTATGCATGGCATGGCAAAGATGCACAAACAATACTACAAGTTAAGTGGGGCTCAATATGCAACGGGTAGCATATTGACGAAACACCACATTTAATTATTTAGTTGACTCTCAATTATTTACAAGACAAGATTAAATGTTATTAACATGGCAAGAGGTGAAGCATAAAGTAAACTACACTATTTAGGCAAGTTTAAATGAGGCCGGAGAATAACAACAACATATCCGGAAAATCCCCATGAGCATGTTTATTAATTATAAGAAAACAACAATTAAACATTCAAGGTTGTTAACATGATGCGGATGACATGATTAAGTTTATGCAAGTTTTATTAAAAGGTTGATAATTAACAAGATAAGAAGCATTTGTCACCGTGGTGGAACGAAAGGGTGCCACGGCAACGATCCGAAAATGAAGCCATGCAACATATCGGTTCCGGCAACTCGTTGAGAGTCCGGTGCACAACAAAAGGTGGAGTGAACGAGTCAAACGAGATGAAAGAGGTGGGGGGATCCCGTTACCGGGTTCCCACGAGTCGGCGACGAGGCAACCGAGGAACACGACAAAAGGTGGAACGGGCACGAAGCACACACGGGAGACATTTCATACAACCACAAGCAAGCATGCATCCACGGGTCACGTCTCGGGGTTATACCTTCGGAACCATCGTTCTCGGAGGGGTTTGAGGTCGTAGTGGAAGTAGAGGAAGTAGTCGTTCCATCGGCGGGAGTTGTACTCGGGCGACGGTAGAGGAAGTAGTGGTACTCGGCGACGGTAGACGTTCGGGTGACGGTAGACGTTTCCATTTCCGAAGAGGTACTTGTCGCGTCGGCGTTCGTAGGGGTACTCGTGGCGACCGTGTAGTCGAACTTGACGGTCATCGTGTGTAGTCGTACTTGGCGAAGGTAGTTGTACATGTCATTTGTCGCCGTGTAGTCGTACTTGACGGGTCGTCGGCGACTCGAAGGGGTACACGGGTCGTCGTTCTCATACGCGGTCATGGCGGTAGACGTTCTCTGTTCAGGTTAACAACACCAGCAACAAAACAAAAAAAACAAAACTACAACAGCAGGGAGACAAGGCCACGACAGCAGCAACAAAACGGTCTCAGCCACGGCGAGGAGGTTGCAGCAGCAGAAGCCATGCGGTCGGCCGGACAGAGGCAGGGGCCGTTGCGCTCGGGGCGGCCGACCCTTGCTGGAGGACGGGAAGGCGGAGGGAGGACGTCGGGCGCGGGCCATCTTGCGGGGCTCCAGGAGCTCTGGCCTTGGCGCGGGATGCCATGGCGCTGCAGGTGAAGGCGGATGGCTCGGCGAGGAAGGGGCTCGGGCTCTCGAAGCCGCGAGGCTGGAGGGAGCGGGCGTCCTGAGGACGGGCCGCACGGGGACGTCGATGCTGGAGGGCGACTCGGGGTCGCGGCTCCTGGCCGGCCTGGGCGCTGGGCGGCAGCCGTGCCTTGGCGAGGCGAGGGACGGCGCTCGGGGGCCGCGGGGCTCGGCCTCTGGACAAGGAGAAGGCCGGGCGAAGGAAGAGGGGCGCCGGCCTGGCAGCCTGGCCGCGCGCTAGGGAGGAGGGAGTAGATCGGCGCGAGGGACGAGGGGGTGGGGGGTCGCCCGAGCGAGGGGAAGGATCGGGGTGCGGGATCGGGCAGAGAGGAAGAGCGAGAGGGACGAGAGGGAAACGGGACTTGCTCCCTGGCGGCGCGACGGGAAGGAGCGAGGGGCTGCGGGAGGTGAGTGCGAGGCGTGCTAGGGTTCGGTGGAGATGGGCTGCTGCGGGGAGAGTGGTTGGGCCAGGAGAGAGGAGGCCCAAGAGGGAGGAGAGATGGGCCAGAGAGAGAGGGAAAGGAGGAGGAGACGGGCCTGGAGGAGAGGTGAGGATAGAAGGAGGCCTAGAGGCTGGCTGCCTCTTTGCTGTTTTTTTCCCAAAATAAAGCAGAATACCACAACAAGAAAGAAAGAAGGGGGTGCTAGAAAAGGAGTTAGGGCAAGAGGTAAAATTCCCTGGACCCGCAAAATGTCAGGAATTAAAATAAAATAGTTGGGGGGGTTTTGGAGGAACCTCGAAACAACGGAAAGAATTAAGACAAGGTTTAGAAGTAGCAACTCGAAGTGGAATAAACATGGGGAATTATGCAAGTGTGTTACGGTGATTCCGAAGCCATGGAATATTTATGAATATAGCTCCATAAATATTAGGAGGCTTTTATATGTTATAAAGAGAAGTCATCTTCCCTCGATTTAAATGGGCCGAAGGTCCACACGGTTTATTTAGGTTGAGATGCAAAAATTAAAATGACATGATGGCATGATGACATGATGCAATGCAAAAAAATAAAAACACAAGCAAAAGAAACACACGGGCAACCCGGAACATCTGGAATCTTCTGGAACCTTCTGGAATCTTCTGGGACGTCGGTCTCGGGCGTCACAGACCAGGAGGTGCTCGCGGCGTTGCTCGAGGAGGAAGCCGCCGCCCAGGACGAAGAACACCTCATGGTCCTCGCCGCCCTGGCCGGCTTGCTTGCCGGCGCTGCAAAGCCGAGGCGAGGCGGCTCGGCGCTGGGGCGACGGAAAGCAAAGAACCGGCATCGGCTCGAAGGCTATTGCATGCTCTACTCCGACTACTTCGCCGACGCTCCACTGCACGGCGACAAAGTTTTTCGGCGCCGTTATCGAATGGGCCGAAAGCTTTTCCTCAGGATAGTCAATGAACTCAGGGAGTACGACAACTACTTCAGGTGCAAGAAGGATTGCACCGGCACACTTGGATTCACCTCAATCCAGAAGTGCACGACAGCTATGAGAATGCTTGCATACGGGGCTCCAGGTGATTCACTCGATGACTATGGGTGCATGGCCGAGTCCACGATCATTGAGTGCACCTACAAGTTCTGCAGGGCTGTGGTGGCAGTGTTTGGACTGAGGTACTTGCGATCACCTAATGCTGAAGACACTGCTCGGATCCTGGCACAGAATGAAGCAAGAGGATTTCCTGGTATGCTTGGAAGCATCGACTGCATGCATTGGGCATGGAAGAACTACCCGTTTGCTTGGCAGGGGATGTACAAAGATGCCAAAGGAGCTTGCAGTGTGATACTTGAGGCAGTGGCCACACAGGACCTCTGGATTTGGCACGCTTTCTTTGGTATGCCAGGAACTCACAATGACATCAACGTGCTGCAGTGCTCTCCTGTTTTTGCCAAGCTCGTTGAGGGTCATTCTCCTCCGGTGAACTTCGAGATCAGTGGGCACCAATACAACAAGGGGTACTACCTAGCAGATGGCATCTATCCGAGATGGTCAACATTTGTGAAGACTATCTCAAGCCCTGTGCCAGGAGGCAAGAACTCACACTTTTCGAAGGTTCAGGAGGCTTGCAGGAAGGATGTCGAGCGAGCATTTGGCGTGCTTCAATCTCGATTTGCTGTTGTCCGGTACCCCGCTAAGACTTGGTCGAAAGATCAAATGTGTGAGATCATGACTTGTTGTGTCATTTTGCATAACATGATCATTGAGCGAGCAGGAAGAGCCAATGTTTGACACTGAACCATATTACAGGCAGGGTCCTCTTGCCCAAGTGGATCACCAGCTCCCTGCAACATGGACGACCTTCCTCAACATGCGCCAGGAGATCCCGAGACCCACAGGTGCATCATCAGCTGCAGCATGATCTAGTGGAGCACCTATGGAGGCTCAAGGGCAACGCCTAGCTCGACGTGCAATGAAATATGAGTGTTTTCTGTGAACTATGTGGTGAACTATTTGATTTTCTGTGACGATTCTAATTCCTTCTGTGATGATTTTATTTGAATGAGCGCCGAAACACGTCGACAATGGGCCGTTTTGCGTCGAAAATTGGGCCAATTCAGCGCCGAAAATGGGCTGAGAGCGCCGATACTGGGCCGATATCGACGCCTGTGGGTGACCTAAGGGGCGGCGGCTGGGAACACACTAGCACCCAAGCCTAAAAAAGCGTGGGCTCATCCCAAGCGGCGGTTTTCGGCACGTCTTGAAAGCGGAACGGCTGGAGATGCTCTCACATGGCCTAGCTATCATGAGATAACAAAGGCATCACGTAGAATTCGCCGATGGCACGTGGAGGTAACTTTGTCGTGGACGACATAATTTTCACGGACCTTTTTTAAGCTGCAGATCCAAGCTCCCGCAAAGGAGATACACCCGAGCCACTAACAAATCCAAAAGTCGCACGATTAAACAAGCCAGATTGACTTTTTTACGCTTCGGCCAGAATCGTGCAGTCCCAGTACGCATGCATGCGGCTATATATAGGACTTATGCAAAGCATGATCTAGCTAGGGCGTAATAATCTAAGTAGTAGTAGCTGTAATAGAATTCAACGGGCATGCACGTCTGGTGAATGAATCGTGCCGGTGTGTATATCATGTTCGTTGCTGAATGCCGAGCCGTCAGTGAGTTGTTAGACCATCTCCAACACCCGCGCAAAAAGACGCGCGCGGGGTAAACAGTCATTTTACCGCGTGCGGGATGGTTTCACGTGCTCCAGCGGCGGCGGAAAAAAAGGGTGCGTGGAAAAAAATTGTGCGCGCGCGGGAGAAAGTGGGCGGACGCGCGCTAGATTTGGCGCACCGCTTACGGCGCGCCTATAAATTGCGGGGCTCGCCATGCACCGTTCCAACGCTATCCACATCGCCTCGCTCCCTCTACCGCTTTCTCGCCCCGTTGCCGACGTGCCACCACCGCGCCGCCGGGGAGCTTCGGGCTACCGCGGCGTCCGCGTGCGCCCGTCCGGCACCTACTCCGCCGAGATTCGGTCGGGCGACGTGCACCTCCGTCTCGGCACCTTCGACACCGCCCACGAGGGCGCCCGCGCGTACGACCCTGCGGCGTGGCGCCCCGGCACTCCCGTTGGGAGATGAACTTTCCAGACGTGGCGATGCGGGAACGGGCACAAGAGTTGGCGCCTCCCCCGTGGCTTATCACCGACGAGGATCATCATGAGAACCGGAGACGGGAGCGCCGTCTCAGCCTGGCCGAGATGGATGAGGAAGCCATGGCGCTGTGGCGCCAACGCTTCCCGCAAGACATCATCAACGAGCATTCTTCGCCGAGAGGAGGGCGGAGAGGGAGGAGAGGAGGGTAGAGCGAGTCGCCTATCGCGAGGACAAGCGAGCGCGGAAGACGACCGCTAAATTCAACATCGCGCTAGAAGATGCGTCGTCCTGGGGCTCCAACGACGAGTGGTTCCTTGACGCCTACATTGAGACGTCGGAGGAGGACATTACCGAGGCGGAGTCCAAGTCGGAGGATGACGAGCAGTAGTAGGAGGCTATGGAACTATCTATGTATCGTAGGAGGGCGGAGTCCGAGTGGTTTAGAGGAGGTTATGGAACTATCTATATATCGTAGAAGGAGAACTATCTATGCCATGTCTTTGTTTTGGATGTTTGATATTCATTCGTGTCCAAAATGTAAAACATATGACAAGCGTCGGCTGCTCGCGCGTTGCATTTTAGCGCGTCTTCTGAAGCTACGCGCGCGCCACATTTTACTGCGGCTGCTGGAGCCAGCGCTGCGCGCCACGCCAAATCAAGCAATGGACGCTGTAAACTGATTTTTAGCACGTCGCGTGTTGGGCGGCTGTTGGAGATGCTCTTACTTGTTAGTCCGGTCGAGTCCAAGAACCGGTTCTAACCACCTGGCGCTCACCACTCGTGATGTTTCCGTGGATGAAAAAGGCAGGGATTGGTTGGTGACTCTACGGAGTTCTCATCCACCACGCATGAGTCGTGCAGGAGGCGTTATGTACTTAAAAAAAATTGTTTTTCTAAATCTCAGTCGATTGAGACTTCATTAAATTTTAGTCGATTCTACATCCTTAAGATTTTACATTGAGATTTGAGCAATTTTTTTCTTCGAAATTTTCTTTTTCTCTTGCAAGTTATATCACTTGATCGAGACTTAATTAAATCTCAGTCGACTGATACCTACCTACACCATACAAAAAATTAAGACTTGAACCCACGCAAGCAGTTGAAAGTCTTCCTCCCTTCGATCTTCGCTGGCGAGGCCGTGGATTCGCCTCCCATCCGCCCGCCACTCCGGCGGCCGGTTGCGTGGAGGGTATTCATAGTGCCTTGGCTTAGATACGTAGGGTTTTAGTTCTCGCAAGGGAAACGCTCGGACGGATGTTGGCGCTTCTTCTTCGAGACCGTCTTATGTGCTCCGATCCTCCTCAAGTCCGTTCGTTGGGATGGATTAGACAGAGCTCCGACATAGATTCCGGTCAGCTCATCGGAGCGGCGAGGTTAGGTTTCTTGTTGTGCATGCGCAACGGTGAGATTTGGTGTCAGGCTCTCTAGATTGATTCAAGGATTTAATGACGACGAGTGTGGCTCCCGAACGCTGGTCCTTAAGGGCACGTGCATGAAGAGTTCTTGGTTGTCATCTATAAAGTCAAGCCGGCTCCGGTATGGGAGCGGCGACAGCGGTGCGTCGGCGGCTCGTTCTGGCGGCGGTAATGGTTGTCGTTCATGGACCTTGATGTAATTTTTATTATGTTTGGGGTGCTTTGTATTTCCGATGAAACTTTATAATAGATATGATATTTTCGCAATAAAAAACTAAACATGTCATCGGACTACCAAAATTTGGCATGCTTGGTCATGGTGGAGTTCATCCACGACCGCCCTTGCCCTTCCCGTCGCCCTTGCCATCCTTCTCGCAGAAGTACCTGTCGAAGACGCAGTACAGATCGAGCCTGATCTGCTCATCGCCAGAGCTGTCTGCCATCTCCTCCTTCAGTGGCAGTATAGCCATGGCACAGACCGCCCAATTATGCTCTCAGGCACGTGCGCGTGTATTCCTCCGCTGCCAGTTTTTTATAATGCGGGTGCGGATGACTTCCACCACTGCGGCCGCCCGCGCCGCCGCATCAGCTGCCTCCGCCGCGATAAGAGCCTCGACGGTCCTTATCCTCTCCTTCCCACGGCAGGCCACCCGTTCCTGGTGGGACTAATAGTCTGGCGGCCGGTGATGAGGTGTTTCGGCTGCCGGGACCGCGAGGATCCAGCACCAGAGGACCCGAGCGCACGGTGAGCCGAAGCAGTCGGGCACTGTCCTCCCGGGAACGGCGGAGTGCAATGTGGATTGTCATTGCCTCATCCAACCCGCACGGGATGACACCCCACTCGACGGATCCGGACTGGTCGAAATCCGACACGTTGTATGTCATGCCGAAGAAGGCCGGGAACCGCTGAAGGTGAGCTCGCGTGGCGGAGAGGAGTGGACGGGAGTGAAGTAAAGTGGTTAGGCTTTGATCTGGAGAGCGGATGGGGATGGATATATGTGGGGTCGGGTGGCCCAGCATGGGCTGGGTCCGTTGTGACGGGCGTGCCCGGGCGCACTCGGGCGCCACCATATTCTTTCCATATTTGGACTGGATATGAGGGGTGCCGGTCAACACGGACGTTTAAGGACCGTTTAAAGCGTTCGCTGGGCCGGAAAATCATGACCGGACAGTGATTAGGCGGTCCGCCCGAACGTTTGAGCAAGGTTTGAGGCGACCCGCTGTAGATGCTCTTCTTTGGATCAGCCATCATCAGATCATTGGAGGCCAGTCCTACAATCCATACCTCCTGCATCGATGCGCAATCGTCTCATTAATCGCGAGGCTCAATTGGTAGGTTCGGTCATGGGGTCAATCCCTGGGATCCGGCTTGCCTGCTCCCTCCCCATGCTCCCATCCGTACTCCCACTTCATCCTACGGCTGTATTTTTTTCCTTTTTCCTTTCTAATCTAATCATCTCCCCTGATTTTAAGGGTGTGGGGCTGAGCCTTGTTTTGTTCCAATCAAATCAAGCCATGTCTCGCCCCAATTTTAAGCGTTCACAGGCAAGTCTCGTCCCAATCCCTGATTGCCAACTTTTCGGCAATGAGGATTGCCATACAAAGAGCTTACATTTGAGAATGTTTGTTGTCTTCCAATTTTTTTGTTTTTTTCGAAAAAGGAGGAAGCACCCCGACCACCGAAGAAGCCGTCCGCTGGTCCCTCGAGCCCGAGTGCATCTCCAAGAATGCCGCCCCCAAGGGGGTAACGCCACATGATTGCCGCCGTCATCCGATCAACTGATCTAGGGTTTCCACCGGAGGTATTGGGTGGGGTTGGGAGCTTCACCTTGATGATGCCTTCATGAAGAAAATGATGATGAGGGCATCGTCATCACCGGCTCCGGCCAATAACCGAAGACCAAGTTTTCACCTGGATCCTTTCCAAGAAATCCACCCGACAACATGTGCGCTATCTCGACCGCCTTCAAAGCCCCAGATCTAGTCGCCTAGATCCGGCGACCAACCGCAACAACAGTTCCACCGTAAGAGCCCTGGTGCACCGGCCACTGCCTGAGTGTGCCACCACTGGAGCCTGGGAGGAGGGCTCCCACCCCACCTCACCAAACAGTGAGAGCCGTCGAGATGGATCACGTACGCTCGTCACCGTCTCTGATCTGAACCAATCCGTAGCAATAACCACAAAATCGCCGACGCAGATCCGCCTTGAACAGGGACTGCACCACGCCATGCCTCCGCGGGAAGCCCGAGCTTCACCCGCCACCACCTTCCAGGGCCGCCACCTCGGGATCCAGCCACCGCCGACATGCCGAGCCGCCCCCACCGCGACCAAGGCCGCCATGACCCTGCGAGCCCACCGAACGGCCGGCGCCACCAGATCTTCCTTGAAGCCTAGCAGCTCTGCCGCCTCCGCCCAGCACCACGCCGCCACCTTGCGTCGTCGCCCAAGACGAACAGCCGCGACGCAGATCGGGGAAGAAAATGCCCCGGCGCCATGGGTGACCCACCTCGCCCGATCTAGTGCGGGAGGGAAGAGGGCCTCCGCCCCCGCCGTCAGCCGCCCGGGGCTTCGCCCGGCGACCTCCTCCAGCGGCGACGGAGGGGAGGGGAGGATGGACGTGCCCTGCAGCGGGTGTTGGGGTTTCCACCCGAGCTGCCCTAGCGGGGGGTGACGCGGGGTTAGATAAACATTCAAATTATGCTCACCGGAAACATGTCGAGATCAAAAGTTTTGGTGGATGGGAGGCTTTGAATGGCATCATTCATCTATGCACATAAAATTTGTTTCATTTCTTTAATTCCGGTCCTAGAAACAATCAAAAAACGTGCATCAGTTGAGCTCACATTATTGCTTACGTACAGTTCTTAATCACTGAAGTATCTAATGTATTTATGTAAAGAAAGACATTAAGATGGGACCAAGCGAGCCAAGCAAAATGCATGCGTACATACATGCGACGGACTAATGAGCTGCAATTTCTCGCACGATGTATTAGTTGAGTAATTTTCATTGGGATTAATGGTTCAAATAGTTTTGCCACCAAGACAGGACTGCATGTACACCCTACCTAACGACGATATGTGCAGGGCATCGGTTGTCCAACGTCACCAACAATTCCTTGCAGCCTAGCCAAGCTTCGCCTCTCTTTCTCCGCTTCTCTTTTCTCCTTAATTGGCTAGGTTAGTCAACTAATTGGTGATTATGATTAGGTTAATCTTGGCAAGATCTTTAATTATGTTTGTTCGAATGTGACTCCCGACAAGTGACAATAACATTTGACTTGGCTGCTGCAGAGTTGCTTGTTCCCGGAAGCTCGTCATTACAGAACTTGACCATTGGTTCTCTAGAAAAAAACATGACCAAGTGTTGGTAATCCAAAGAATTCCAAGGCTAGCAGAAGCATGAACATCGCCGGTCAAACGCATCAATTAGCAGCCTGGGAATAACAATTAACGATCGAGCAGCCTGCACGATCATGTTCAGCACACTTCTATCAGATGTCCGCAGCTGGCTTGCAGCCGTTAAGTCCGGTCAAGGGGTTAATCAACACTAACTTGGACTGCTATGTACTCCCTCCATATGATATGTAAGACGATTTTTGACACTAGTACTCCCTCTATAAAGAAATACGTGGTATATATAATACTCAATATGTTCCTAATATTAACACATTTTAGAGAGGAGGCGGACGAATGGCTCTTCACGGCACAGCACCCTGATATCTGCGTAAGTGAGTTCCTGCATCAAGATGGCTGCATTAAAAGCTTAATGAATTTGCCAGTTACAGATACATATCCAATACACGATGATACACGGTGGTCTACTAGTATGTACACACAGAGTCAACATTCTCAATTAGTGTCATCTGCGTTTGCATGCCGAAAGGTGCATGTGCTAGTTATAAATGTTGCAATTAATATCACACTATCGTTGAATATGACTCATTTCAATTTTCTTTCCAAAGAGAACACGTTAGGTGAGAAGCCAGTACTAGTACTAGTTGATGCTATCACAAACATGAGTTATATTCCTTTGAGCTGGTTTGTCTCTCAGATAAACCAAACACTAATCATGTTATCTATTTCGAAGGCATATCAATCTAAGTTTCTTCTTATATTAAACCCAGTTATCTATTTCTAAGGCGCATCGAACCAAGAATTGTTCTGCTAGATTACTACGTATATAATCTCTTATGGGGCATATAGGTCGTTCAGTGTTAATTCATCATTAGTAGAAAGATTTAATGCTAAACTGCTAATGGAGGATGGAGGACAGAGTTTAGTGTGCTCAGAAGGAAACGTTATGGTGGAGAAAAAATGTGAGTACGAAATAGACTGTAAAACCATTTATGGTTGGCAGTAGAGCTCGTACAAGTAATAGATGCATGGGCATGGTGGGGCCGGAGTGGGCCAGGCCATGGACAGAACACAAGATAGTACCATGCCTACTATACCTGAACATAATTTTGACCAAAAGTCATAATACAAACTGACCAATATAGTGACGCAAATCCCTATGCATGTTTAAGGGCGAGATTTCAGTGAGCTGCGCCGCTAGGTGCTCCTACGCATTTTCCACTTTAAAGATTGCAATATGACACACAAAGCAAAATAAGTTAATCTATACTTTCAAATATATCTATATATATATGTATGTTCGTATTGAAATTTCTAAGAAGGCATATTTACAAACGGAGGGAGTACGAATTTCTAAATTCCACGAAGGTTTACGGACCCCATTTCCAACATGGACGTCACGCCGCTCATTCTAGAGGATTTGAACCGAGCTAGCCGTGTCGATCTCATCTCAAACTATCGGTTTGACCCGTGGAGCCGAGCCAATAAATTTGGTGACCGCAGCAACAAGACAAGGTACACCAACGGGAGCGTGGAACACCGAAACCCGTACGTGCGTGCTGGGGCGCACACGCTACGCCACCATCGGGCAGGTCCACAGGTGTCTGCTGTTTACGGTTCTGTCATTGCTTAGAGCATCTTCAATAGCTTGTGTATATTTGGTTGTCTATATATCCATATAGACAATGGTCTAAAAAGATTCCTTCATATAGACATTCAGTTTTGCAACAGAACGTCTATATACAGAACATCTATATTCTCTCTCTAATATTTTAGTATTATTTTGTAACTACCAATTCAACTACCATTTTAACAGTAATTCAACAATTTACTTATTACAATGTTAACGGCTATTTTTCAAACGGCTATATTTTCAACAGACACTTTTCCAACGGCTCTATTTCCAACGGCTCTATTCCAACGGCTCTATTCGAGGCCTATATATACCACCTCTTCTCACCTCTCTCAAATCATTCCATTTTGTGCTTGTCTCATCTTTCTTCCGAGTCCCTGTCTCCTCTCCTACAACACAATGAGTGAAATAGGGTTTGTTTTGGATATGCTCATGAATCCGTCGTCGTTGTCTTCATCGGACGACGACGAACTAATTCTTGCAGCATTTGCGGAGCGCGATGAGGAAGAGGAGGCAAATGCTCGATGTCATGGTGGTTCCACGCTGGGACGGCAGTATTTGTACCGCGGAAGAGATGCGGGGTTTGTTCTACTTTGGGACGACTACTTCAAAGAAAATCCCACCTTTCTTGAAAGTTATTTTCGTCGAAGGTTAGTATTACTATAATATTCTGTATCTGCCTATTTTTCATCTCTCTATCTCATATGTGTTTATTCACGCAGGTATAGAATGTCTCGTAATTTATTTAACCGCATAGCTGAAGCAGTACTTGAGCATGATAGTTATTTTAAGCAAAAAAGAAATTCTGCTGGAGCTCTTGGATTGCATCCTCTGCAAAAGATGACAGCTGCAATGCGACTGCTAACGTATGGATATGCCGCTGATGCCGCGGATGAGTATTGTCGGTCTGGAGAATCTACTAATCTAGCATCTTGCAAAAAGTTTGTGATAGCTATTTGTGAAGTCTTTGGGGACCAGTATCTGAGATCTCCAAATGAAGAAGATACTGCTAGATTACTTGACATAGGGGAGCAAAGAGGTTTTCCTGGTATGTTAGGGTGTATAGATTGCATGCATTGGACTTGGAAAAATAGTCCTAAAAAATGGCATGGCATGTTTAAAGGTCATGTGAATAAGCCCACAATGATTCTAGAGGCAGTTGCATCGAAGGATCTTTGGATTTGGCATGCATTCTTTGGTTTACCAGGGTCTCTCAATGACATAAATGTTCTTCAACGTTCACCTCTGTTTGCAAAGCTATCCGAAGGTGAAGCTCCAAAAGTGAATTATACCATTAATGGTCATCCGTACACAATGGGTTATTACCTTGCAGATGGTATATACCCACCATGGGCAACATTTGTGAAGACCATACCATCTCCAGAAGGAAGAAAAAAGAAACATTTTGCCAAAAGACAAGAGGGAGCCAGAAAGGACGTGGAGAGAGCCTTTGGAGTTCTGCAATCCCGCTTTGCTATTGTTCGGGGACCTGCCAAAGGTTGGAAACGCAAAGAAATTGGTGATCTAATGAAAGCTTGCATCATAATGCACAATATGATAGTTGACGATGAGCGAGACAGCGGTCCACGAGACTACAACTACGACTCTATGGGAGTAAAGGTGGTCCCATCTCGTTCTCATGCGGAACAACTGAGTGTGTTTATTCAAATGAATCAACGGATCACAAACAGAGCATTTCACTCTATCCTTCAAGATGATCTAGTTGAGCACATCTGGCAGAAGTTTGGAGATGAATGATTATGTACGCAGTTGTAATAATGTAGTTGAATCTTATCATGTACTATTTCAGTTATGGCATAATGCAATGTTTCCAATATAATGCAATGCTTTCACAACTAGTTCACAAGACAAACCTGATGTGTTCTATCGGCGAGCGACAATCTCATTCTGCTTGTCGATGTAGAATTGTTGTTGTGCCCCACTCATAGTACTAGTGTCCATGGACATGATCTTCTCTTCTAACTCAAACTGTTTCTGTGCCATCTCCCTCTCCTGTATTGTCATTTGCCTCTCCCGCTCTTGGTTTACCATCTGTCTCTCCCTCTCCTGGTTTGCCATCTACCTCTCCTGCAATGCAATTTGCTTCTCCTGCAATTCAAATGCTCGCTCATAACGAGCATTCTTCGCGGCCTCTTTCACCTCGGCCTTCTCTAGCTTTTGTGCCCACACAGTTTCTAATGATAACTTGGGAGCAAGAGCATCGGAAGCAGAAGCTTTAACTTTCCGTAAACGTTCTTTATCTCGCTTATAACCATCAGGCCTTATCTCTGTGTCAAGAGCATCAGTGCATCCGAAGTCTTCATCATTAGAAGTTGTACCTGGACTTGCATCCGAGGTCTTCTTCTGCTTCTTCAGAGGCCCATTTGAAACCACACGATTCTCCCACTTCGGATGCTTTTGCAACTCTAACCAGCAATGCATTAATGCAAATAGCCTGTTTTTAGGATCTTTGGACTTGTATAAAACAAGTGCCTCAGCTTGCTGCACAAATAAAAAGGCTATTAAACTCTCACAAAACATATGAAAGTTTAGAACCAAACTAAAAAGATGGATGCGTACCTGCTGAGCGATAGTCACCCCACTTTGATTTCTATTAAGAATTTGTTGATAGCATCCACAAAACTTGCTGACTTGTTCACTTATAGTGCTCCAACGACAAGTGATTGCATTTTGAACACGCACCGGCCATGACACTTTCTTGCGCGTGCTGTAGTAATCATAAATCCTACCCCAATAAGAATTTGATGATTGATCCGTCCCTATCACAGCATCCAAACTGGTGTGCAACCATGCTGCCACCAACAATTCATCCTCTTGACCAATACATGGGCTTCACAATTAGCTCCTCAAGCCAAGAAGGCTGCCTCCGTCTCTCTCTGGCTCCACTGCTGGTCTCCGCTGTCCGACCCTCGGCAGGCCCTCTTCCCCTCCTTCGTTATCTACAAGAAAAAAGGTAAGTAATCCTCACCACTTTGTTTTCTTTTCTACAATTCAATTAACTCTTTTCACAATTTTAAGAAAGTCAGAAAATTGAGGCGCTAATGAATGTATGTGAATCTGAAGCCTATGAGATTACTATAGAAAATTGAGGAGCTAATTGTTTGGGTCACTTGCCTGAATTGAGGAGCCAATTTCATATGGAGGAGTGGGTGCTCCGCCCGTCGGACAGCAACAGCAGCACCGCCCTGGACGACATCCTCCCGTGCGCCGACGCGGCGGCGACCTCGGAGGCGCTGCGGCGGAGCAAGGAGGTGAACCACCAGCGCCGCTGCTCTGCAGCCCCTACCGCCAGTGCCGCTGCTCTGTAGCCCCTACCGCACCAGCGCCGCTGCTCTGCAGCCCCTCCGCCCGCCAGTGCCGCTGCTCTGCAGCCCCTACCGCACCAGCGCCGCTGCTTTGCAGCCCCTCCGCCCGCCAGTGCCGCTGCTCTGCAGCCCCTACCGCGCCGACCTCTCCGACCGCCCCTGCGCCGCCGGCGAGGTGCCGGCCGCCCGAGTGGCGCCCCCTCCCTCCACCCCAATCCCCGAGCAGTGCCCCCCCACCCCAACCCCCCGAGTGGCGCCCCCTCCCTCGACCAAGACATGGCGGCGACGGCGACCTATATGCGGCGACGGCGACCCATATGCGACGGCGGCGACGTCCAGATCCACAAAGGTTGGATCCTATCCTCTCATCCCTCTCTTGCCCGGAGGAGAAATTGAGCATACCTCGCCTCGGGGTGCTGTGGTGTGGCGCGACGACGACCTCACGACGGCGTCCTCTTCGTCACAGAGCAATCGACTTGGCGGAAGAGAGGGCGACGGAGTTGGCGGGAGGGAGAAAAAGCAGCAACGGTTGAGCTATCGACAATGCGTTCACATCGTCCAGCCCTGGACATTGTGGAGGTGAATTTAGAAGATGTGCATATTTAGACATCCTTTTACACAAGCTGTTGGACCTTCATTTTGGGCTCACATTGTGGAAAAGTAGTATAGACAACCATATACACAAGCTATTGGAGATGCTCTTAGAGCATCTCCAACAGCCACGCTACGCGCCGCGCCCAAAAAAAGCGTTTGCCGCGCGCGCTTCGGCAGGTATAGCGCGGGGATAGGCGCTGGCTCCAACAGCCGCGCTATAATGCAGCGCGCGCGCGCCGCTCCAGCGGTGCCCAAAAATGCAGCGCGCGCATAATATTTTTTAATACATAAAATTGCATTAAAATAAAAAGGATACAAAGTCATTTTACATATTGCAACTAGATAGGTAGTTCGAAAACATAGATAGATAGTTCGGCGCTAGATAGTTCGAAAACATAAAAAAAACTAATCCCAGTCGCTCCCGTCATCTGCACCATCATCGGCTTCGTCGTAGGTGTCGTCGGAGGTCGATAGCCAGATGTCCAATCAACGCTCATCCTCTTCAGTGAAGAAGGACCTCCCGCCTGCATCGCGGAGGACGCACTGCTGACACGCCAATGCCTTCCGACAACGCCTGTCCAACCGCTCCTCGCGGCGCCGGCGCGTGTCCTCCTCGCGGCGACTTGCCCAATATTGCTGCTCGTAGGCGACGTCCTCCGGGTGGAGCCGGCGCCACTCCGCCATGCGCCGCTCGCGGCGGCGCTCTGAAGCGGTGGCGCGAGAGGCAGGGAGAGAGGTGGCGGTGGAGCTGTGGAGCGAGGGAGCGCGCGCGCTGCGTTTTATAGGCGCGCGGGAGGAGGCGCCGCAAAAATGACGTGCGAGGGGCCGCCATTTCGCGCGCACAAGCGATTTCCGCGCGCGCGGTTTTACCGCCGCCGCTGGAGCGCGGCATTCTGCCCCGCGCGCACGAAAACAGAAGTTTAGCGCGCGCGCCTTTTTACGCCGCTGTTGGAGATGCTCTTAGCCGGGCCGCGCAGCTGCCAGCGAGAAATTTGACTATTTTGACCTGTTGTGGCAACAAATTCACAAAATGAACTGCCAGCGAAACTATTTCACTCCCGTAACCCTTTTGTGTAGCGCCCGCCACGACGGCGCTGCACCCTTCTGTGCAGCGCCTGCCCTAGAGGCGTTGCACGCCTGTCCACCGTGGCAGCTCCCTGGCCCGCACCCGGCCGTGCAACGCCTCCCACTCAGGCGCTGCACATTACAATGTGCAGCGCCCCCGAGCCAGGCGCTGCACAACCACTTATCCAGCAGCCGTGCTGGACCCCCACTCCCCCACCCACACTCTCTCCCACTCCCCCACCCGAGCTTAGGCCCCTCTCCCACTCTATTCCCCTCTCAAATCCTCTCTCAAATCTTGCTTATTTGAAGAATTTGTCCGTGGATTTCGGAGTCAAGCCCTCCCTAAAGGTAATAACCTCCTATCCCCTTGTTTTGATCCAAGAAATGTTATCAAATTGCTCAAATGTTGCTAGTTTTGCTTGGATCTAGTGATTTGAATGGAGAAGTGAGATTTAGTGATTTGTGGTGTTCTATGTGTGTTCTTATGGGTGATGTTATTTTGTTGTTAGGGTTAGGGTTATGGTTAGGGTTATGGTTAGGGGGTTGTTTGATATATATATTATGGTTTCCATTATTTGGTAATCTTTGCATTTAGTACTCATGAAAGCAATGTTACCTTGTGTTTTTGGAATGCTTATAGGGATGGGAAGAACATGTGTGTTTGTTCATCATGGGGACAAAGACGCATTTTTGAAAGGAAATATTGAACCGGACCCGGATGAGCTTGACATTGTGTTTGATAGTAGTCCTAGCTATGCGGAGCTCTTGCAACAAGTTAGGAAAGAATTGAATTGGATGGACCTTAGTGATATCGTTGAGTTGGAGGGAAGGCATAATGTAGGCTATGGAATGCACGTCCGTTGGAAGACAATGCGCGTCAACTCGGAGCAACATTGGGTTGCATACAAAGAAACGGTGGCCGAATCACTTGACAAGGCTCTTGAGTTATTTGCAACGAAGAAGGTTGATTCAAGTTTGCATTTGGACTTGAACCGGGAACCTTCCCCTTTGGTTCATAGTAGCCCTCCACCCTCTAAGCGAGATGCAATTGATGAACCTCCTTTGGTTCATAGTAGGCCACCACCCTTGATGCGAGATGAAATTGATGAACCTCTTTTGACCCAAGAAGTGCGTCAAACATTGAGTCCGTTTACAAACAACCAAGATGAAGCTTTGCAAGAGGAAGAGGACAATTATGATTATGCGGACGATGACAATGAAGTTGATCTTCATGCCAACAATGTGGGTGATCTCGACAAATATCATTTGCAAGAGACAATGGACCAATCCATACCTTTTTCCCGTGCATATGCATCGGACTCGGATGACGATGGTCCCGATGAAGAAGTTGATGCGGAGGGGTTCACGGTGAAGGAGGCCGAAGCTTTTGAGAAGGTATTCCGTCGGGATCATCGGAATAAATTGTTCAAGGATGTTAGTCTCGCGGATGAAGCCGTGGTAGATGGTGGCCGATGTGTATCACTCGGTGTTAGGCCAAGCTCTCACCGTGATATGGGTGACGACAACCGGATGGCTAAAGGGTCTAAGTTCGAAACCTTGTTGGAAATGAAGATGTGGCTGGACAACTACTCGGTTACGCATTATCGTCCACACAAGGTGGTGCACTCGGACATGAATGTGCGCTACACGGTTGCATGTGCAAGTGAAGATGAAAAATGTCCATGGATTGTGCGTGCAAGACCATGGAAAGGTGGTCCAACTTGGCATGTAGTGAGTTGTGTGCCAACTCACATGTGCCAAGGCAAAAGGGTGGATGGCAAGATCGTGTCTGAAGGCCACAAACAACTCACGTCCGAGTTCATTGCTTACAGGTTGTCCAACTCAATATCCACACTTCCAACAGTGAGCGTCCAACATGTCATTGATCTTGTGAAAGCCATATTTCATTACAAGGTGAAGTACGGCAAGGCATGGAAGGCGAAGCAAGCCGCATTCAAGATGGATCATCCGTCATCTCATTTAACACATCCCACTTGTAAGCCCAAGTGGGGAGCCGTAGTGGGTCCTGTTTCTCGTCCCAAGGCTCGTACTTCACGGTCTTCGGACGTCCAACCGGCAAACGCTCCCAGCTCCATATGGAAAGAGCGAGCAAACAACCACCGATACCTCCAGATAGCCTGCAACTGGCTTCGTCCAACTGCACATAAAGAAAGATCATGATCGTATTAAAAGAAAGATCGCATTCAGCATGTACCAATGAGATGAAATATGAACAACTTCATACCTGTCTATACAAGTAAGCCAGTGTCGCCGAACCCCAACTCCAATTGCTATCGAAGACGGTCAACGCCTTCAGCCACATCCATGAAGCATTCTTTCCTGTGCCATCAGCAAACAAAGTCATGGATATAACATACCACATGTAGACACGAGCATGTGTCCTCACCGTGTCCTCATCAGCCTCCAAAGGGCAAGTACCAAAGTGCGTGGCAATCCAGGTGTAAGGGGCACCGGCTGCGACTCTTTCCTTCTTCTTGCCTTCATCTACTGGTTCCTGAGGCTCTGGAGGAACCATGCCGATAAGGGCTTCCATCTGCTGGCGCCACCCATCTGAATCAGTGCTCATACATAAAGGAACGCCATCGACAGGAAGACCGGTGATCATTGCTATATCCTGAAGCGTCACCGTCATTTCCCCGGTCCGCAGATGGAAACGGTGCGTCTCAGGCCTCCAGTGATCAATGAGCGCGGTGAGTGCCGCAGCATTGTTGGGTGGCGTCGACCGGCTGACCAGCTGAATGAAAGGGAGAAGTCCTGCCTCCCTAACATAAGGTGTGTAGCGCTCATCATAGCGCATCCTTTCAAGGTTCACTCTGTGAGCCCGAAGCTTCAGAGGTGCAAGTTCCTACAAGCAAGACAAATAAATCATTAAATATGGGGTATGTGTTTGAAAATTAACGGAATAATTAACAACGGCAAATTTCATTATTACCCGTTGATCCACGGACATAGCGTAAGACCGGTGTTGTTTGTCCCAGTGATCATCGAGAAGCCACTCCATCAGCCTAACCATTTGAATTTTTTTGAAAAAATGTATTCAACACGATGTAGGTTTCCAACATAGAAGAGTTTCCAACATAATGTAGGTTTCCATCTAAAATAACATCTAACTCATCTAAAATAACATCCTAACTCATCTAACATAACATCTAATACCATCTAACATAATGTAGGTTTCCATCTAAAATAACATCTAACTAATCTAAAATAATATCCTAACTCATCTAACATAACATCTAATACCATCTAACATAGTGTAGGTTTCCAACATAGAAGAGTTTTTTCAATACATACTAACTAACTAAGCCTACTTCAATACTAACTACACTAACATCATCCTCCCCCTCTCCTAAATTCATCTAACTCATCTAACTAAACTAACACTACTTGAATACTAACTACACTAACATAATCTAATACCATCAAATACCATCTAACATAATCATCTACAAATCACAAATCCCACATATGCAATATTCTAATCTAATCTAAAAAGAATTACACAAATCTTGCAAAAAAGAGAAAATGTATGGATAGAAAGAAGGGGATCGGAGGAGTGTACCTTGTAGGATCGAAGGGGGAAGAAATCCACGGACAAAAGCTTCAGATCTGAGAGTTTTTGAGATTGAGATTGAGGAGGGGGGAGGAGAAGATGCAGCAGCCGCAAGGGTTAATGGCAGGGTGGGGATTGGGCGTGCGTGCGGCGAAGGGATAACTGCTAGTGCAGCGCCTGGCTCGAGGGCGCTGCACATTACAATGTGCAGCGCCTGAGTGAGAGGCGTTGCACGGCTGGGTGCGGGTCAGGGGCTGCCACGGTGGACAGGCGTGCAACGCCTCCAGGGCAGGCGCTGCACAGAAGGGTGCAGCGCCGTCGTGGCGGGCGCTGCACAAAAGGGTTACGGGAGTGAAATAGTTTCGCGAGCGGTTCATTTTGTGAATTTGTGGCCACAACAGGTCAAAATAGTCAAATTTGCCGCTGCCGGCCGCTCTAAAAGAGTCTGCTCGCCTGAACACACATGTTGACTGGACTAGATACTGCTACCTAGACTCACATGACAAGATTGAACGCAGATGCGTACAGGTGGTACTGCTGTAGTAGACTGGTAGACTAATCTCTCACACCGCGCGTGGGGGTCAAACTTCACCATTGAAAAGTAGATGCACACACGTCCACGTGAACCCAGCCAACAAACACTTGCGTGCCACTGAGTGAAGTCTGATTTAAACCTTAAATTCATATGGGTTGTTGGATTCAAACCCTGACCTCTAAATTTCTGAATAGATACCCTCTATTCATAGATGCCGGTTACTTCTAACCCTGGACCTGTTTGGTGCACGGGGAAATGATCGATCTCAACTGGAATCAAGGGCTATTCTCACTGACATATGTGCCCCATGTGTCATATTTATCTTCCTCACCGGTCATACGGTGCCATACTTGTAGCCGCAACTCCTCCCAGCTCGGCGCGTCGTTCTCATCCGGCAGGCAGCCGCCCTGTCCGAGATCGCCAAGTGCACCTCTCCGCATCAACGGTATTAGCCGGCGGCGTGAGACCTCTTCCAATGCATTGGTGTTAAAGTGAGGTGCTAAGTGCATTAAAATGCTTAGCAACTAGCTAAGCCTTCTTTATTTAATTGTTTTGTGACAAAACTCCTTCATGTATTGGTTGTTAGTCTTTGCATAGGTTCACGTGCTTAGCATTGATTTTTCTTGGGGTTATTATAATGCTCTCTCTCCTTTTTAATTGTTTTGTCATATCATTTTTCTGCCTATGTGACACCCTTAGAGCATGGTTAATAATATAGCCAGCTGATGGCTATAAGAAAACGTCATGTCATCTATAGCCATCATCTATATGCACTCATACAATAGTGTGAGCTTTAAGGTTGGCTATTGCATTAGTACTTTTTTTCATCTTCTCTCTATCTCTTTCTTCACATTTATTGCATTTACCTATAAATGCGCATATAGCTAGGCTCTTGCATTACAGCCCACTCCCCCTACTTTTTCATCTCTCTTCTTCACATAGGTAAAAATGCCATATAAGCGGGCTATAAACCCACTATTGTACTTGCTCTTAGCATCTGTACACCGTGAACACTGGAAAAAGCCTGAGAAGCGCCGCTGCAGAGATCATCTTGTCTTGGCTACCTCGAGGGGCACGAGGCCAGCGAGCAGCCACGCCAAGGCCTAACAATACATCAATCAGTACCTACAACTAGAAGCTAGCTCCATGTATTAGTAAATTGTACAGCTAGCTCATATCCCAAGAGCTCTCACGCTTGACAAATCGTATAGTGTTGTTGAACAGGCCACATTGGTGATTGGTCGGCTTCACAGCCATATTCGTTGATTTCGGGATATAGCCGGCCGATGGCTATAAGATGTTGCCATATCACCTATAGTCAAGCTTATATTATAAGTATAATAGTCAAATACAAATAAGTAGTACTTCCTTTGTTTCAAATTAGTCGTCGTGATTTTAGTTCAATCTTTGATACATAGCCCACCTTTCTCTCTCACAAAATGTCTAGGAGCATGTACTATAGCTGGCTGTAAGTTAGTAGCCCGTTTCTCTTCTCTCTCATGTTCTTTCTCTGCCAACTCAGCAATAATATTATTTTAAGATTTACTGCCCGCCCACGTCACCTTATTATACTTGCTCTTAGTTCTCCCCAGGTGATATCGGCCGGTAACGACGCCAATTGCCTCCTCTCCCGCTCCCCATCTTCGCCATTTGCTCCCCCTGACACCACCATTATGTCGAACAGTTGATGTGCATGCACTACACTGCATCTCAGCTGGCTTCCGAGATCGCTCCGACCGCCTCTGGATGCTCCCGGACCCCGCGACTCGCATTCGTCTCCCCACATCCAAGCTCCACTCACTTCTTGTTCGTCCATTTTTTTCTCCACTGCTCGCGCTACGCCGATGCTCTCTGCCAGAGCACGCCATGTTGAACACATGCATGATGTTCACCTTGCTGCGCGCACGGCGACCAGACCAGCGCCCATGTGCTCATCCCCCTCCGCTGCCTCACCTCACTCGTAGTCGCTCCGACGCATTGACTACAAATTCATGGTCGACACTGGCCGTCCGGCGAGCCTGTCTAACGGCCGCCGCGGTTCTTAATAGGGAGATTTTGGGTGAAGATGAAAATGACATGCGGGCCCCTGCACTCATGAGAGTAGAGAGTAAGGTTGTCAGAATCGCGATTCTGTTATACGATTCTAAGACTTTACGATCCAAACTAAGCCCTTTGATTCTACGACTTTACTTTATAGAATCAACGTTTCTACGATCCTGATAGTGAAGATTCAATGATTTACGATCCTATCATCGGCGCTCCAATCCGATTCAAAATCGCGATTCTGACAACCTTGGTAGAGAGTAATCCCGGCTGGGATTGTTATTTTCCTTGCGTGCCAAATTGGTGTCCACGGGTCTAGGGTCAAGATTGACCGGGATCCGTGAATACAGGGTGCTGATTTCAAGGATTCAGATGTCAGGGTTTGAATTCGACGAGTCAGATGAATTCAAGATTTAAAACAGACTTCACTCCGTGCCACTAGTAGTAGTCGTGCCCCATTTCCTACGTGCACCAGACCCCGGCCCAACCCGGGACACACTATATAAGAACCATCAGCCATACGGGCCAGAGCCACATATGCATTGCACAGTGCAACCGATCGATTAGCCGACAGCGATACAAGATCGAGCAGCACACCGCGACTTTTTGATCGGGGCACAGTGCAGTCTCAACTCGAGATCCATCAGCCATGAGCAAGAGAGGCAGGGATGCGTGGGACATGGAGCTGGGCAGCCTGGACACGGCCCGCCTGCTCATGCTCCTGGCGCAGCAGCAACAGCAGCACCAGCACCAGCGCGCCGTCGCCGGGGCGGGGTAGGCGATGGGCGGCGGCCGCGTGTTCGAGTGCAAGACGTGCAACCGGCAGTTCCCTACGTTCCAGGCGCTCGGGGGTCACCTCGCCAGCCACAAGCGCCCCAAGCTGCACCACCCGCAGCTGCACGCGGTTGGCAACGCAGACGACGGCGCGGCGCTCTGCCTTGGCCGCCGGGCGCCCCCGGCGCCCCCGCAGCCGCCAAGGCCGAGGGTGCACGAGTGCCCCGTCTGCGGGCTTTAGTTCGCCGTCGGCCAGGCGCTGGGCGGGCACATGCGCCGGCACCGCGTCGAGGTCGAGGCCGCAGCCAGAGCGCCGAGCTGCGAGGCGGCCGCGACCAAGGCGGCATTGGCGTCGTGCGACGCCGGCGGGATCTGCCAGGACCTGAACCTGACGCCTTCGGAGAACTGCGCCAAGTGCAGGAGCGCGGCGGGGCTCGGCGCTGCTACCGGGAAGGGTGTACATAAGGCGATGGGTGGGCACACGCGGCAGCACCACGCCGAGGGGGAGGCCGATCCCGAGGCCCATGCGCCGAGCGGCAAGGAATGTTGGGATAAGTTGGGGAAAAGGCAACGATATTTGCAAGTAGTAGATCCTTGTTGTGGTAGATTGGAATATAAAGATGTCTCTTTCAATTTGTTGATTGATTGATGATGGTTTAAGAAAATCACGGTGGCCCTTTTACAGACTAATTGTAATGCCTGAAATCTAAAAAATGCACATGCACTATTTGGAAAACACGAGCGGCCGCTCTCACAAACGCATTTATGTCGTTTCAGCTAACTTCCTAGTAGACAATGATAAACTCATTCCTCTTCATACTTGTGGGTATGTAATTCTAACTGGCGGTGACAATAGACGAAGTTGCACATAATCTACTAGACAGATGGCTAGGGAAACAAATAAAGTTGTAAATCTCACCGACATGGATTTGTTGGATGGTGAAAAGTTGTACATCTATAAGATCATGAAGGTAGTGAAAAGTTATCTATGAGTGAGACCCTAAAGATACACATCTCACTAGTTGGGGTGGGTTGGAAGAGGTGCTTTCAATAAAGAGTAAAATGCATCATAAGTCCTACAACTATGCGAGCTGCGTCACTCTAGTCCTAAAACTTCAAAAGTGCAGATTTGGGTCCCAAATGTTTTCAAGGCGTACAACCCAGGTCCCAAACTCGCTGCAGCTATGTTGACTGGCAGACGTGGCGCTTGGACCGTTGCCACCTGAACCCGTGGGACCCACCCAGTAACCGGCAGCACAACATACATTTGCAGCCAAGCCCTTGGACCATGTTTCATCTCATCCTCACACCCCGGCTCTCGTCCATGCACAAAGCTCTGGAGAGGCGGCGACATGGAGGCGACCGACGACGTGCGTGCTTGATGCCCGACGACGGGAGGTGTAGAACCTGATCTGGAGCGGCGTCCTCATACGACGGTTCGGGTCCGATGGCGCCATCGTGGCGGCTGCCCAACGACCCTCCTCCCGAGTATGGTAAGAACCCTAACCCTAATCCCTCCTACCCCAACTTTGGCTTAGAAATTTCAATCGAATAGTGCGATTTGGACATTAAGGCATACATATTGCGCCGGTTCAGTCCAAATTTATTTATTAATTTGGTGATTGAGATGTATCCCCCTGTCCAAATCTGTATGTGTTACAGATTAAGCCGATTCAATCGTATTGTGTTGATTAATTTGGTGATTGCACAATTTAGTGATCAAGATGCTCTGTTTTCCCTTAATAGGACCCGAACAGGAGCTCTTCTCAGTAGAGATTAACCATGGGGGTTTCTTGGTCGGCTTAGGAGCAAGCAAGAAATACATGGATTGCAAGACATATTATTTTGATCATTGTGAGGTTGAAACCTGGTCGCCACTCTGGATTACAAAAGTTGTGCAGCAACTTGGTTATGATCCAAGTAAAGTGCAGTGTTTCTGGTTCCTTCCTGGCATGAATTTGGATAATGGGCTGAGAATTATTGATAGAGATGCAGACTGCCTTAGTATGGCTGCTGTTGTGCCCAAGTTTAAACATTTCAAGTTGTACATGGATCATAGTGACATTTACCAAAGTGTGACCTGCTACTAAACAATAATTGTGAGGGCTTTAATAAGTAAGTTTCCAATTGCTTTCCCATTGAGATCTCTTTTGAAATTAGGTGGTTTGAATTTATATTGTGAACTAAAATTGTTTTGTATCAATGAAGGTGGATACTTGATGCTAGGGAGCTTCCTGTCATGAGCATGTTAAAAAAAATCAAAAATAAATTGTCGACAAGGTTTTATAGCAAGTACAAGGAAAGTGAAGAGTGGTGTGGAACCATATGTCCTAAGATCAAAAAGATACTTGATAAGAATGCAGAGATGGCTAATAATTGTCAGGCATTGCCTGCTGGGAAAGGCATCTTTACTGTGTTGGGACTGATTGGTGAGTACAAGGTCGACATAAGCAATTACACATGTTCATGCAAAAATTGGCAGTTAACAAGCATACCATGTAGACATGCCATATCTTGTCTCAGAGGTGAAAGAATCAAACCTAAGAGTGTTGTCTCACCATACTATAGTATTCCAGCTTTCAAGCAAGTATATGGTGAAATTATTATGCCTTGCAGAGACCCAAGAGAGTGGGAAAAGATTAATGCTACTCCAGTTTTGCCACCACTTTATGAAAAACATGTTGGGAGGCCTAGCAACAAAAGAAAGAAGAATCCTGTAGAGACTGATGAAGGCAAGTTGAGCAGGCATGGTGCAATTTCTCATTGTAGTATTTGTCGGTCAGTTGATCATAATAAAAGAACTTGCCCTAAGAAAGGAGTACAAGGAGAACAACCTGGGGTAGTACAAGTGAAAGTGCAACTAATCCCCGGGTGGTTTTGGTAATTAACAACAACATATATATCATTGAACTAATATTCTCTTGAGAATCATTTCAGAAAAGTTCGATGATGTGGGTATGGAAATGTCTGAAGAAGTGGACCCCTCAAAATGCTAAGACAAGCATTGGCAAAAGCTCAAGACTATATTTGTGGTTTAGTGATCAAAGATCACATTGAGTCCATAGGAAAAGCCAATACTATTAAAAGGGGATGAGGTTGTGTTAATGTTCTTGTTGCTCAAGTGCTTGGTGATCTAACTCCCTCAACTATCAGCACTATTCACTACTTAACACACACCCATAAGTAATCTCGGTCAAACCAACTCAGTCCCACCGAGATGAAGTTATTTCTACAAACCCTAACATCTCGGTCACACCGATTTCTCCAACTCTGTCCCACCGAGATGAACCACTTCAGTTGTTTCTCCAAACCCTAGCTTCTCGGTCAAACCGATTCTGAGTTTCGGTCCCACCGAAAAAGGGCTGCCAACCTTCTGTGGTCAGTTGACATAAATTCGGAATATCCGAGTTTATATTTTCGGTCTCACCGAGATGGCAAACCCTAACCTTTGACTCACTTCGGTCTCACCGAGATGGTATTTTCGGTCCCACCGAAAATCCCAACGTTCACTATATTTGAACTTTCGGTGTAACCGAGTTTTCACTTCGGTCTGACCGAGATTGGTCAAATGTGTGTGTAACGGTTGGATTTTGTGTGGAGGCTATATATACCCCTCCACCCCCTCCTCATTCGTGAGGAGAGCCATCAGAAAGTACCACCACTTCTACCATACACTTTCTGAGAAGTGAACCACCTACCCTTGTGTTGAGATCAAGTCATTCCATTCCTACCATATGAAACTTGATCTCTAGCCTTCCCAAGTTGCTTTCCACTCAAATCTTTCTTCCACCACAGCCATATCAGTGAGGAGAGTTGAGTGTTGGGGAGTTTATCATCTGAAGCACAAGAGCAAGGAGTTCATCACCATCAACACCGTCTATTACCTTTTGGGGGGTGGTGCCTCCTAGATTGGTTAGGTGTCGCTTGGGAGCCTCCGTCGTGATGTGGAGTTGAACCAAGAAGTTTGTAAGGGCAAGGAGATCGCCTACTTCGTGAAGATCTACCCCGAGTAAGGCTAGTCCTCCGTGGGCGTAGGCCGTGATGGAATAGACGAGGTTGCTTCTTCGTGGACCCTTCGTGGGTGGAGCCCTCCGTGGACTCGCGCAGCCGTTACCCTCCGTGGGTTGAAGTCTCCATCAACGTGGATGTACGATAGCACCACCTATCGGAACCACGACAAAAATCTCCGTGTCACCAAACTGCGTTTGATCTTCTCCACCTCTCTTTTACATGTGCAATTTACTTTCCGCTGCATATACTCTAGAATTGCATGTGTAGGGTGTTACTTGAATTGATCTTAATTGTGAAACTGCCAAAAACCTTGCATGATCTAAAGGCAGATTTTTTATTTTGTCAAGTAGTCTAATCACCCCCCCTCTAGACTTACTTTCGATCCTACAAGTGGTATCAGAGCTTTGGTCTCCATTGCCTTGGTTTCCATTGCATTGGACTCCATAAGCTTGGTTTCACAACCTAGGAGAGTATGGCGTCTAGTGAGGGTAATTATCGTAGAGGTCCTTACTTTGATGGTACAAATTTTGCTAGTTGGAAGCATAAAATGAAAATGCATATTCTTGGTCATAACCCAGCCGCATGGGGCATTATTTGTGTTGGTATGCAAGGTGACTTCTTTGAAGATGGAAAAGTTCCGGATCGCGAAGCTACACCCGAAGAATTGAAGATGTTGCAAAACAATGCTCAAGCTTGTGACATTCTCTTCAATGCCTTGTGTCCCGAAGAGTTCAACAAAATCAGCCGTCTTGAGAATGCTAAAGAGATTTGGGATACTTTGGTTGAAATGCACGAGGGTACTGAATCTGTTAAGGAATCAAAGCTAGATATTCTTCAAGGTCAACTTGACAAGTTCAAGATGAAGGATGGTGAAGGAGTCGCTGAAATGTACTCTAGGCTTGCTCTCATCACAAATGAGATTGCAAGCTTAGGAAGCGAAGAAATGACCGACCGATTCATCATTAAGAAGATTCTCAGAGCTTTGGATGGAAAGTATGACACCGTGTGCACTTTGATCCAAATGATGCCAAACTACAAGACTCTCAAGCCAACTGAAGTCATTGGAAGGATTGTTGCTCATGAGATGACACTTAAGGATAAGGAAGAGCTTCACAACAAGTCAAGTGGTGCTTACAAAGCTACAAGTGATGCTCCTACTACCTCAAGTGACAAGCAAATTTCCAATGAAGACATAAGCCTAATGGTCAAGAACTTCAACAAGTTCTACAAGAATAGAGGCAAAGAAAGAAGCTCAAAGTCTAGATCATATGATGGAAAGAGATCTTCTAGTCGTGATCGAAACTGCTACAATTGTGGACGACCCGGACACTTCTCAAATGAGTGTACGGCTCCCCACAAGAGAAGAGAAGAATCTCCAAGAAGAAGAGCAAGAGATGAGTCACCTCGGAGAGAGAGAAGGAGTAGAGATGATCGTTATGAACGAAGACCTTCTCGGAGAAGCAAGGATTCGGAGAGGAAAGACAAGTCATCAAGGAGCTACACAAGAAGAAGACATCAAGCTCATGTTGGTGAATGAGTCTCCGGCTCCGACTCTGACAGTCAATCCGATGGAAGCTATCACTCCGACTCCGACTATAGTCAAGATGAAGGTGTTGCCGGACTTGCACTCGTATCCTCCAACTCCAACTCCTACGACTTATTTGATTCACCAAATGAGGGAATTGGAAGATGCTTCATGGCTAAAGGCCCCAAGGTAACACACCCTGAATTCATTGACTTTGATAGTGATGAGGATGACTTACTTGGTGAAGATGAGCTCTTGCATGATAAATCTAGTGAGCTTAGTAATGATGAAAATGCTAGTAGTCTTTATAGTCGAGAAGAGTCGAATGACAATGCTATGAAGGAGATTGAGCGTCTAACTAAAGAACTAAACACTCTTAAGTTAGCTCATGAAATAACTCAAGAAGATCATAGAGAGCTCCTAAGATCTCATGAGAAGCTACGCTTCGAGAAGCTCACTCTAGAGCAAGAACATGAGTTTCTAAAAGCGATCAATGACGATCTTCGAAAGAAGAGTTCTTCATATCTTGCCAAACGACTTCTCTTGTCTAATTTCTTGCCACCTATTAAGACTAAGCATGACAAGCATAAGAAAAATTCTTCCTCTAGTAGTAACAATAACAATGCTAAATCTAATATTGTTGCTTCTAGTAGTTCTCTTGATTCCACTAACAATGTTTCAAGCCAAGTTACACTTGAGCAAGAAAATAGCCTATTGAAGGAAATCATAGAGAAAGGTGTCTACAAGAGTCTTGCCGGAAGCAAGAACTTTGAGGAGATTGTTCGCAAACAAGGAAGACACCGGAAGAATCAAGGGATTGGTTTTGAGCGAAAGTTCAACGCCAAAGGTGTTGAGTGGGAAGAAGGTCAATACCCTACTCCACAGTTTGTTTCACAAAAGGAGAAGTATGATCCTATTTCTTCCAATGTGGAACAAGCTCAAGATGACCTTTCACCACAAGACCACAAGCTAAAGGCCAAGGACAAGCTTCAAGAGGAGATTGATGCATTCATTGAAGCACCTCAAGCCATGGTCAAGTGGGTTCCCAAGGACACATCAAGTTCTACTTCGTCAAGCTCAACTACAACACCAAGGATTCCCATCAAGATGATGTGGATCCCAAAGAAGAAGAACTAGTAGGTTCTTGAGGGTGACTCCGCCAACAAACTTCACTCATATTCATTTTGGCAAGAACTTGTGCAATCAACTTCCACATCATGCACTTGTTCATGGAGTCACAAACCCTCTTGTTGGTAAGTCAAGGGACAAGGTAATCATTGCTTTCATGGACATCATCTTTTGTGTACTTCACTCTATGTCTATGGATATTCTTGTTTGTTCCTTGTGGGACTAACCCATGTAGGTATTGAAAGTGCCCTAATTCAAAGGATTGCTCCTAACTCATGATGATCTACATCAACATTGAGCATCCACATCTTCAACATCTACATGAAGTCTTCTACGACAACCCAAGGTTAGTTTGACCCTTTAAAAGGGGTTCTCACATCTAGGGGGAGCTTTGCTCTAAAAAATTGAGCTAAAGCATCTTCTAATGATGTGAACACATAAATGCTTTATGTAAAAGTGGTAACCCCACTTGTGCTTAAACGATGAGTATGACCTATGATCAAATGTTCTCATTTGATTCCTAAGTCAACATACTCATATATAGATGACCTAGTCATCGACAAATTGTGTGCTAGTAGCTAGAGTGATTGGTTGTGCATGTTTGACACATATTTCATTTGCTATCTTATTGTGTGAGCATGTTGAATGCATGATTTTATCCATTCAAGGACATCCATTTGTGGTTTTGATTGTTTTGGTTTCTTCTTCTGGCCAAATGGATGGACAAGAATGCCTAAGCACCTTCCCTAGCTATCTATGCTTTCTTGTCTCAAAAATTCTTTTCATGCTCATATCACAACTTTGAACAAGTCTTTTTCGGACAGTCCGAGTGAGGAGCACTCGGAACCACCGATTCGTCTAAGGCTGACTTCCAAAACCTTCTAAGTCCATTTCGGTCTGACCGGTTTCTCAATCTCGGTCCAACCGAAACACTTAGATTGATCTAGGTTTCATCTCGGTGAAACCGAGTTCAAAATCTCGGTCTGACCGATATGCGTAACTGCACTGCAATTATGCATCTCGGTGACACCGAGTTTTTCAACTTGGTCCCACCGACAGCACGGGGTTATATATACTGAGGGCTGCGCGCGATCTATTCCTTTCAAACCGTTCGCCCTCCAAGACCCCTGCTGCCGTCGCCCTGATCTAAGGATCGTCGCCTTCGTCGCCTGTGCGCCCTCGCCGCAGGTCTCCGCCGCCGTCAACGGTAATCTTCTCCGCCGTTGCCGCCGTAGAGGGACACCACCAAGTTAGGGTGTGTCCCGATCCCTTTCATGCTCCACTTCTGATTCTTGCATGATAGGACTGCCCTGATTCAATCCACGTTTGATATGATCCCAATACATTGTTCAGATCGTTTAGTTTCGAGGAAAATTCTTAGGTTTAGGTTTCCACGGAATGCATCTCGGTGAAGCCGATTCCTGAAACTCGGACTGACCGATTTGGTCTCTGACCATTGCACTACATAGTTCGGTCTGACCGAGTTGTGAAAATCGGAATGTCCGAATTAAAGTTTCTGTGAAACCCTAAATTTTCGGTAGGACCGAAACCCATTTCGGTCTGACCGAAAGTGGTGTGTAGGTTCTGTTGAACACTTCGGTTACACCGAAACTTGAAATCGGTTTGACCGAAATACATTCTGTGAAAACTCAAAACTAAGTTTTTGAACTCATTTTTTTTGCAAAAACTTCTGCAGTTGTGATAACTCTTCTACTCTGCCTACACCTTATCTATTCACAGGTCTTTCAGCCATGTCAGATGTCAGTGACAGCCAGAACAGGTCCGAATCACCGTTTGCTGAGATTCCAGAGGCAGGTACAAGTCCTGAGGCTAGCAGCTCTAGTGATGATGGTGAGAGGAGTACCCCTAGTGGTCTGCCTCCTGCTGCTACGAGAACCAGGAAGAAGAGAACGTCTGATGATGAGGATTCCGACTTTGTTGCTGAGGAAGTTACCTCCAAGCCAAAGAGGCAAGTGGTTGCCAAAGAGCTCCAAGGGCAGCAGCCAAAGAAAGGCACAAGCAAAGTGAAGCAGTCTGCAGTTGCTAAGAAGCTCAACTTGGAAGAGCCAGCTCCAAGCAGGGTGAAGATGACTTCCAAAAGGAAGAGAGTTGTATATGCTGAACCTCAAGAGGTTGCTGAAGAAGAAGAAGAAGAAGATGCACCCCAGCCTCCTCCTCAGAAAGCTAAGTTCATGGGTGATGCTATTCGGGCTCAAGCCTCCTCCAAGCCCAAGAAGCCTGCTCAAGCTAAGACAGCTCCAGCCAAGACCAAGAGAACAACCAGAAGCATTCCAGCTTCTGAGAAGAACAAAGGTGAGATGCCACCTTCTGAGTCAGATGAAGAGCATGTGTTGCTCAAGCTCCGTCCCAAGTTGCCACTCCACAATGATGCTCATCCTCAAGCTGAGGATATGAAGGCAAGAAAGGACAAAGGTCTCAGGCTATGGAGACAATCTGATCCATATGCCGTAAGAAGAAGGACTGCTGTGGACCCCAGATTCCACACCAGAGAGCAGCAGGATTTCTATGAGACCGTGCTAATGGATAAGAAGCCCATTGTTGCTGACACCAGGTATGTCGACTGGAAGTATATTGACAGCAGAGAGCATCGGGACTTCTTTCCCCATGTGCATGAGAGCTTTACTGCATGTGGAGTTGCTGACTTTGTGGGTCAAGAACTGACAGCCTGGAATGACGAGATGATCATGCAGTTCTATGCCACAGCCCATTTCTATCCTGATGGCAAGATCACCTGGATGACTGAAGGTCAAAGGTTTTCTTCAACTGTTGCAGAATGGGCAGAACTTCTGAACGCTCCAGTGCAGAGAGAGGACGACATTGATGTCTATGGGATTCCTAAGAAGAGTCATGATTCCATGAAGAATATGTACAAGGAGATCCCAGCTGCTGATTTGGAGGGATGGAAACTCGGCTCAGTGTATTATCTCCAGGCAAGTCTGGCCACCACTAACACTATCCTGAGGCATACTTTGATGCCTAAGTCAGGTGACCACCGGATGATACGAGGCTATTCTATCAACATGCTGCACATTCTCGATGAGAAGGCACCTTTTAAGGTGATGGAATTGATGGTAGAGACCATCAAGAGGACTGCAGCTGACCAGAAGAGGTCGTGTGGGTTTGCACCGCAGATACAGATGCTTATCAACGCCAAGTTTGGCACGGGCAAATTCATGTTGGATAGGAAGCACTTGCCACTGCAGCCAGAGCATGAGGACAACGTAGTTGTGATGGATGAAGAGGATCCTACCTCAGTTGAAGGGCAAGCCAAGATTGAAGCTGCGAAGAAAGCCAAAGCTGACAAAGAGGCAGCAGCAGCAGCAGCTAAGCCAAAGAGCTTCGGAGATCAGATTCTTGAAGCAACCCGGAGAATTGAACAACGCCTGGCCAGCATTGAGCAATCTCAGGAGAGCCTTGAGAGGATTGTCGAGGACAAGATCCACGCTCTGGACGTGAAGCTGACTGAGATTCAGGTGTCTGTCAACAAGCTTGAGGCAGACATGGAGGAGACTAGGCAGGAGAGAGCAGAGCTTATGCAGGATGATCTAGTC